>OY723390.1:34049307-34564307 GCA_963210295.1 Ophion ellenae | reverse complement strand
GGAGAGTACCCTAAGGTAAATGCGTTCCGAACATGTAACTCACCGTCGAGAAGTTCCCAAAAACGTATGCAACGATCCAAACCAAAGGGCTCCTGTCTAGCAAGATATGTAGCGAGGGAATCAGCAGCAGTAGCAAAGTACCGATGGTCAATAGATAAAAATTTCTGGCCGATCTGAACATTGGAAAAATGCAGCACAACAGGCAATTGAGACCGACGTAGAGAATGCCCACCTGAAAGAGAATAATTCCGAGGCTTGAAGAGGAGAATAAGGCGATAGATTTGTCGTGAATTTGTTCAAATCGGGACAATACTCACTTGGAGTATCGTGGTAGCGATATCGTCATCGTGGATAGGTGGCAAATGGTATCTGAGAGGTAGATTAGTAACGGCCGAAAGGATAAACAATATAATGCCGTGCACGACTGTGGTAGCTTCGCCGATAGTGAAACAACCGGGTAAATAAGACATTGTCTGCAGTACACCCCAAGTGCTCATTGTTCCGAGTCCCAAACCCCAGGATACGCTTGCCAGCAGTCCTGCACTTCATTAATCAAAGTCGTATAGTCTTAGCGAAAGCAAAAACGTATTACGGGGGCCAAAAAGGGGCATGCGTAACTCGGCTTCTTTAACTTTTTCTGTCCATTCGAGAGCCTCGTGAGAGATCCTCGAGCGCATTGCGGATATACCTTTATTGGCCTGCAGGAGGAAAAGTGCCGAAGATATACCGGACGGTAGGAAATACAGTATTTGAAAGTCCCGGACGTCCGTCTTGTCGCTCAATAGCCAGAGCCGAATGTACAAGCAGAGACAACTTATGGTCAGGCCTATACCGGCGATTCCTACTATCAAACATTTCTCCGAATAACTATTGTCCTCTCTGAGAATCGTCGCCGCCGCGCACAGACCCATCAAAGGTCCCAACCACAAACCGGAATTGGCCTTTTCTCTGAAAGCGCCAAAAAGCATCGTCTTTTAAATATTCGTCGGCGTCAAACTCTAATCGAAAACTTTTTAACGCAATCGCAAGTAGATGCAATATCGCAATTCCGTAATTAGAACAAACGAAATAGAGCCATCGTTGGAATAAAAATTTTAAATTACAGAAAAATAATAGACACGTTTTTATCCTGATTAAATTTAGTTGACGATCGTCATCAGCCTCGATGCTGCAATTCCAAGTGCACAATTATTGCATTACCCGAGGGATTTTCTGTCGCCCACTCGGAGTAAGAAAATCAAATGATTTTTTCTATTTAGTTGAGATTTTCTCCAATGACAAAAAATTTCGATTATGATAAAAATGAAGAAATTCGAAAAATAATGAAAAAGAACTCTCTTCGCGTTCCCGCGATGCACGTTCAACGCCATAAATCGCGAACGATCGTGAATTGTTCCGAAAATAGAATAAAAATGACAATTGGGCTCTTTTCTTCCATATTTTCCGAAAAAAAAAAACGAAAATCCCGAAGTGTTGATTTTGAAAATACGCTCTATTTACCATAACGCAATTTGAATATTTGAAATCGGCGTAATAGAAATGGATATTTTCGAGGTTATATTACGGAAAAATGAGAAATGTGTAAAATAATACGTACCGATGCTTTATACCGCTCGAATTCAAGGTTTTCAATATTTTCTCCTCACAAATATCGTACAAGGTCGTGACGAACTCCATATCTTTCTCGTCGACGGGAAAAATCCCATTCACGCTGATAACTAAACGCAAACTTCGCTTTCACTAAACAAATTAATATAAAAAAAAGCAAAAGAAAAGCATGTGGCCACACTACGCGGCGTAAAGACAGTGTCGAGGACGATCGAGCATTCTCGTTTGTATTCTCGCCTTACTACCTATATGGTAATCTCATACGCATTTACGTGTGTCCCCATGTTCATGGTATGATTCACTTATCGTTTAATATGCGCCTGGACTATTTCTCGTGGCACATTATATTCGTTTCGTACACGGGTGATAACAGTCTTCAATGTTCCGAGCCCCTCTATACTTCGCGAATTAAGTTGTCGCTCATGTATCTCTCGTGTTTTTTTTTTTTTTTGGTCAGGGAGATATAAGGAAAATGACGAAGCGTTTTATTTTTAGCTATATATGCTAAATCATCCAGTTTTTATTAACAAACATCGACGTGTTTACATGTGACACTCGGATTTGTACGAACCAGTTTCAGTTTTCAGACTATATATCATGTACAATTATGACAGTGTACAATTCTCACAAATTTGCGGCGAAACGGCATTACGAGTGCGACGCCTGCTGGTTTTAACGGGAACTTGACAGTATAGCCGTTCGAACGTCAAAACAAGGAAAAGCGATGAAAAAACGGTCGACAACAAGTAGCAAAAGCAAACGGAAGGTAACATTCGGCGACACAGCGTCAATGAGCACGGCTTACGTGTACAAGACAGCTGATTGGCAGATTCTCAGTGTTCTCCGGAACGCTGACACGTGTCCTTGACAGGTACAAGGTCAACATAACCCACAAACTTTCGAGCATAGTTTTCTCATACATGGTTGAGTTTTTCAGGAAAAATGAAGCATTAGGCTCTGTAGAATTTACTGACGCGGAGCTTGACGACCTGCCCTAAATTTTATTCATTTCTGAGAAATCTTTGTTTGAAAATTTCAACCATCTCTCTCGTACTCGCAGGCACGTGATGCCTTCTGCTTCGCTCTAAGAACATGTACATCAACATAACCTCACAAACTTTCGAACATAATTTTCTCATAGATGGTTTAGTGTTTCAGGAAAAACAGAGCATCAGGCTCTTAAGAATTCACTGGCGCAAAGCTTGACGATCTTCTTCTGCCTCAATTGTTATTTATCTCTGAGAAATCTTTGTTTGAAAACGTTAGCTATCTTTTTCGGATTCGCAGTCACGTGGTATGTCTTCTGCTGCGCTCTAAGAGCATGTAGAAGATCAACATAACCTCACAAACGTTCGAACGTAATTTTCTCGTAGATGGTTAAGTTTTTCAGGAAAAACGAAGCATTAGACTCCGTAAAATTCACTGACGCAGAGCTTCACAATCTTCGTCTGCCCTAAACATTATTTATCTCTGATGAATCTTCGTCTGCCCTAAACATTATTTATCTCTAATAAATCTTCGTTTGTGAGTGTCAACTATCTCTCTCGGATTCACAGTCACGTGGTATGTCTTCTGCTTCGCTCCAAGGGCATGTAGAAGATCAACATAACCTCACAAGCTTTTGAACATAATTTTCTCATAGATGGTTAAGTTTTTCGGGAATAACGAAGCATTAGACTCCGTAGAATTCAATGACGCAGACCTCGACGATCTTTTGCCCTAAATATTATTAATCTCTGAGAAATATTTGTTCCAAAATGTCGGCTATCTTTCTTGCACTCGCAGTCACGTGGTACGTCTTCCGCTTCGCCTTACGGACATGGCTCAGCCGCCCGGTCGGTAAAAATCCTACGGCCAAGTTTCCTCCTAGATAGGCGACATTTGAGGCAAATGAAGAGAATGACGTTGTTCGTCGTTCAACAGCGCGGAAGATGTTTCTTCTCTTTTTTTCCGAAAAATCAAGTTTCAGAGAACACTGGGAATCTGCAATTCTGCTATCTCTCTCGTACTCATGGCCGCTCGGTCGATGTGACACATGGCCTTAAGGGGAGGTACCTGAGTAAACGGCGAGAAAAACAGGTAAACTTCCGGAATTTTTATCGCAAAAAGTAATATTTCGATTGGATCCGGGTTTTTTTTATTGGAAAATATGTACATTGAGGTATGTTTAGAAATTAAAAAAAATAAATTCATTGACTGGAAGCGATTCAAACGCGATTATCTCGAAACATAGTTTTCAAAGTCGGTGCCAGATGTATCTCGAAAACGGCTTGTCCGATTTTGTCCAAATTTGGATACAATATTCTTCGATAGTTTTTCTCGTTCGCCACGCAGGGGTTTTTCATTTGATTGAACCATTGCTTTTTTATGCAATGTGTATGCAATCCAAAATCGTCGGAAATTGCGAACGAAAAACGAATGTTAAATTAAAACGGTCGCAATTCCGTCAAAAACTAAACAAAAAATCCTACGTGGCTAACGAGAAAAACTATCGAAGAATATTGTATCCAAATTTGGACAAAATCGGACAAGCCGTTTTCGAGATACATCTGGCACCGACTTTGAAAACTATGTTTCGAGATAATCGCGTTTGAATCGCTTCCAATCGACGAATTTATTTTTTAAAATTCCTAAACATACCTCAATGTCCATATTTTCCAATAAAAAAAACCGAATCCAATCGAAACATTAGTTTTTAAGATAAAAATTCCCGAAGTTTACCTGTTGTTCTCGCCGTTTACTGAGGTACCTCCCCTCAACGAAAGACGAATACATACGTTTTGTCCCCAATCCTAATTTGAGATCCAACTATTTTCAGGTTGAGGACTTTTCAAGGCAAAAAGTTGCACGGCTCGTAAAATCAAACCGCGCAGCCTGTCACACGTACAAGTTCTCTCAAAAACTAAAAAATCTTCGAAAATAGTTGATTACAGGTTTTTTTACCGACTGAGCAAGATTTGCATCACGATAGAATTCTACATACGAGCTTTTCTCTTTTTCTGTATATCGCATCGTAAAACATTTCACCATTACAATCTACATGTAAATACAATTGTGGCCAATCTAATCGTAATACGGCAGCCGATGTGTTTATGGGAATTACCACGTACCCAACGAATTGTGGTAGCCTCGCAATGACCCCGAGCGAAATACAATTGAAGAAACTACCTTTGCGGATATCCAAGGATGCTTGTTTTAAAAAAACGTAAAGGCGTCGATAAAGTAAGTAGAATCGTTTGAGACGCTGTAGGATTATAAAAAAAAGAGATGAGTGTTCTGTGTTTAAAATTTGAGCTCCGCCTCTTTTACGAGACAGCTGCGATATTATTTATCCAGACCACGAAAAAATCGTCGCGTGCATTGTCGACTCGAGTACCACAGGATATCGCGTTACGTTGACAATTTCATCGGACCCGTCACTCGTTGAGCTCAATCAAGCGGTTACTCGAAAAGGCTTCAAAAACAATCCGTCATTATTCCGCATCGGCAGTATCTTGGCTCGCAATTTTGTCTTTCGCGAAATCCATACGCGTTGGACACGCGCATGGAGATACACGTGAAGTTTTACAGTTGATCGCGGTGAGCTTTGATAAAAGCAATTAAGCCGTTCGTCGACGAGTCGTGAGTGATGATTTTGTCCGCGTTGTTGAGCTCAGGTTCGATCGCCTTTGCCAATTGCTTTCCCAACTCCACACTGAATAAGATAACAAGTCTTGAGCGTCTCGTTTGCTTCTTCCACACGAGGCAGAAATAAGTTGACTACGGGACAAAAGTAACTCACCCCCATTGGTCGAACGAATTGATGTTCCACAGGACTCCCTGAACGAAGATCTTGTGCTCGTACATCGCTGGGTAACGAAAAATAGATTTAGACTTTGCGAGCTCGCGATCAAGTGATTCGTTTGCATTTTTTTTTCTAGGGAGTACTGACCGATCATAGCCCCGAGGGTGAAAGGCGACACTGATTTGACCAGCATGCTGTTCGTTGGCCGATTGCCTTCGAATACCTTGTGAGGCAACAGTTGCCCAACCTGATCCCCGGACAGGCCAGACTTCTCCAACTCTTCCTTCGCCTGCGCGGCGCTCTTGCCTTTCATCAGCGCTTCCGTTTGAGCCAGGAAGTTCGCTAGTAAAATTTTGTGGTGGAGAGCACCCTCAACCTTTGGGGGGAAGCGCAAAAGTGGCCAATTTTACAGACGGAATGTAAAAAGTCGTGACTGGATCAGGAGGCTGGCATCTTTTGGAATTTTTGCTACTCGAATTGTCCGCTGTTTGTAGTGTCATACTCTGCCAATCGCGGCGCTAGTTGTTCTCAAACAATCCTGATGCGCGCACACGGGCTATGTATGTGTATGCACGCACACATATAATCGGGAAATACCCATATACCATTAACAATACACACTGATGGTTTAATATGGTGTAGGCGGCAGGGCGGGCCGCGCGCCTGCGCAATGAGAAATTGTCAGAAGACTACTAGCGCCACGGGGAGAGGGAGTAGAACTAAATAAAGCGGCCGAAAAGCGTACCATTTTTATATGCGGTAAGGGATAGGAGGTGCCAGCCCCCTGCTTTAAATATTCCGAATTTAAAACTGCGAAGCCTTGTGGAATTTCGCAAATGGACATGACTGTTCGGTTTACTTGCTATTCATTGACAAATTGTGTCGAGAGGGGTACGGTAAACTGACCAGTGAATGGACAAGAGATGATTTATATTTAAGATCCGTAAAAAATATGAATTGTCGATAAAAACTCGAATCACTGTAATATAGCCAAAAAAGTTTACAGCTATTAAAACCGATTTCTCAGTTTAATATCGAATTTTGACGCCACAAGGAATTTTCTAGTTTGTGGTTTGCACACCGCGCAACTTAGTTACGATACGGCTGTGCACAGTAGGTGTTCAAAACGCGAAAACAATAGTTTTAATAAGTTTCGAGGTAATTACTTTTGTTACTTGAGAAAGAATCAATCTTCGATTTTTTAGCAAATTTTGAAATAAATTCGTAATGATAGGTCAGAATTAGACATGTTTATTTACTGGTGCTGTATTCTAACCTCGTTCCAGTGAATGGACATATGGGCTCTGTTCTGATAATAGTCTATTACACCCTTTTTCGAAGGGTATCTCAATTTGATCCTTTGGTGGTAATAAACTACTAGAATTTTTACTTCTATTTTATGAAATCGATAAGTGCCATAAAACTGCATTTAAATTTTACATTTCAAATGTCCGCGCGAAAACGCTAGCCGCCATGTTGCTTCGGTTCGTGACGTCACTTGCATAGTAAACATCGACGCTGCGCCAATTGTGAATACGTAAATTTTTTTGGTTAAAAATGAGTTACAATCCCTATCATTGGTGTGTGGTTCGTAAATGTAAGAATCATAGTGTAAAAGCACCGGGAAAATTGTTGATTAAAATGCTAAATGATATAAATATGAGGAAGACTTGGTTAAAACTTGCGAGAAGAAATCCAAAGTCATAGTCCAAAAAAACTCATTTGTTCTTTTTTGAAGTATAGATAACTATTTGAAAATTTGCAACTAACTATGACGAATGAGAATTATATAATTGTTGACGCTTTCTTTCACAGGTTAGAGAGTAATACGTCCACCGCTTTTTTTTTGTTTACTATGTCAATGACGTCATGTCGGAATTCATTATGGCGGCTACTGCGTTATGGCGGATAGGAAAAGTTAAAAAAAAAAGAATTATAATATTGATTTTGTGTTTTTATAAATTAAAACCAACATTATTCGATTGCTTATTGCGAAAAATAACTTATTTAAACATTCTTAGTATTTCTCTTACATAGAGTAAAATCCCCTTTCCCAAAGCAGAGTAAATTTTTTTGCTTATCTGCTGAAAATTGCTCAATCAATTATTGTTAGGATATGACACTGTACATTTCTTTTAATGTTGTCATAAAATAGATTCATTCGTTGTTTTTTTTTTAATTTTTGGCCAAATTTAATTCTCTTTCTTTGTCGAAACAAACTTTGGTAGTTTTTTTGAAAATTGAGGTGCCAAAAAGCTTTGTGTATTTCCTACGAAATCGTAATAACGAATATAATACTCATATGTATAAGAATATTATAATTACTGTGCAACGCGGCGTTCTCTGAATCTAGCATTTAATAAAAATAAATCGTTTTGCTTGACATCGTTCGTCTACACCACACGTCCATTTCCTGGCGGTTGAGGGTAAATGACAACGAGGATGATGCTATCATCTAGGATCCTGCCGAAACAACATCGAACATCAACATCGAATTTCAGGATGATTGCGAAGAGAAAATCGTCGATATTGATTTGGCAGGATCATAGTCGAAAAGAAAAAGAATCAGTAGGAAAAGAAAAAGTCTGGCAGTTTGAAGTTTATAAGGAAAAAAAAGAAAAGCTTTGCCTGGATCCTTAAGGGCCTATACCAGTGTGACACTTTCAAAAAATCGCTTTTTTTGCCTTTTTCGACAGTTTATACTTTCAAGAATATCCTGTAAAAATTTCAAGACGGTATCTCTAATACTCCCCGAATGTTCGATCGATAGTTAAATCTTTAAACGCGTTTTTCTCGAAATGAGACTTTTCAAATTTGCTGACATTGTAACTCGAAGAGCAATTATCAGATTGACTTGAAATTTCAACTGAGTGCTCTTGAATATATTTACTCTACAATGACGTAGGATATTTTTGATTGAATGAAAATTGATGATTTGGCATTGAAAAAAACGACCATTTTATAGGCAAGAAAACAGACTTTTTTCATAGCTACGCCATTTGGTTAGATTTTGATATTTTTCGAAAATCCTACGTCTTTGTACAGGAAATACCTTCCAGTTTAACGACATTTTTTTCTTTTTCGGTTTCAGCTACTCAATCAGCCGGAATCATGTCAGCAGTGCAGGAATCCGAAGGCAGCGCATAAATCGCTTGGATCTCAATATTTTTCTATGAAAAAAATATGTGATATAGATAAAATATAGCCAAATATATTCTTAATTTTCCGAAACATTTAATCGAGTACTTTTCTTCCAAAAAGTTCCCGAAAATCACCCAAATTTTTAGCGTTCACACTGGTATAGCCCCTCAATGTTTGCAAGTACAAATGGAAATTCCAACTTCAAAAACGTGTAAGGAAGAAAACTGCAGAAATCGCAACGAACTTGCAAGCCAAGAAATGTGGATTAGGCCTACTGGGGATACCACGTAAAAAACACGCGCCTGGAGCTCTACCCCAGTGGTGATGTGGAAAGGAGTTTAAATATTGACTGTACAAAAATATTATAGAGATCAAAATTGTAGGTAATTGATTCTCTACAACTTTGTTTATGAAAATTTATGCGCTAAAGTTAATAATAATCGAGATAATTCAATAATTCTACTTTGGCAAGTTCTTCCCTATTATCTCGAAAAATATCGATCGTAGGATAAAAATTGTAAGCACTAAAGTTGTAGAGAATTGAATTTTCAACAACTTGAGTTCTTAGCACTTTTGTTGAAAAATTAAAAACAAAGGAGATATTGAGCAAAAACCAAACTACCTTAGAATCAAAATGGCGGCTAACGCACCGGTCGGATTCGGACGCCATTTTGGATTTACACTACTAATGACCAGCCCCCTGACACTGGTAGTTAAATGCTGTTCGCAAAATGTCCTTGCCGCACTGTGGCGCTAGTAGTCGTGTGACAGGCATGCATATATATGTATGTTGCGCCGGTGTTTCGAATATCTTACATGAATGAAAGTCTATTGATATATTTGGAATGATTTTCCGTTCTAATGATTTTCCATTTGAACACAATAAATATTGTCGCCATAACGATAACAGGCGAAAGCCACGAAAGTATCGAATCGTTCAGCTCATCGGATTATTTAGAGCCGAAGGCTGCCACACAACAGCCAACGCTATGTAGTGACGATTTCAAGAACTAATATGCCGGGACAAAACGCGTTTTCGTATAGGAATAGTAGGTCAGTGTCAGGGGGCTGCTAATGACCCCTCATAAGAAGAATTTTTGCACAGATGACCCCTTTTTTGACTAACCCGACTGGGCTATACCTTATTGTGCGAATTGACAGGAGCAATGAAATCGGCCGGGATCAATCGAGTGCCTTGATGAATCAATTGATAGAAAGCGTGCTGACCGTTGGTTCCCGGTTCTCCCCAAACGATGGGACCTGACGAAGTCATTAAAGATTAGGCTTTTTTCAATCGCTCGTTGCATTTGTGCAAACGGAAGATCGCCTTGCTCACCGGTTGGATAATCGACGGTCGCACCCGAGCGCGTCACATATTTTCCGTTGCTCTCCATGTCGCCCTGCTGGAAATAGGCTGCGAAGCGATGCATGTACTGATCGTACGGGAGCAGAGCGTGGGTCTCGGCTTTGTAGAAATTGTTGTACCAAACGCCGAGTAGAGCGAGGATCACCGGAGCCTGATGGAAAAGTGAGACATTTCAAGTCACAGCCACTGAGACACTCACATTCTCATGCCGTGTATCTTTCTCAGCACGTACATTTTTCTCCAACGGAGCGGTACGGAAATGTTGATCCATGAAATGTGCCCCGTCTAGGAGCTTTTCGAAGTTCTCGAAGCCAATGGACAAACAGATGGAGAGACCTATCGCGGACCAGAGAGAATAACGTCCGCCTACCCAGTCCCAAAAGCCGAACATGTTTTTCTCGTCGATACCGAACTCCTTGACCTTCGCGTTGTTCGTCGAAATCGCCACGAAGTGACGGGCTACTGCCGAATCCTGAAATCATTTTTCGGTTAAGGGGTAAGGCCACAGTAGAATTTTCAAAAAATGGATTTTTTTTCTCGGGAAAACGGTGCTTTATCATCATAAGAATAAGTTACTATTCGATTTATAGCAAGAACATTTTTTTTCACCGACTTTGAGCGTATAACGTAAGCCCACCTCTGGCACGGCCATAGAGTACCTAAAACTTTAAACGCGTTTTTCTCGAGACAGCTTTTTTCCAATTGGCGTGACAAATAACTTCAACAATTTTCACTCGATTTACTTCAAATTTAAAAGTTACGTTCCTAATTGCATTTCGCAGAGAAGTACGTACGGAATTTCTGCTTAATCGAAAACTTTTCCTTTTATGAGCAGTTTTATACGAAATTTTTCACTGAAAATTCATTCAAATACCTACAACTCAATTCAAATACCTACAACTTTTGAATAAAACAATATTTTTTAAATTCCGTACGTAATTCTCTAGGTAATCTAATGTAGATTGACGACAATTTTTGTTTTTTGTTCTAGGTAAAAAATTGTGGATGCTAAATGTCACGCCGCGGAGCGCCTAAAAAAAGGTAACAAAAGAAAATATTAGTAGTCATCCATTTTGTACATCTAAAAATAATATATATATATATATTCTAACAGCTTAATATTCATGCTAAATAGATGTGTAATTAATTTTATGAGTCACTTTTTCGTACGAAAAAAAATTGTTAAATACGCACATGATTTTATGCCCGTTACTGTGGCCTAAGGCCTTAATCATAGCGAAGTCTTCAATACTAACCCATAACGGTAAAAAACATTGCGCGCTTCGTAATATTGTGCAGTTTAATTGATCATTTAGGACCCGCCTTAGAAGCAGAAAAGAAGATGTTTCATACGGATTTCAAGTGATCCAAGAGCCAACGCTTAGCCGACGTTGCGTTGGTTATCGTTTCCTGAGTCGTGAATGTCTTCGAAGCTACTATGAAGAGAGTCTTGGCCGGGTCGAGTTGCTTCACAGTCTCCGCGATATGAGTACCGTCGATGTTACTGACGAAATGAATGCGCGGTCCGGTGCTGTAGTGCTTGAGGGCTTCGGTCACCATCAGAGGACCCTTAAACCAGAACCATACATTTTTTAGACTTATTTCAACATAAATAAAATGAAAAAACAAAAAATATATTACGAAAAGAACCAATCGCTCACCAGATCCGAGCCTCCTATACCGATATTCACCACATCCTCTATCGGCATCCCGGTGTGACCTTTCCATTCTTTGGATATGACCTAAAGAACGAGATATATACAGAATCGAGGACAGCGCGGGTCAATACAAGGCGCCATTTGCGTTCTGGATGAAAATGAGTGTCACGTCGCTCTATAAGAGTTCCGTACATATGACCAATTAACATATTTTTTAAACTAGATATTTAATTAGGTAATGCTTTCTTTCTGTCTCAGTTCTTAGGTAGTACTAAACTGAAACCATATGGGGTGATGATAGCTAAAGAAAGCTTTGCATACTCCTGCTGTAAGCTAATAATGAAAATATATAAAATTATTGTTATTTAAATGTTTATAATACCAAACGACTTATTTTTGGAGTCGGTACCAGCCAATTGCCAATATTGTCACATTTTTCGCAGGAAAAGAGGAGGCGAAGAAGAATTAATGAAATATACGGTCTACAGTCTTTTTTAAATTTGCAATCTCGTTTCTTCCGTGACGTCAATCTCTCGTTCTTGGCTGGCGCCGACTCCAAAAATAAGTCATTTGGTATAGTAAATATTTAAATAACAATAATTTTATATATTCTCATTTCAAATTTATTGTATTGTGTATACAATAAATGATTATATATACTACATTATGAAACGGCGTTTGCAGTATTTGTTGTTTGAATACGGTATATCGTAGGTAATATACAGAAAGTGCAAAATCCTAACTAGTTTAGTTTTTGAGGTAGACCCCGTAACAACATGGTCTAAATCTGACAACTTTGACAGCTCTCCATTTTTTTATTTTTGAAGACACCAAAGAAAGAAAATATGCACTCTACTCAATGAGCTTTAGACGATGACACCCACATACCAGGGTAAGACATTTTCTTTCTGCTCCCTTTTCATGTACGTCCCATGAAAAATAATTTAATTGAATTTCTAATTCAATATTCGGTTTTGAGGCAACATTCTACACAAAATATCCAAATTTCAGGTGTGTAACTCATTCCGTTTATTTAAAACAATATTGTTGGGTATAAAAAAAAGTCACATCAAAGTTGCGTTCGTCTCATTGCACTGGAAAGTTAAAATTTTCCTTATTTTTTGTGTCGAGACAAAAAAACACTTTAAACCATCCGAACAATATCGTTAGGTATCAATAAAGTCACGCTAAGTTTGAGCTCTTCCAATTGCACCAAAAAATTGAAATTTTCCTTATTTTCACTGAATAGCAGCATCAATAATTATTCAGGGAGTTCATCAAATTGCCATTTTGAAAAATTTTTCAAACAATCTGGCATGCTTACCTGATTGGTGAACTCTTTCATATGCTGAAGAACAGCATTGACGTCCGGCATCACGTCTTTACCATCGACCAAGATCGGAGTATTGGATCTGTTACGCAGCGCGGTATGGAGGACCGCTCTGTTCTCCGTGAAATTGATCTTTTCTCCGTTGAACATTGCATCTCTGGCTTGTTCGATCTTTCTGGCTCGGCCCTTAGATACAGCATCGCGGAATTATTCCATTAGTATTCTACTCTGAATGCTCGGAAAGATTTCTCAAAAAAAAAAAAACACCCGTACTCACCAGCTCGAACAAGAGACTGAGTACTTTGTCATCGACGCGGTTTTTGGAATAATCCAACAGTATAGGCCCATCCTTGGGGGTATCAATGCTCAAGCTGCATTATAAAAAATACATTTATATCCAATTTAAGATCTAGTCAACATCAATGTTTTTTTTCATTTGTTATTAACAATAATGATGTCAATTTTCCTTGCAACATGAAAAAAAAAAGGTAAAAACTTTTTTATGATGATTGCAATATGATAACAAAAAAATCTTCGTCAAGTCTTAGCTAATATTATCTATTCACAAAAAGAATCACTTGAATCATTGAATCGTAGGATCATTTTGCAGTGGCCTAAAAAATCTTATAAAAAATAAAACTAAAAAATTAATAAATATTTCCATGTACAACATGTCATTTGAAAAGACGGAAAAAAATCAGACTGTTTATTGGATTTTATGAATCATTTTTTTTAAATCATGAACATCAGCTGTTTTCAAACCAGACACGCTGGAATGGTCCCTCAATGAAAAGAGCATATCTTTGAGAGTGAAAAGCAACACGAGAATTTTTTTTCATTCTTGTTAACACAATTCAGTTTTACACACTTCTATTTTACAAAATTCTATTTAATGCAATTGAATGTAAGACAATTCTGTTCAACACAAATGATATTTTTAATTTTTCGTATTTTCTCCCCTTCGCTTCGATTCTTTAACACAATTCTATTCAACACAATAAATTAATGTTTTTCATTCTTTTTATTTTTTGTTTTCATTATTCAAAATATTAATTTGCAGATTCAGGTTGTAATTATCTGTTGAGAATTTTCAAATACCTTCAACTAGATTTATCAAAAAACTTGCGAATTGATTTTAAATAAATAAAATTAATTGATTATTAACTAATAACTTGATAAATAAAATTAATAGCTTGATGAAATAAATAAATTTAATAACTTGATAAAATAATTAAAATTAATAACTTGATAAATAATTAATAACTTGATTTTAAGTAAATAAAATTAATTCCAATGAATGAAAAAGTTAGTGAAACTTCTGTATGATGAAACAAGGCGACGCCGGAAATGTAACAATCTACGAAATTTGCGTTTTATCAAAGTCAACTTTTCAATAAGACACATCGAACGCGACGGTTTGAAAATTTCGCCAATTTGAGACATAATAGTCCATTTCCAAAAGCCGTAACAGCCAAAACAGCGCTTTGACTTTGGTCAAGTTCATTTGAAGGTCACGGACAAAACTCACCTCAACTTTTCGAATCGATCGGGATTCTGTTGAAACAAAGTGGCAATGTTGATATTTTTTCCAGTACTGTCATAGTACTCTTGTAGTTTCTTCCACGCCGCGTCTTCCGTTAATTTTCCCTTGATATCCATATTTATTCTTTCAGAGACGCCAAAACTTTGTCGATTGAAAATCTGCGCGCAGCGAAATTTAAACCGAGTTGTCTACTTTTGCGAAAGCGCAACTAGGAGAGTCACGAACCCTCGAGTCTGACCGGCTGACCTTCAAGCCGAGGAGTGACAAACCATGATAACCGACAGTACGAAAGAGACGAGAAGGCGAACGTCCGATAACGGGCTCTTCGGCAGTTACGCTGGCGCGGCGCTTTCGCGGTGCGGTCGGTTCGGAAACGTTTAAATTCGTGTTAGTTCACGCTGTCGGTATTGCAGATGCGACTGATTTTATAAGAAAATATTAATTTTAATATAACGAAAATTGTGATACAATGTAAGTATAATCAAATCCATATTGGTGGATCGACGGTCGGGGTGAAAATGAATTATTATTGGGCAATTTCAAGCCCATCATATTCTTGAAAAATATTTCTAAGCCACATAATGATATGAATAGGTACAATTTTGGCAAATATAAATATATTAAAATTTCATTTCAGGAAAAATATCGTTTAACTATCATTAAGGGGGGATTGTCTTTTTTTTCGCAAAATTTACCGCTTTTTGGGAATTTTTTTGTGAAGAAAGTGTACAACGGAGAACTTGTGAAACTTGGCATATAGTTTTATTGATCTGTTTACTACATACAAAAAAAATTTTAAACAATTTCATCAAAAAATCCGCCTCCCACCCCCCTCGACGCGCGATGGTCCTTTTTTGATGGTGTGCACGATTACAGCCTTCACGTTCACCCTGCAACAAAAACCCAAAAAGCATTTTACTTTAGTCACATATAGCTATCGTTCGATGAAGGGAAAAAAAAATTGACGATTTGGTGACGTTTTGAACTTGAAGTATCGATTTTTCGAAAAAAAATTGATCGATTTTTTGTTATAAATAAAAAAACTATTAAACGTATTGCTTTTTTGCTTCATCAAACGATAAAAGGATGTCAGCTGAGCATTCTGTCCAAATTTGAAGGCAATCGGTTGAATAGTTTTTGAGAAATCGTGCACACCATCAAAAAAGGACCATCGCGCGTCGAGGGGGGTGGGAGGCGGATTTTTTTTATGAAATTGTTTAAAAATCGTTTTGTATGTAGTAAACAGATCAATAAAACTATATGCCAAGTTTCACAAGTTTCACAAGTTTTCCGTTGTATACTTTCTTCACAAAAAAATTCCCAAAAAGCGGTAAATTTTGCGAAAAAAAAGACAATCCCCCCTTAAAGCAGCGTCGACTGTCACATGTATGTGGATGAGAAAAACAGGTAAATTGCGGGAATTTTTATCTCAAAAACTAATGTTTCGATTGGATCCGGTTTTTGTTGTTGGAGAATATGTACGTTGAGGTATGTTTAGAATTTTTTAAAAATAAATTCGTTAACCGGAAGCGATTCAAACGCGATTATATCGAAACATAGTTTTCAAAGTCGGTGCCAGATGTATTTCGAAAACGGCTTGTCCGATTTTGTCCAAATTTGGATACAATATTCTTCGATAGTTTTTCTCGTTCGCCACGTAGGGGTTTTTCATTTGATTGAACCATTGCTTTTTTATGCGATGTGTGTGCAATCCAAAATCGTCGGAAATTGCGAACGAAAAACGAATGTTCAATTAAAACGGTTGCAATTCCGTCAAAAATGAAAATTTCAAAAAAAATTCTACGTGACGAACGGGAAAAACTATCGAAGAATATCGTATCCAAATTTGGACAAAATCGGACAAGCCGTTTTTGAGATACATCTGGCACCGACGTTGAAAACTATGTTTCGAGATAATCGCGTTTGAATCGCTTCCAGTCAACGAATTTATTTTAAAAAATTCCTACACATACCTCAATGTACATATCTTCTAATAAAAAAAACCGGATCCAATCGAAACATTAGTTTTTGAGATAAAAATTCCCGAAGTTTATCTGTTTTCTCGCTGTTTACTCAGGTACCTGCCCATAAAGACCATTGCCGATTTTGAAATTCCCACTAGTTGATTTGTAAAACTATGTTTAAAAAGATTATGATCTTTTTCATGCAAGAACGTATTTTTCAACGCATCTCCCACTTTGAACGAATGTTTGGGTACTTGATTTTTGTTTTCCTAAAAAATAAATTTTGGGCAATAAAATAAGGATGATTGACTACCAAAAACATCTGTACTAAAATAAATGCATATTTACCGAAATAGAACGATCTGAAAAACATCTGGGGTCCGATCGACCCCATATGCAGTCGAAAGGTTAATGAACGAAGTAGAGGAACCATTTAATTATTCGACACGATATTATTAACACTATAATCACGGTTCGCTCGGTTTTTAATTCAAATCTCAGCATTATTTTAGATCCTACGGCCCTACAATTAATGTCAACGAGGTGTCATGTGTATTACCAAATGAAGAAGTTACAAATGAAGAATTACAAACTTCAACATTAAAAATCTCCGAAATGATGTTGTGAAACTAATCGATTTTTGGACAATTAAATACCCTGAATTAATCTCCCAGTGAGCTGAATTTTAATTGAATCGAAGCATTTCAATTTTAGTCTAGAAACTCTTTCAGGGGGGAAGGTCAAGTGAACAGTGATTTTTTCTCGATTTTTTTACAAGAATGCGAAATTTATTGCTTTACAAGTAAGGCGTGTTATTATTCAGTATCTGAAATAAATGAAATATTTTTTGTTGAAATATAATAATTAGCTGAGCTGTTTAAAGTTAATAATAAGAAAATAATTAGTTGCTGCTTAAAGTTGCTTCCTCAGAGATGTTCCGTGAAACGCACAGGTCGCTCTAATTATCTGAAATCAAAAAACCAAAAACTTTCGATAAAATATAATTGACCGTTCAGCATGAAACAAAATTTTAAAAATTCAATGACGTTTTGGAAAAAAAAATTACCTTTATTAGTAAAAAAAATGCTAAAGACATTGTTTACATATTTTTTTTTCACTTTTAAGTTCATGGAAAGAAGAATATGTTAAAGAATGTGTTCAAAATTGGATCGCGATAAATTGAAGATTCACTGACATGAATTACATTCAACAGCGTGCGAAATTGTACATTTCGAGAAAAAACGCGTCTAAGGTTTACGAAAAGGAAAAATAGTATTTTAGGGACCTTACAGGTAATTTAAATTAAGGTCGGAGATACCTTTAGGTGAGGAAGAAATTCACTGACTTTCATGATATTTTTTAAAGGAAAGATTTCTTCACCATTTTTTATACTTAGGGTATGTTTCATTACTACCTTTGGCTGTTACATGGTATTTTTTTTTATTAATCTTTTAAAATGGCACAGGTGTGGCACGGTAAAACGTGGCGTATAGCTAAAAAACTATTCGACTAATTCAGATGGAATTTTCTACAAATCTTTCCACCCTTGCTGTCTAAAACATGACCCTAAATGTTAAAAAAAAGTATTTTTCGATTGAGAAATGTAGCCATTTTTTTCATAAAAATCATTCTTTTTGTTTCCAAGCCATTTCATTGGCTTGGAAACTTCTTACTTTTCTGTGGTCGTATTCTGTGTATGAGTGTTAATGAAAAGAAAATCTCAGTTGGTTTTTTACAGTGCTGAAGTTTGCATGGTTGGATGCCACGAAAATTCTTCTTCACTATCTTAATTTCTGGATTTTTACTTAATAGTCTAAAATCTTTTTTGCAGTTTTTGGTTTTAAATTTTTAATAAGGATCCACGAAAATGTTCCTTTAATTTTTGTAGCCCAAGTGCGCCTGAAACTAAAATAAAAACCATGTTTTTTTTAGATTCATCCGGCCGATGCTACGTGTCATACAGTCTGACAACATCCACCGCAAACATCAATAAAAACAAAATACCATATAACAGCCAAAAGTAGTAACAAAACGTACTCTAAGACTCGAAAATAAATCTTTCCTTAAGGGGGAAGGTCACACTAGAATTTTCAAAAAACCGATTTGTTTTTTGTCTCGCTAAAACGGTGCTCTATCATCATAAGAATAAATTACTATTCGATTTATAGCAAGAACATTTTTTTTTTCACCGACTTTGAGCGTGAAACGTAAGCCCATCTCTGGCACGGCCATAGAGTACCTAAAACTTCAACAATTTTCACTCGATTTACTTCAAATTTAAAAGTTATGTTCCTAATTGCATTTCGCACAGAAGTACATACGGAATTTCTGATTAATCGAAAACTTTTCATTTTATGAGCAGTTTAATACGAAATTTTTCACGGAAAATTCATTCAAATACCTACAACTCAATTCAAAGACCTACAACTTTTGAATAAAACAATATTGTTAAAATTCCGTACGTACTTCTCTAGGTATTGCTAATTGAAAATTGCATTTTAATGGAAAGTTTTGCGGCAACTGCTAAATGACAATTGCCTTTTAATGGGAAGTTTTGCGGAAACTGCTAATTAAAATTTGCGTTGGTATGGAAAGTTTTAAGGAAACTGCACATTGAAAATTGCATTATTATGGAAAGTTTTAACGAAACGGCAAATAAAAAATTGCATTATGAGTAGTGTTAAGGGAACTGCAAAATGAAAATTGCATTTTTATGAGAAGTTTTGAGGAAACTGCAAATTAAATATTCATTGGTATGAGAAGTTTCAAGGAAACTGCAACGTTAAAATTGCATAGTTATGGGAAGTTTTAAGGAAAGTGCAAATTCAAAATTGCATTATTATGGGCAGTTTCAAGTAAACTGCAGATTCAATTATTTTGTACATCTCATGGGTAAATATCCGATACCAATTAATATTAAGTAAACTTCATTCAAATACCTACAACTTGTGAATAAAACAATATTTTTTAAATTCCCTATGTCCTTCTCTAGGTATTCTAATGTAGATTGACGAGAATTTTTGTTTTTTGTTCAAGGTAAAAAATTGTGGATGCTAAATGTCACGCCATGGAGCGCCTAAAAGAAAAACATAAAAGAAACTATTAGAAGTCCGCCATTTTGTACATCGAAAAAAAAATATATATATTTTCTGACAGCTTGATATTCATACTAAATAGATATGTAATTAATTTCACGATAGAATCACTTTTTCATACAAATAAAAATTGTTAAATTCGCACATGATTTGAAACCCGTTACTGTGGCCTAACCCCTTAAAAAGACAGGATATCAGCATTTTGTTCCTCGCCCAAAGCTATCTACCCCCTCGGGTCAGCGATATCAAAGCCGTACAATAAGACTGCGTCTTCCTCGAATCCGTCCAGCAAATCCGCTTGTGTTTCTTCTCGAGGCGTTCTTGACTCTTGCGTGTCGGCGAGGCTACGGCGCTTGTTTCGCCTGACACAGCGCATGTCATAGGTATCCGCGAAGTACTTGCATTGGAGTCCGATTTCCAGTTGCAGCTCGTTCATAATTTGCAAAATGAAGTTGTATCCTTCGTTGTGCATGCCGGCAGCCAAAAATGCGGCAAGTTCTATTATCTTCAAACCGCACCTGAGATTCTCAGGTGCCAGACGCCACACAATAGCGTTGAAACTTTCATTAGGATCCGGCCAATAGCCACCCAAGACCAGGCGAAATCCATTATCGCGGAGCAAATCTTCGTAAGGTTGCATGTCCAGGATAGCCTGGAGTGGTTTCGGATCACCGCAGCCGTTGTAATAATTATACGTAACTCCGAAACGTTCCAGGGATTTGTGGAACATTTCCAGCACAGAGTCCACTTTCATTCTGCCGGCGCCGCTATCGCGATTACTCGGACAACTTTCTTTTACTGCTACGAATTTGCTTTTCCTTTCGCACTTGGAACACGTGCATTCTCGGCAGTGATGATTTTTTACCAAAACGTCGATCACTTTTCCCGTGCGACAAGCGGTAAGCGAAGTGACCTCGAACAACGACACGGGCCCGCGTTTCTTCCACGACGAGTCGCCTGTGACAATTATTTTCGAAGCAGACTCTCCTTTTTCGTAGTTCAACTGTTTTTCTTCTTCCACCGCCTTTTTACAAGTGAAGTCAAATATTTTACTCGTTGCTTCACTTATGCGCCGCAGGATTATTCCATACGATAGTTTACTTAGGCCTTGTCCCAGATCCATAATACCGCAGAAAAGATTAATTCCGTCTCGTGCGATGCCCAGCAATCTCATCGCAAATACTACCCTCCGATTGATTTCGAAACTCCTATTCACGGATGGTCCCGAATTTATCAGCGTCGTGCCACACGTACATTTGATCGATATTTTGAAGCCAAGCCCGACGTCACCTGACTGGCCAAACGATAATTTCTGCTTGCACCTTTTACAGACGGCAATATCAGCAATAGCGGAAAACACGGTGACAAATTCGATAATTCTGTAGCGGAAATTCAAATTCACGACAAAATCAGGATCCGACGATTTGGATTTCTTGGCAGGCTTTGCTTTGGTTGATTCTTCTTTGACGGTGGGATTTGCCGTAAACTTATTTCTACCGCGTTTGCGCCGAAGCGAATAGTTCGAGCGATAGTTTGGATCACTCTCGCTCACTTTTCGATTCATTTTCGTGGATATAAGGCGCAATAAAACGGGAAGAATCGTTTCGCACAAAAATAGCGGTATACTGAGCGCACGAGCTCTCAGATTATTTTTCGAAAAAGTTCGTTACACGAAATCGAACTATCGATGCTGTGGCGGTGTCGCCCGGAGTTGTGGGAAGCACCGCGGAGGAGCGCAATGGTCGCGGAGGAACGACGGAACAGCAGCAGGCGCGCCAACGGCGAAAACCAAGATTAGTTCTCGCTTCTGCCACCCGAAGCGCTGCTAGGTAGAAGTTACCCAATCAAACGCAGGTCTGAACAGCCGCGCAAAGGCGCAGGTTTTTCGAAATAAACATAGCGTCTGTTCGGTTTAGCTACACTCTCTACAATTTCAATGGATACGGTAATAGAAAGTCCTCAGAAGGCGTAAGAAGTGTAAAAAAGTGTAGCCAAAACGAACAGACCCAATATTTGTAAGAGCGATATAAATGGAAAGTGATTATTTTTCTAAAACAGATGGTACAAAATGAACCAACGAAACGCGTATCGAAGGTACGATAAAAAATTACTGTTATGATGAAATTTACAAACGAGGCGACTCAATTTACGAAAATGTTTAAAAATCCTGAAAGTTCTGAAACGAGCAAACCATTGGGTGCATTAAAGTTGCGAAACCATTCCACATAAATCGTTCATTTAAAGATACTTTGCAATACATTCGAACAAAAAATTTTTTGTATCGTTCGGAACTCATTGATTCTAATAAACTCCCAAACGAATGTATGGTGTAAGATGACCAGCGTTTGGGAAACGGATTGAAAATGAATGATTAAACGTGAAACGCAGGCGTCAACCGCAAAGCGTTACATTTTTTTATGATAAAAAATACTATTGATAATACTTACCGGTATTTTACATTGTAAAGAAAAATAAACTTTTGTGTTGAACTTTACGCACCATCAACGCCATTACGTACGTTATGTGATGAATTTTTGTAATTTTATATAAAAAAATGTGATTACAAATGGCAATTTAATTTATGTAACATGAATTTCGATGTGTTTATCGCGATATTGTAAAAATGTTTGTAATTATTTCATGCGATAAAAGATTATGATTTTTCCGACTATTTTCATGGCAATGCGGAGAGCTTCTCTCTGATATGAAATCGAATGCAGTTTGTCCAAACTGCATTCAATTTCAATGAAGAGAAAAGCGCTCCGCATTGTCGGGTACCGACAAGTGCGCTAGAAAAAACCAGTCCAGGAACTCTCCGCTTGGAGGGTTCAGCAATCGTCGACGAGGCAGCACAGAGTAGTCCAGGAACCTTCTGTTTGGAGGGTTCAGCAACCCTCGAACGGGGCAGCACAGAGCGGTCCAGGAACCCTCCGTTTGGAGGGTTCAGCAACCCTCGAACGGGGCAGCACAGAGCGGTCCAGGAACCCTCCGTTTGGAGGGTTCAGCAACCCTCGAACGGGGCAGCACAGAGCGGTCCAGGAACCCTCCGTTCGGAGGGTTCAGCAACCCTCGAACGGGGCAGCGCAGAACGGTCCAGGAACCCTCCAAACCGAGGGTTATTTTTTTTCCAATTTTGACTCCGGGGTTCAGCAACCCTCAGATCCGAGGGTTGCCGGGAAGTCAGGGCAGAATGAGAAGTATTATTTGAGTAGACTGTATTTCTCGTATGTTCGAACTTCTGTAATATTTTTATTTGGTCTTTCGCCATTTGAGTAGATAGGGTATGAACGAATTTGTGCGCTCTAAATTTTTTTTCCTTATAATTAATGTTTATTCTTAGTATATTGCATTCCTTGTTTGTTTTTACAACTTTTATTTTTGCTTTTGTTTTTTTAACAATGTTAATAAGAACCTGAAAATAAATATAATGGAAGAGAAATAGAAAAAAGAAATGAACGCATTGAGTATGTTTAATAGGCATCGTTCTTATTGATTTGTCAATTTGGCAAGTTTGTTGACGAAAAATTGTTTTAGCCGTTTTTGGTTTTGTTGATAGGCGAACTGGCGCATCCTCAATCGAATATAATAAAATATAGCGAAGGATAAGGCCGGGCCCACACTATGCGGTTCTACCGGAGCGTTTCAGGTAGTTTAGATTTCTAGAAACGTGAACACGTGTACTGGCTGTCAGGTTATTTTTCCATTGCTGTATATCTATATCTACAAGACTACTTCTACTTGACAGCGCTTCCAGTGGGTAAATGAGGAACTACTTTTTTGTCTCACTGACGATGACACTTTCCACCATGCAAAAACGCCGGAGTTTCCAGACCGGTATGGAAGACCGTGGTACCCATAACGCGCCTCGCGTTTTAAGGGCCTACTGTAGCCACTACGCAGCGCCTGTGATAAGGAGATAGATAAGACCGAATCCGTCCCCCTTAAGACTGTGGACGTAATGGAAGCTCGTGTGCCCGAACACCGCACTCGATTTGCGACGAGCAACAGGCGATATCCAACGAGAGCTAAGGTATCGAGGAAACCCCCTAGGAAAGTGAAACTCCCATTGGATATCGCTCATCGCTCGGTGCAAATCGTGTGCAGCCACTCGTAGGATAGGTTGGCGAAGTGCGGGATTCATAAGAAAGGGTCCAATAAGAAAGGGTACCTAAAACCGGCAACGGTATATGAGGGATTCTTCGTCAATTCAGCCACTTTTTTTCGACCATCTCAGATCTGCCCCATAATGAGTGATATCAAAGTACTACTAAAAGGCATTCTATGTGAATTTTTTCAGATTTTTTAATTCAAAATTTTAGAAAGTGCGGTTTTTTCCAAATGAATATATCTCGGAAACTAGAAGTAACTGAAAAAAAATGTCTGTACATAAAAGTTGTAGTTTTGTGTTAGCTTTCGAGCGGAGGACTTGAAATCATTTTTACGTTCCGGTAACGCTGATTTTTTACCAAAAAAGGGGGAAACTATTTTTTTATTCAAACCAGCCGTTTCTTTGCCTAAAAAATTACAGAGTCTTCCAGTATATCTGACGATATCGCAAAAAAATCGCCAGAGTGGCACGGAGCGAGGTTCCGGTATAAAAAAATTAATTTGTGTGGTTTCATTTTTTTTACCCTAGAACCTCGATTCGTGCCACTCTGGCGATTTTTTTGCGATATCGTCAGACATACCGAAAGACTCTAATTTTTTCAGCCAAGCAAAAATGGCCGTTTTTTAATGAAAAAATAATTTCCCCCTTTTTTAGTAAAAAAACAGCGTTACCGGAACGTAAAAATTATTTCAAGTCGTTCGCTCGAAAGCTAACACAAAACTACAACTTTTATGTACAGACATTTTTTTCAGTTACTTCCAGTTTCCGAGATATATTCATTTGGAAAAAACGGCATTTTCTAAAATGTTGAATTAAAAAATCCGAAAAAAATCACATAGAATGCCTTTTGGTAGTACCATGGAGGCTAGAGTGGGAGGAGGCCGATCTGTGCATTTCAAAGTGGCTACAAAAATATGGTCAAACAGGGATGGCGCCATTATCTCTAAGACCTCAAGAAATAAGCTGAGTATCGATGTCGTGTAAGAGGGATGGAAGCAGAGATTAGTAGGGAGATGTACAACGCTCCCCTTTTCGGCGTGCCTCAGAAAGGGCGCTAAATCGCGGCGGCGAGTTCTGGAATATGATTTTGTGTGCATCGCCTCTGTCGAGGTTGCAGATTCCCTTGTAGCCGCGCGAGTCGTGAGCACCGCTCAAGTCGATATCGCAGCCAGCGTGCACACGAATGGGTAGCTCGGTGGGGGAAAAGTCTCTGCCCCTCGCTCACTCGTCAGGCGAACGGAGCGAGCAGGGAGGCTAGAGTGGGAGGAGTCCGATCTCTTATGGAGAGACTTGAAAAAAGTGGCTACAAAAATGTGGTCATACCGGGATGGCGCCACTATTGCTAAGACGTCGAGAAGTGAGCTGCGTGTGACAGAGACGGAACAAGTAAATAATGAGAAGTGAACTGTGCATAAGGCAGCATGATACTTGAGAAGTAGGCTGCGTGCGAGGGAGATGCAAAATGATATATAGCCAGATCGCGCGCAAAAGTTACCCCCTCTCTAGCCTCTTACGCGCCCATCACACATCATAGTAGCGCGTGTTCGTGAGCGAGCGACGCTCGGACATCTTCGGAAAGAGCCGAGCGCGCCGAAGTTTCCCGATCGCGCCTTCGGCAGCTACACCAACACATGGACGCCGAGCTCGTTCATGTGCGGCCAAGCCGAAACGAAGGCTTCGAGGGAAAAAGCAATCTGAGCACGACTCGCGCGTGACGTCACTCGACGGAACGCGCGAGGCTTTTAGACGATTTCAATGCTTATTTAGCTCTTGATTCTCTGCGTTATCAATGTATACAAAAAAATGTATCGGGCACCCTGATCGCTTTTTTTTAGTTTATACGTTAATTTAAATATAACAATAAATCCAAATTACAACTTATTTGTCTTCTAAAAAATTGTTTACACTCTACTCACACCCATCCTTATGCCAAATCAATTATAATTCATAAAAGTAAGCGGAAATATATTTATATTCGTATTATTATATTAATTCTCATACTTTCATCAAGCGATAAAGCATTATCCCCAAAAACAAGCGAATCATTCATCTGGCCGCGAATCGTCAGTACCAGAAAGTGCATATTCTACAAGCGATGAGATGGTCCCGTTGGTAGCGTTCCTGGCTTCGGTCCGCAGGGGCGCGGGATCGTTCCCCGCGCTCAGTGCTTTTTTTTAAATTCTGATTACCATTAATTCTTATTTGATTAGTTATCATTATTATTTTAATTAGTTATCTTTTGGTGTCGAAAAATTTATCGCGCACTCCGACCGCTTATTTGATTAGTTTGTACGTTAATTTTAATTTAATAATAAATCTAAATTACAACTTATTTATCGTCTAAAGTATTGTTTGCGCTTTACTCACACCCGTTCCTATGCGAAATAAATTGTAATTCATAAAAACTAAGCGAAAATATATTTATATTCGCATTATTATATTCATTCTCATATACTATCATCAAGCGATAAAGCATTATCCCCAAAAACAAGCCACATCCATCCGGCCGCGAATCGTAACTTACGAGAATGAATATAATAATACGACTATATATATATTTCCGCGCTAGCAATTTTGGCAACTGCAAAGTCAACCGAAATAATCAACGGTTGAATTTGGACAGCTTTACAACTATAAAGTCGACCGTAAAAAAAATCCTAATGGTTGATTCAACGGTTGTTTAACCGCGGCCATTTTGTTTTCGCTGGATGGTTGTCTCACTCCGTCGCACAATCTGCTGCGGATATCCCCCCCCCCCCCCCAGTGTTTGATGACTCAATTCTCCGCAAATCATCAATTTAATTATCAAGACAGTATAATTTGATTAATCATTAAATATATTGCGTCGAGTCAACCATCCAATCAACCGCCGAGTTAACCATCGAGTCAACCATCCACAGAAAACGCAGGATGGTCGACTTTCAAAGATGAACAGTTGAGAAGCTGTCCAAATTCAACCGTTGAACTTTTACGTTGACTCAACTGTCTTGTACAACCGGTTGACCAAAATGACAGGGCGCTTACTTTTATGAATTACAATTTATTTGGCATAGAGACGGGTGTGAGTAAAGCGCAAACAATTTTTTTAAAGATACATAAGTTGTAATGTAGATTTATTATTACATTCAAATTAACGTACAAACTAATCAAATAAGCGGTCGGAGTGTGCGATACATTTTTCGGCACTAAAAGATAACTAATAAAAATAATAATGATAACTTAATAAAAATAACTAATCAAACAAGAATTAATAGTGATAATAATTTTAAAAAAAGCACTGAGCGCAAGGAACGATCCTACGCTTCTGCGGACCGAAGCCAGGAACGCTACCAACGGGACCATCCCATCGCTTGTAGAATATACACTTTCTGGTACTGACGATTCGCGGCCGGATGGTTGATTGGCTTGCTTTTGGGGATAATGCTTTATCGTTTGATGAAACTATGAGAATTAATATAATAATACGAATATAAATATATTTCCGCTTACTTTTATTAATTATAATTTATTTGGCATAAGGACGGGTGTGAGTAAAGCGTAAACAATTTTTTAGAAGATAAATAAGTTGTAATTTGGATTCATAATTATATTTAAATTAACGTATAAACTAAAAAAATAAGCAATCAGGGTGCGCGATACATTTTTTTGTATACATTGATAACGCAGAGAATCCAGAGCTAAATAAGCATCGAAATCATCTAATAGCCTCGCGCGTTCCGTCGGGTGACGTCACGCGCGAGTCGTGCGCACATTGCTTTTTCCCTTGAAGCCTTCGTTTCGACTTGGCCGCACATGAACGAGCTCGGCGTCCATGTGTTGGTGTAGCTGCCGAAGGAGCGGTCGGGAAACTTCGACGCGCTCGGCTCTTTCCGAAGATGTCCGAGCGTCGCTCGCTCACGGACACGCGCTACTATGATTGCGTATGGGCGCGTAAGAGACTAGAGAGGGGGTAACTTTTGCGCGCGATCTCGCTGCACTGCTTGCTGGGATGCGTATTCGATCCTCTTCCATCTCTCTTACACGACATCGATACTAAGCTTCGTGCTCGAGGTTTTAGAGATAGTGGCGCCATCCCGGTCTGACCACATTTTTGTAGCCACTTTGAAATGCACAGATCGGCCTCCTCCCACTCTAGCCTCCATGGGAGCGAGGCAGGCAGCCAGATCGCGCGTAAAAGTTACCCCCTCTCTAGTCACTTACGCGCCCATCGCACGATCATAGTAGCGCGTGTCCGTGAGCGAGCGAGGCTCGGACATCTTCGGAAAGAGCCGAGCACGGTCGAAGTGTCCCGACCGCGCCTTCGGCAGCTACACCAACACATGGACGCTGAGCACGTTCATGTGCGGCCAAGCCGAAACGAAGGCTTCGAGGGAAAAAGCAATCTGAGCACGACTCGCGCGTGACGTCACCCGATGGCACGCGCGAGGCTTTTAGATGATTTCAATGCTTATTTAGCTCTTGATTCTCTGCGTTATTAATGTATACAAAAAAATGTATCGCGCACTCTGATCGCTTATTTTTTTAGTTTATACGTTAATTTAAATATAATAATAAATCTAAATCACAACTTATTTATCTTATATAAAATTGTTTACGCTTTACCCACACCCGTCCTCATGCCAAATAAATTATAATTCATAAAAGTAAGCGGAAATACATTTATATTCGTATTATTATATTAATTCTCATACTTTCATCAAGCGATAAAGCATTATCCCCAAAAACAAACCAATCATCCATCCGGCCGCGAATCGTTAGTACCAGAAAGTGCACATATTCTACAACGGTGAGATGGTCCCGTTGGTAGCGTTCCTAGCTTCGGTCCGCAGGGGCCCCTAGTGCAAATTTTTTGCCAAATTTTTCCTGATTTCTCATATTTTAGTCATATTTGAGATTTACGGAGAAAAAATGATTTAAAACACATTTTTTATTGAAAATTCATAATTTCTCATTTTTTTCCCGGAAATTTCTCTTTTTCCTATGACCTGAGTGAAGGGCTGCGGAGATATTCGGAGAAAAGTTATAGATGAAAAAAATGAGATTTTCGTAAAAAAAACATTACATTTTTTTATGCCTCATAATTCTGAGAAATAATGAATTTCCGAAATTTTTGCAAACATTCTTTTCCTTAAGGGGTAAACCACTGTAACGGCCTGCCACGAAGCGTTTTAGACACATAATGCTTGGGGTAATTATTAAGCATATATTGAAGTATATTGCGAAAAAATTTATGGGAAAATATTACAAAATGGCGACACTGCACAAAATTCTTCCGAGGCATGTTGAACTTAAGGTGCTCTGCGGCACGTAGTATAACTTGTGCCAATTTTAACCTGGACAAAGTTTTTTTTAAAATTAAATCTAGATGAGTGTAGCTAGTGAATCACGTAGGGGATTTTAGAAATATTGATTTTTGAATAATTGCCGAGTATTTGACTAAAACTGTTCATTTAGACTTAATAAAGCAAAATTCTTTTTTTTAGATTAAAATTGGCACAGTTATACTGCGTGCCGCAGAGGTTCGACATGCTTCGGAAGAATTGCTGCAGTGTCGCCATTTTGTAATATTTTCGGATAAAAAGTTCTAGCAATATACTTAAATATATGATCAATAAATACCGCAAGTATTATTCGTTTATCACATTTTCTTCCGCAAAAAAAAAAATTTCAAAAAATCCGCTTCTTGTAAGGTCGTTACAGTGGTGTTACCCCTTAAAGTCTTCATATAATTTCCGAGATTTTCCCGTGATCGTAATTAAAATGATGAAATATTTGGAGAAATTCGCAGAAACTCGGATGTTTGCGTAAACATAATTGTCCGCAAAACTCCGAATTCTTTATATTTGTTCCAATTCATGGAAAAATTCGGAAAAAATCTGCAAATTTTTTCGGAAAAAATCGGAGTTTTTCGGAAAATATTTGCACTAAGGGCGCGGGATCGTTCCCCGCGCTCGGTACTTTTTTAAAAATTATTATTACTATTAATTCTTATTTGATTAGTTATTTTTATTAGTTATTATTATTATTTTAATTAGTTATCTTTTAGTGTCGAAAAATTTATCGCGCACTCTGACCGCTTATTTTATTAATTTGTACGTTAATTTAAATACAATAATAAATCTAAATTACAACTTATTTATCTTCTAAAAAATTGTTTGCGCTTTACTCACACCCGTCCCTATGCCAAATAAATTGTAATTCATAAAAGTTAGCGGAAATATATTTATATTCGTATTATTATATTCATTCTCATATACTTTCATCAAGCGATAAAGCATTATCATAATGCTTTATCATAATGCATTACCATAATGCTTTATCGCTTGATGAAAGTAAATAAGAATGAGTATAATAATATGAATATAAATATATTTCCGCTAACTTTTATGAATTACAATTTATTTGGCATAGGGACGGGTTTGAGTAAAGCGCAAACAATTTTTTAGAAGATAAATAAGTTGTAATTTAGATTTATTATTGTATTTAAATTAACGTACAAAGTGATAAAATAAGCGGTCAGAGTGCGCGATAAATTTTTCGACACTAAAAGATAACTAATTGAAATAATAATGATTACTAATAAAAATAACCAATCAAATAAGAATTAATAGTAATAATAATTGAAAAAAAAGCACTGAGCGCGGGGTACGATCCCGCGCCCCTAGTGCAAATTTTTTTCCGAAAAACTTCGATTTTTTCCGGAAAATTTTTCCGATTTTTTCTATGAATTGGAACAAATAAGAAGAATTCAGAGTTTGGCGGACAATTATTTTTACGCAAACAACCGAGTTTTTCCGATTTTTTTTCGCATTTTTCCGAATATTTCATCATTTTAATCACGATCACGGGAAAATCTTGGAAATTATATGAAGACTTTAAGGGGTAATACCACTGTAACGACCTTACAGGAAGCGTATTTTTTAATATTTTTTTTGGCGGAAGAAAATGTGATAAACAAATAATACTTGCGGTATTTATTGAACATATATTTAAGTATATGGCTATAAATTTTTATCCGAAAATATTACAAAATGGCGACACTGCAGCAATTCTTCCGAAGCATGTCGAACCTCTACGGCGCGCAGTATAACTGTGCCAATTTTAATCTAAAAAGAAGAATTTTGTTTTATTAAGTCTACATGAGCGTGGCTACTGAACCCCGTAGGGGATTTTCGATAAGTTAATTTAAACAATATTTATTAAAAAATAACTATCTTAGAAAAATTGAACATTTTTAGTCAAATACTCGGCAATTACTCAAAAATCAATATTTCTAAAATCCCCTACGTGGTTCACTAGCTACACACATCGAGATTTAATTTGAAAAAAATTATTTTGTCCAGAATAAAATTGACAGAAGTTATACTGCATGCCGTAGAGCACCTTAAGTTCAACATGCCTCGGAAGAATTTGCTGCAGTGTCGCCATTTTGTAATATTTTCCCAAAAAAATTTTTGCAATATACTTCAATATATGCTTAATAATTAGCCCAAGTATTATTTGTCTAAATCGCTTCGTGGCAGGCCGTTACAGTGGTGTTACCCCTTAAGGAAAATAATGTTTGCAAAAGTTTCGGAAATTCATTATTTCTCAGAATTGTGAGGGATAAAAAATGTAATAAGTTTTTTTTACGAAAATCTTTTTTTTTTTCATCTACAACTTTTCTCCGAATATCTCCGCAGCCGTTCACTCAATAGGAAAAAGAAAAAGTTCCGGAAAAAGAAATATCAAGTTTTTTTTTACGAAAATCTCATTTTTTTTTCATCTTTAAATTTTCTCTGTATATCTCCGCAACCGTTCACTCAGGTAATAGGAAAAGGGATATTTCCGGAAAAAAATAATAATAATAAAAAGTTTTTTAACGAAAATCTCATTTCTTTTCATCTTTAACTTTTCTCCGAATATCTCCGCAGCCGTTCACTCAGGTCATAGGAAAAAGAGAAATTTCCGGGGAAAAAATGAGAAATCATGAATTTTGAGTAAAAAAAATGTGTTTTTGGGAAATAGACCAGTACTTGAATCTGTTTTAAATCGTTTTTTCTCGGAAAATCTCAGATATGACTAAAATATGAGAAATTATGAAAAATTTGGAGAAAAATTTGCACTACGGGCCCCTGCGGACCAAAGTCAGGAACGCCACCAACGGGACCATCTCATCGCTTGTCGAATATGTGCACTTTCTGTACTTACAATTCGCGGCCGGATGGCTTGTTTTTGGGGACAATGCTTTATCGCTTGATGAAAGTATGAGAATTAATATAATAATACGAATATAAATATATTTCCGCTTACTTTTATGAATTATAATTTATTTGGCATAAGGACGGGTGTGAGAAAAGCATAAACAATTTTATATAAGATAAATAAGTTGTAATTTAGATTTATTATTATATTCAAATTAACGTATAAAATAAAAAAATAAGCGATCAGACTGCGCGATACATTTTTTTGTATACATTAATAACGCAGAGAATCAATTGCTAAATAAGCATTGAAATCATGTAAAAGCCTCGCGCGTGCCGTCGGTGACGTCACGCACGAGTCGTGCTCGGATTGCTTATTCCCTCGAAGCCTTCGTTTCGGCTTGGCCGCGCATGCACGTGCTCAGCGTCCATGCCTTGGTGTAGCAGCCGAAGGCGCGGTCGTGACACTTCGACCGTGCTCGGCTCTTTCCGAAGGTGTGTCAGAGCGTCGCTCGCTTTCGGACACGCGCGACTATGATTGTGTGATGGGCGCGTAAGAGACTAGAGAGGGGGCAACTTTTACGCGCGATCTGGCTGCACTGGTCAGCGAGGTTTTCCGTCGATCGAGCTCGACATATGTGTGGCCGTACTGCGGATTGGAATATGCATTAAATGAATTTCAAAGAGAAAAACATGTATCGAGAAAATTGTTTTCTCTCGGTTGGCCGTTTATGCCGAGAATGCGGGTTAAAAAAATCAACGACAAACCGCATGGAAAAATAAAACGCCGAAACGACCGTGGAAGGTTCAAAAAGAAATCTTGAGCCTTTGGCGCGGTCGCTACGGCGTTTTTTTCAACAGTAAACATTATGAATAAGGGTGTATCATAAATGTTTTTCTATCCTCAATGAGCGTCGTAGCTGAGTTGGCAGCGTGACGGATTGACGATGCGGTCCGGGTTCGATCCCTGGTTACTCGACTTTTTTAAATCTATTTTCTTTTCTTCATTTTATATTCAAAAAATTTCGAACTTACTCTCGCTTTAACTATTCTCGCCTGTCCAGGCATTATTTATGATATTTAATTCATATATGTTTAATTTTAAAAAAGACATTGGCTACCGGGGATTGAACCCGCGTCGTCTGCACTCAGAGCCCGCACGCTGATATATCAACCGCGAGGCTCTTGTGACTGCAAACCTGCCTTACGTATACACACTTATCCAACCTTAAAAAAAAAATTCGCTGCATACCAATTGCATATTGTTTTTATGACCCCAAAGTATTATTGAAGACAATTGAAAACGATTTTTTCGAAGCCTTAAAGTCTTTAAGAGGGGATATACATTTACAACGATCAAAAAATCAATTTCTTTTCTTTAAGGGATAATCCCACTCTAGGAATTTGGAAAAATCGTTTTCATTTGTTTTCAATAATACTTTGGGGTCATAAAAACCATATGCAAATGGTATGCAGCAAACTTTTTTTAAGGTTGGATAAGTGTGTATGCGTAAGGCAGGTTTGCAGTCACAAGAGCCTCGCGGTTGATATATCAGCCTGCGGGCTCTGAGTGCAGAAGATGCGGGTTCGATCCCCGGTAGCCAATGTCTTTTTTAAATTTAAACATATATGAATTAAATATCATAAATAATGCCTGGACATGCGAGAGTAAGTTCGCATGTCCAGGCATTACTCTCTTACTCTCTTACTTACTCTCTTACGAACTTACTCTTTACTCTTACGAACTAATTACGAACTTACTCTCGCGAAAGCGAGAGTAAGTTCGTATAGTCGTATTATTATATTCATTCTCGTAAGTTACGATTCGCGGCCGGATGGATGATTGGCTTGTTTTTGGGGATAATGCTTTATCGCTTGATGATAGTATATAAGAATGAATATAATAATGCGAATATAAATATATTTCCGCTTACTTTTATGAATTACAATTTATTTGGCATAGGGACGAGTGTGAGTAAAGCGCAAACAATTTTTTAGAAGATAAATAAGTTGTAATTTAGATTTATTATTACACTTAAATTAACGTACAAACTAATCAAATAAGCGGTCGGAGTGCGCGATAAATTTTTCGACACTAAAAGATAACTAATTGCAATAATAATGATATCGAATAAAAATAACTAATCAAATAAGAATTAAAGGTAATAATAATTTTAAAAAAAGCACTGAGCGCGGGGAACGATCCCGCGCCCCTGCGGACCGAAGCCAAGAACGCTACCAACGGGACCATCTCATCGCTTGTAAAATATGCACTTTCTGGTACTGACGATTGGCGTCCGGATAGATGATTGGCTAGTTTTGGGGGATAATGATTTATCGCTTGATGAAAGTATGAGAATTAATATAATAATACGAATATAAATATATTTCCGCTTACTTTTATGAATTATAATTTATTTGGCATAAGGACGGGTGTGAGTAAAGCGTAAACAATTTTTTAGAAGATAAATAAGTTGTAATTTGGATTTATTATTATATTTAAATCAACGGATAAACTAAAAAAAAGCGATCAGGGTGCGCGATACATTTTTTTTGTATACATTAATAACGCAGAGAATCAAGATCTAAATAAGCATTGAAATCATGTAAAAGCCTCGCGCGTTCCGTCGGGTGACGTCACGCGCGAGTCGTGCTCAGATTGCTTTTTCCCTCGAAGCCTTCGTTTCGGCTTGGTCGCACATGAACGTGCTCAGCGTCCATGCATTGGTGTAGCTGCCGAAGGCGCGGTCGGGAAACTTCGGCGCGCTCAGCTCTTTCCGAAGATGTCCGAGCGTCGCTTGCTCACGGACACGCGCTACTATGATTGTGAGATGGGAGCGTAAGAGGCTAGAGAGGAGGTAACTTTTGCGCGCGATCTAGCTATATATCATTTTGCATCCCTCTCGCACGCAGCCTACTTCTCAAGATCATGCTGCCTTATGCACAGCTCACTTCTCATTATTTACTTGTTCCGTCTCTGTCACACGCAGCTCACTTCTCGAGGTCTTAGCAATAGTGACGCCATCCCAGTTTGACCACATTTTTGTAGCCACTTTTTTCAAGTCTCTCCATAAGAGATCGGACTCCTCCACTCTACCCTCTCTGGGTAGTACTTTGGTATAAGCGATTATGGGGCAGATCGAAGATGGTCGAAAAAAATGTGGCTGAATTGACGGAGACACCCTCATATATTACATTGGAACACAGAAAATAAAAATAAAAATTCTAAATCTACATATATATTATAAATATCAAAATACGAATCTGAATAAATTTCCAATATGAATTTTAAACCTGAGTCCTTTATTCAAATTAATTATGCAAAAATGCAAAAGAAAACATCACGCGGTTGGCTTTCTTAGCTATTTTTCGCTCACTGGCGTAAGTTTGCCTCCAGGTGGCAGCACTATTAGAAAATTATCCGATTGTTCGTACGTCGGTTAGGTGTGCGGGTTTTTGGTTACCTTGTAACCCAACTGCGATTTGTGAATTTATTCTTTAAAGTGGCCGATATTAATTGGTAAAAAGGCTCCCTGGTCGCGAGAGTTTCTAATAGAATTGTTTCTCCCACAAAATGGTAGGTATTGTAATTTTTAGGTTTACCCTATGCCAAAAGAATGTTTTGTTTACCGCGTCGCGCCTCTCTCTCCCCTCCTATCTTTGTATTTACGTTATAAGCGGTCGCAGACGTTTCCTTGTTTACTCTGAATCGCTAATTGCGAGTGATAAGTACCAAATTCAGAAGAAAATTTAAACATACAGATCGTGCGAGTGGACATTACTGCGAGTGGACGCGGAATCATATTTCTCGCGCTAACCTCTAAACGAAATTCCCTCGTTATCAAAATTCTCCTGTCGATCTTGATGTCGTTCGTTTTCGTATTTTTTGCATTCACGGAGGTAGAAAAGACTCTCTGCGAGCCTCAAAGCTTAAACTTTTCACTCGACATACATCGCGAACTTTACGTGTGCAAAGTTTCAAGGTCACGTATCGAACGCTCCGAGAGGCAATTATTTATTGAAAAGTAAATTCTTTCTATCGTCTTGTGGACTAGGCCTCGAAAGAAAAACTCAGATAGAGGATACTTCAAGGTCAAATGTGGGTATAAAATTAATTTTCTTCGGCCTTTTCTCGCGAAAGATATCATGGGTTACGCGGGAAAATTTGTTGCGTGCCGATTCGCCTACTCGGCTTGCTGTTCTTTTCTATTTTTTTAACTTCTACTTTTTTTAAATTTATTATACTCTTAAATGTTCTCAATACTTTTACCGTTGAACATTAAACTTTTCGATTTTTTACAGTCGCACACGATACTACTCGTTCAACCGGGCAACAGGCCCGAAACCAGAACATACTCGGACTATGAAAGCGTCAATGAGTGTATGGAAGGTAAGCTATGGTGGGGGAACATCAAGGATACCAGAATCCTTGGAATGAGAGACGAAACTTCATCATGAAAATTGCATTGTTATGGGAAGTTTTGAGGAACCTGCAAATTAAAAATTGCAATGGTATGGGAAGTTGTAAGGAAAATGCAAATTAAAAATTGCATTATTATGGGAAGTTTCCAGAAAACTGTAATCTGAAAATTGCATTGTTATAGGAAGTTGAAGAAAACTGCAAGTTAAAACTTGCATTTTAATAGCAAGTTTTGAGGAAACTAAATTGAAATCGCATTTTTATAGGAAGTTTTAAGGAAGGCGCAAATTGAAAATTGCATTGGTATGGGAAGTTCTAAGGAAAGTGCAAATTGAAAATTGCATTGTGATGGGAAGTTTTGAGAAAACGGTAAATTGAAAATTGGATTGTTATAGGAAGTTTTAATAAAGGTGCAAATTGAAAATTGCATTGGTATGGGAAACTTTGAGGAAGCAAATTTGAAACTTGCATTGGTATGGAAAATTTTGAGAAAACAAAATTGAAAATTGCATTGTTATGAGAAGTTTCGAGAAAACTGTAAATTGAACTTTGCATTGTTATAGAAAGTTTTAGGGAAGGTGCGAAATGAAAACTACATTGATATGGAAAGTTCGGCGGAAACTGTTAATTGAAAATAGCATTTTAATGTGAAGTTTTGCAGAAACTGCTAATTAAAAATTGCGTTTTAATGGAAAGTTTTGCCGAAACTACTAAATGAAAATTGCCTTTTAATGGAAATGTTAGCGGAAACGGCGAATTATAATTTGCACTGGTATGGGAAGTTTTAAGGAAACTGCACATTGAAAATTTAATTGTCGTGAGACGTTTTGGGGAAACTGCAAATTGAAAATTCCATTATTATGGAAAGTTTTAACGAAACGGCGAATTAAAAATTGCATTGTTATGAGTAGCGTTAAGGGAACTGCAAAATGAAAATGGCATTTTTATGAGAAGTTTTGAGGAAACTGCAAATTAAATATTCACTGGTATGGGAAGTTTCGAGGAAACTGCGACTTTAAAATTGCATAGTTATGGGAAGTTTTAAGGAAAGTGCAAATTAAAAATTGCATAGCTATGCAAAGTTTTAAGGAGACTGCAAATTCAAAATTGCATTTTTATGGGCAGTTTCAAGTAGACTGCAGATTCAGTTATTTTGTACATCTCATGGGTAGAGAAAGATGCGATACTAATTAATATTAAGTACAGGAAAATATTTCAGAGAATTACATGAATTAATTTTTGGTTGAATGTACCACAGAGTAATATCAAGGCTGTCCTGTGTGAATGCCTCTTCCAAAACAGAATTTATTAAAATTCACAGTGCGTGCAGCGAACAGTGATATTTGTCTGAAGTTTAGAGTGCGTAAAGAAACAGTAATAGTTGTCGGAAATTTCAAAGTGCTGTATTAAGGGGCTATACCAGTGTGAACGCCGAAAATTTGGGTGATTTTCGGCAATTTCTTTGGCAGAAAAGTACTCAATTAAATGGTTCGAAAAATTAAGAATATATTTGCCTATATTTGACCTATACTACATAATTTTTTCATAGAAAAATATTGAGATCCAAGCGACTTATGCGCTGCCTTCGCAGGCGGCAAAAAAAAGTCCCTCCACTGCTGACATGATTCCGGCCGATTAAGTAGCTGAAACCAAAAAAGGAAAAAAATGTTGTTAAACTGGAAGCAATTTCCTGTACAATGACGTAGGATTTTCGAAAAATATCAAAATCTAACAAAATGGCGTAGTTATGAAAAAAAGTCTGTTTTCTTGTCTATGAAATGGTCGTTTTTTTTCAATGCCAAATCGTCAATTTTCATCCAAACAAAAATATCCTACGTCCTTGTAGAGTAAATATATTCAAGAGTACTCAGTTCGAATTCCAAGTCAATCGGATAATTGCTCTTTGAGTTACAATTACAGCAAATTTGAAAAATCTCATTTCGAGAAAAACGCGTTTAAAGATTTGACTATCGATTTTTGAAAAATAAACTAATTAGAAATGCGGCCTTGAAATTTTTACACGATATTCTTGAAAGTAGAAACTTTCGAAAAAGGCGAAAAAATCGATTTTTTGAAAGTGTCACACTGGTATAGCCCCTTAACCGAGTTTCTAACGTTAACGTAACTGAACCGCAGTAAGAAAAAAAAACCGCCTGTATCGGCAAACGTTTTCCCCAGTTTCCATGTGCCCTCGTGTGAATGGGAAACGGTAGTAGCGCGTTGTGAAAGGTCAAAAGTGATCAAAGCTGGTCTAAGGATCGTAAACGGCAAGGAGATGGGATTGTTGAAAGTCAGCAAGGGCATACCGAGAAACATTAGAAACAAATAAAGATAAGAGGCTTGCGCTCATACCCTGGCAATGTCTTTTTTCATAGCATTTTCATGATCTTTTTGTTTTTCTTTAAATTATTTTTTGTTTTTTTTTTCTTCACGCTATTACACTTGCAAGATGGCCCAATCGCCTCTCTCAATCGATTCTCGACAGCAAGGTTTTCATTTTTGAGCATATCTAAACATCTCCGTGAAACGCCTTGACCGATTAGGCTCATTATCCGAACTCAAGGCGGGATATGTATTTACAACCATCAAAAAATCGATTCCTTTTTTTTCTCTTTAAACGATAGAACTATATATGTAGAATATTTTCCCAAAATTTCAAAGCGAAATTCGAAAAACTTCAAACGTTACAGCCCGTCAACGCCTGTGCCTCACCGCTCGGATTCGGCGCGGGCGTGAACTTCAAACGCGTTCTTCTCAAAACTGCATTATCGAAATTGGCATGCAGGATAACTCAAAAACTATTAAGCCGATTGAGTTGAAACTTGCTAGAAATATTGATAATATTGGTACCTTCTACTTGACGAAATTTTTTTTTCAAAAATTGGAAAAAAAACGACTTTTTTCATCCACATTTTACAGAAATGTTGATTTTTTTGTAAATGCGTGCCATTTTGTCAAGTTTGCATTTTTTTCATTTTAATTACCGTCACATAGAAACTATACATGTTCTAACTAAAAAAAGTTTGAACTTTTTTGCAAATCAAAGTCTACGGGAAGCTAGACTGCACGCCGATTCGCAACTCCCGCGGCGACCTTGCTGTAACACTGCCACAGCTCCGCCATTTTGATGATGAATTAATTAAAAAAAATTGTTTCGTATACTTAAATATACTATTAAAGTATACCTAAAGTTTGATAATTGTAGAATCATTATTTCTTAGTTTAAAAAATCCCTCAATATTGCTTATTTTTTTCCTGTCTAAACAATTGTAGTTGCATGAATTACTCGCCTATAAAATTATACCTATTATAATGCTATACTGTATATTATTGTCTACAATATACTGAGTTTTTGCGAATTTGGTAATTCATTAGATAAGTGACTTTTTCGAACAATTTCGAATTTTTCAAAAACCCAAACAAATCCAATATGGGCATCGAAATGTTAAAAAATTCCCCATTTTATCACGTGTTTCCGCGAACTTCAAAACGCCATAACTTCTTATGGGGGGGGGGGGGGGGGGGTGAATTTCAGCTTCCCCCACTGATCATCATCATTAATAATCTAATAAATGAGAAAATAGCAAAAAAGTAGTTTTAGGCTCATTTTTCGAAAAAGTCACTTATCTAAAGAATTACCACGAATTTTTTGAAATTTTTTCACTACCAAGCACCAGAGATGTAATTTTTTCGGCTATTCAGCACCAAGATAAACCATTTCTAAAAACGGATTAACACAAACTAAACCTTTGTAAATATTTAGAAAAAAAACCCCCATCTTGCCAATCGTCAACCATATATATTCAATATTGAACCATCAACTTTGATGAAAGGTTAGGAATTTTGGCTGGTGAATGAAAAGCATTGCTGCCAACCTCAATGTCCGCGAAGTTGCTGTAACACTTTGTCACAGCTCCGCCATTTTAATGATGAATCAATTTTGAAAAATTGTTCCGTATACTCAAATATACTATTAAAGTATACCTAATGTTTGATAATTGTAGAATAATTATTTCTTAGTTTAAAAAATCCCTCAATATTGCTTATCTTTTTCCTGTCTAAATGTATATCCCGCCTTAACAATTGTAGTTGAATTACTCGCCTACAAAATTATACCTATTATAATACTATACTAAAATACACTACTATCATAAAAGCGAAAGTGACTTCATCTTTCTGTCCGTCTCTTACATATCTAGTTCACGGAAACTTCGCTCGGTCTCAATGCCCCGCACTCATACCTTGCAACCCTCATATTTTTCAACCCCTCGACCGATCTCGCTCATATTCGAACTTAAAAATTGTATTAGCACGAACCACTTGCCTACAAAATTTCATGAAGATCTGATCAACAGTACGCAAGTTATCGTCGAACAAACATGCAAACATACGAACGCCGATTTCCAGTAGATTGTGAGACCTCCCTTCGCTCGGTCAATCATACAAGATCTGTTTTGTAAATTTATATAGTGGATCGCTAAATGATTATTTAAAAAAATAATTGCGAGATTTTTGTAGGTCAAACATTCCATGATAAATTAAAGGAATTAAGGAATATTGATTTTCATTTTATTCGAACGATGTAAAACTTAAACCTCATCTTCTTTCTGTCTCGTAGGTGTTTGCAAAATCTACGAGGAACATTTGAAGAGGAGAAATCCCAATACTCCAACGATCACGTACGACATAAGTCAGTTGTTCGACTTCGTGGACGAGCTGACCGACCTCTCTTGTCTGGTATATCAAAAGTCTACCAACACTTACGCCCCGTACAACAAGGACTGGATCAAGGAAAAAATATACGTTCTGTTGCGTCGAGCAGCGGGCCACAGCGAGTAGAATTATACCACCCGAAGGACAAAGGGCATCTAAAGATAACAAAAAAAAATCCCATACCTAGGATATACGTTTTTTCATGTACAAGATTCGAAAACAAAGTATAATTACTTTAATGATATCACGTCATCGCTATTGTTCATAACTATGATTAAAGATTAATTAAGTATACGCAATATACGGATGTTTCAATTATAAATCATCGAGCTTCGCTGTTTTTTTTTTTTTTAACGAAAACATCAAAGATCAAGCAGATGGACGTTCGGAATCATCGTAGATTCACCCAATCGACGAATGTTGATGTCGACCGAACAGCACAAATGAAAAGAACGAATTCGGCGAATTAATTTGGAGCGAACGATAGACGATGTGCGAAAAAAAATCGTTATAATTCAATGCTCGCCGGACCCCAGGGTTAATCATACGAGTTGCTCGTACGCAAATTCGTTCTTAATTCAGTTCATGGCTAGTTTTGTTGGACTGACGTCGCAGTGCTGGAAAAAGTCCGATACTTGATAATTTTTTTCTCCCACGTCGATTTTGAATGCATGTATTCGGAAAATTGACGAACCGGTGATTTATTCGTTAAGGGGTTATGCCTAGCTGCAAAAGTCGGAATGTCACTTTTTTCAAAATCTATATATTTCTACAGTATAAAATTGACAGATTTATAGTCTGTTATGTTGACGCCCGTTGGAACGCTTGGAACGTCGTTCGAAACGTTGAACACATTTTTCGCGAAAGTACGTTTTCAAAGTCTATGAGCAAAATGTCTCGAAAAGTACGGCATCGATCTGTGGGAAATGTTAGGGCTTTTTGTGGATGTAAAAATATAGTATTTTATCGAAGGATTTTTCTTTCCCATACTTTTGATTTGGTGAACGAAAAATACCCATTTTTTCGCAGAAATCGAGACTCACTTTGAACACGCGCCTTTTTTTTATTTGATATTTTAGAAAGTCCTTCGATTAAGGCGTTAGGCCACAGTAACGGGTATAAAATCATGTGCGAATTAAACAATTTTTTTTTCGTATGAAAAAGTGATTCACTCATAAAATTAATTACCCATCTATTTAGTATGAATATCAAGCTGTTAGAAAATATATATTTTTTTTCGATGTACAAAATGGCCGACTACTTGAAACTTCTCGAAACAGCTTTTTTCCAATTGGCGTGACAAACAACTTCAACAATTTTCACTCGATTTACTTGAAATTAAAACGTTATGTGCCTAATTGCATTTCGCAGAGAAGTACGTACGGAATTTCTGATTAATCGAAAACTTTTCATTTTATGATATTTCATTTAATTTTATGAGAGAATCACTTTTACATACGAAAAAAAAATTGATAAATTCGCACATGATTTTATACCCGTTACTGTGGCCTAAGGCCTTAATCATAGGATAAACTAATATACTAACGGAATCTGTTCGATTTTTTTTATTTTGGATCACCTGGTTCAGCCTTTCGAGGGGTGATTATAATCAAATATTTTTATATAAACAAAATTATAGTTTTCTTTAGATTGTACTTTTTCAAATACCTGATTTTTCAGAAATTTATCATCCCGATTTTTTATGAAAAAATCCTAAAAATGAGCTGTGTTTGACTGTTACAACTAGGCATAACCCGCTAAACCATTTTTCCAATTTATTAGAAACTTCCAAATGCCAATGTTATGTGTTCGCACAATTTTTCGTCTCGATGGGAAATCCAACCTATCAGATTTCCGTTTTCAGGATAATTTTCAAAAAATTATTGTTTTTAACGAGATTTTTGGACAGCGTATACAACTTATAAAAGTACACCAAGACAAATTTGGACTATTCTATCAATCTAAAAAATGCAAAAAATGTTTGGGGCCCGTTTGAAATTCCGAACTTTGAATGCTCCAATGGTTCAAAATTCCGAATTTCAATGTTCCGAAATTCAAGATGGGGCCGGGTTGAAATTCCGAACTTTGAATGGTCAGAACGCTCAAAACTTCGAAAAAGTAGTACCCCTAAAGATCAAAACTCCGAAAGAATTTTACACGAAAGACCAAAACTTTCAATAAATCGACGAATTGTTTCAAGATTTTTTTTTAATTAAGTGATTTTGCGTCAATTTTGAAATTTGTCTAGATAATGTTATCCGTTCTACATCATTTACAGTCAACTGTGTAGACTTTCGCTAGCATGATCTTGACACGAGGGCCGGGTTAAAATTTCGAACTTTGAATGCGCCGACGGTTTAAAATTCCTAATTTTAATGTTCCGAAATTACACGGTTCGTCAAGATTATGAAAAAAAATTCTTGAAATAATTCGACGATTTATTGAAAATTTTCAAACTGTTAAAACTTCCATAGCCGAATTATTTTGACGGTGTTCAGATTTTTGGAGTTTTCGTCTTACATGTAAAATTCTTTCGGAGTTTTTGTCTTTCGGGGTAGGATATTTTCGGAGTTTTGAGCGTTCTGAACATTCAAAGTTCGGACATTCAACCCGGGGCCCTCCTTTTTTCGTAATGTTTTTCGCAAATGTATTGAGCAAAAGTTTTTGGTCTCGATTCAGATATATTTCAACTACAGTGACTGCAATTACTTCAACGAAATAATGACTCTTAGTTATTTTCATATCGTAACCGCCCGTAAAGTTTTCCGCCTTGGAAAATCCAACATCATTGGAGTTGTGTCTCAATGCGGCCAAGTTTTCTCCCAGACGGATTTAATTTCAGACAAACGAGAAGAAATGCACGTTGTTCGCCTTCTGACAGAGCGGATGGCGTTTTTTTGTCTCCTTTTTTCCGAAATATTAGTCGTCTCTGTAAACACCGAGAATCTGCAAGTCAGCTATCTCTCTGGCATTCACAGCTGCTCGGTCGGAGTGACCCCTCATCCTAAAATACTCTAGTACTTTTTGTGTGTATGTCAAGTGTGTCAAGCCTGAACATTTTCGAGATGCTTGATTAAGGAAATTAGAGCGTAAACCACAATCCAAGATAAATATATATATATATATATATATATATATATATATATATATATATATATATATATATATTATTGTCTACAATATACTGAATCTTTGAAAAATCGGTAATCCTTTAGATAAGTGACTTCCGAATAATTTCGAATTTTCAAAAACCCAAATAAATCCAATATGGGCGTCGAAATGTTGAAAAATTCCCTATTTTATCACGTGTTTCCGCGAACTTCAAAACCCCATAACTTCTTATAGGGGGGGGGGGGGGGGTGAATTGCTGCTTCCCTCCCCACTGAATATCGTAATTTATAACCTAATAAATGAGAAAATAGCAAAAAAAAGTAGTTTTAGGCTCATTTTTCGAAAAAGGCTGTTATCTAAAGGATTACCACGAAGTTTTTGAAATTTTTTCACCACCGAACACCAGAGATGTAATTTTTTCGGCTATTCAGCACCAGGATAAACCATTTTTAACAACGAATTATCATAAACTAAATATTTGTAAACATTTGGAAAAAAACCTATCTTGCCCATCGTCAACCATATATATTCAATATTGAACCATCAACTTTGATGAAAGGTTAGAAATTTTGGCTGGTGAATGAAGAGCATTGCTGCCAACCTCAATGTCCGCGAAGTTGCCCTATTTCGGCAACACTTGATATCGATCAATGGTAATACTAAATAATCACGTGGCATAAATATAAATAGGCAAAATTATAAATGATTCAACATTTCACTCTGAGTTCTAGAAAACATTGACTGACGCAGTTTCTTTTCATAATAATCATCGATAATGTTATAATTTCTCAAGTTGGTAGTAACACAAAAGTTTTTCTCATCCACGTAATAAAAATATAAAAATGCATAGCTTTGCCCTTTAATTATACATTTTATGAAAAATTAGAATCTACAGAATAAATCTATACATTGTATGCATTTTTTTGAGGTTAGGTGAAAAAAGAAATTCATAAACCGTCATTTGACTCAACTGGACCGCTCTAACCTCCTTAAGGTGTTCGAAAGGAAAAATATATTTTTTTAACATTTTTTATAGAGCTCGGTCGGTAAAAACTGGCCTTGCTTACTTTCCTACAAAACGATCGAATCGTCATAATCGTAGAAACGTGGGAACGCATTTTCAGCTAGCTCTCTTTCGCGCGTGCATGTTACGTGGTACATCTTTACATTTACCTTAGGGGCTTACACCTAGTTGAAATTTTTGAAAATACCGATGTTTAGTTTTACACGGATTTTCGAAAATATTTTCTGAACTTTTCAAGTCGATTCGTTCAAATTTAGGGAATTATGGGCGTTTATAGGTAACCGAGTTTTTCTCAAAATGACTTTTTCAAGATCGGTGACCACGATACCACATACCACCACAATTTTTTTTCCTTTAAAGTAGATGATTGGATGGTGAGAAAGCGGAAAAAAATAGAGCTTAAATTTGTGCCACCCTAATATATATATCTGCTACGCCTCCGTTCATACCTACAGTTGCATGCAAAAGTGACCGGCCAAAGACAATTTTATGATTAAGTAACGTTTAAAGAATGCAAAATGGAAACACAAATATATCATCGTAAAGTTCTTTTATTACGCAATCAAAATATGTAATTCAAAAATTGTTCATAACGATTAACAATTATTTGTAAGAAAAACAATACGTTTTGCTGCTTTATAAATGTCCGGCCAAATTCCAAGAAGATATAATTCGCTTCGCTTTGTTTACTTATCAGTCGCGAAATCATGTAAACATTGTGAGCTCTGTTCCTTTTGCATTGTACGATCAGTAACACTCAGTCAAGATGTCGAACGCACGTCTTTAGATATACGTGAAGTGGTTATCAAGTTGCACAACGAAGGAAAAGTTTCACGTGAAATAGCTAAAAATGTTGCGATTGGAAAATCGACCGTTAACGATATAATAAATAAATTCAAGACTACAGGTACTCTAGAAGATAAATACTGTCCGGGGAGACCTAGGAAAACAACTAATCGTGTCGATAAAGTGATCAAAAGAAAGGCTGTCGCAGACGTAAAAAAGAGTGCTGCAATCATCGCATGTGAATTACGCGAAGAAAACTTGGCTGACATTCGCCAAAGTACTGTTTCACGTAGACTGATAGAAGTGGGAGTTTTGGACGTGTTGGAGTTAAAAAATCGCTCATCAGTAAAAAAAATAAGAAGGCCAGATTCGAATTTGCGAAAAATTCCAGAGCTGGACTGTTGAAGATTGGAAAAAAGTGCTGTTCTCAGACGAAACTAAAATTAATTTGTTTGGAAATGATGGGAGAAGGTACGTTCGACGACCAGAAGGTACTAGAAATGATTCGCGATATCAAACACCAACTGTGAAACACGGTGGAGGTAGCATTATGCTATGGGGTGCATTCTATTGGAAAGGCGTCGGTCCAATCTTTGAAATTGAAGGCACTATGAACTCTGCTATGTATAGAGATATTGTATTAAAAGAAATGCTGCCTTATGCTCGTCAGAATGTGCCACGAGGATGGATTTTTCAGCAAGATAATGATCCAAAACATCGATCACAGCTTCTTCAGCAGGTTTTTAGCAAGAAAAATATTCGAGTTTAAGAGTGGCCGAGTCAATCTCCGGACTTGAATCCCATATAACATTTATGGCGTTAAAATTAAGAGTAGGAACTGAACATTGTGCCAATAAAGCTGCTTTGTGGGGAAAAGTTCAAGAAGAGTGGAAAAATATCTCTCAAGATAGAATCATCAAACTTATTGAATCGATGCCTCACCGATGTGGTGCCGTGATAGCTTCGAAGGGCATAGTTACCAAGTATTGATGAAAATCTTACATTTATTACCGTTTTCAATTTTTTTTTCTCGAGTTACTATATTTTTTCTCCGTATATAGTGCGTAATTCGTACTTGGCCGGATAATTATGAAAAAGCGAAAATTGTTATTTTGGTTATAAATAATTATGAATAGTTATATGTAATTTTTCATTAACACGTTTCAATTGCATAATAAAAGAACTTTACGATGATATGTTTGTATTTCTATTTTGCATCCTTTACATGTTACTCCATAATAAAATTATTTTTGGCCGGACACTTTTGCATGCAACTGTATATATGTTATCGCGCTCTTCTCCGTTTCCTCCAAACAAATACAAACAAAACCAAATCCAAAAACTATTGCGCGTCGGGAAAAATCCCTTTAGGGGTTGTCTTGAAATATTAAAAGGAATCAAAACCTCACCCTTAAGGAGAGATATACACCTAGATGGTCGAGGTCGAGGATTTAGAAGCTATGAACATTCCGTCGACCGTAGAAGACCCACACTATGGGCCCGGTATCAATGATTCCATGTAAGTTGACAAATTTGATGATTTCTTCATTCCCAAATTTTCAAACGCGTTTTTCTCATAACCACTTTTTTCAAATCGGTACCCAAAATTTCTCGAAAACCAATGAACCGATTGCCTTGAGCCTTTTTGTGGTTATTCTATACACCATTATCTAGTACTTGTCATAGGATTTTTTTTTTCGTTACTTAGTTTTTGTTTTATAGGCAAAATAATAACTAATTTTTGACCCAAAAATCACTATTTATGTTCAAACGTCCGCCATTTTGTCACAAAGCGATATTTTCAAAATCGGCTATGACAAGTAATAGATTATAGTATCTAATTTAATAATCTTTTCGTTTTTTTAGATGATTTTAGAAAAAACGCCAGTGGGTACCGTATACGCAGATTATTTTACGACGCTCCAAGGATCATACAAAATCCTTGTATATTTTTGATATTTTTAAATAAAGAAAATTAAACATTTTTGAAAGTATATACTTTTAGATAATCAAAGCCCCAATCCGGAATTTCAAATAGTTTTTCTTGAAAAAATTGACAAAAATGACCTTTTTTCCGGCTCCTAGGTGTATATCTCCCCTTAATTTCGGATGATTTGTTTCCGAGCAGCACTAGTCACCGCGAAGGCCATTAAAACAGCGCTCTGCACAAGTCATTGTATTTATCACATTTATAAACGTTTTCCCAGAAAGAATTCACGAAAATTCTCCTTTTCCGGCCACGAGTCGTAGCCCGTCAATACGCGATAAGCATCGACGAAAATGCTTCTGAATTCGGCCCCAATCCAAGTTATTTTTCTCGACCCAATATTCTTAAATAAAAAATAAGGGCCGCAATTAGTACGCAATTTTATTTTCGTCGTTTCCTCGTCTAGACAGCGGTATTCCATTCTATATAGCGCACGATTACGGATTTACGGAATAATTTCGCAACGCGCGCGTTTCCACGTGCAATCTATTGCAAACACTACAACGCATTTAAAATACATCACGGGAAAAAGCCCAGAGTAAGATAGTAAGATGCATATAGATACGAGAAAAAAAAGAAGCTCGTTTTGATGCTCACCGGTTACATAAACCATGCACATGGAAAATGTCGCGCGCGTGTTCCGCGCGCGGGGACGGTGCTAAGCTTTTTTTTTATCGCGCCGCCCCCCTCTCCGCGGCATTGCGAGCGTACTGCGCGCTGTTTTTCAGATATAACTCGGCTTGGCAGTCGCTCGTGGGCATTTGCGAGAACAGTAACGTGTTGCCGCTCTCAGAAGGCTTTCCAACCCTGACAAATCGCATTATAGTCGCGACAAAGTTTTTCCCCTTTCTTATTAATCGTCATCCATGCGCCACGTATATTTTACGTTTTGCTATCTGAGCAACACCGTAATTACGATTTTACGGTCTCTTGGTTCGCTATTGCGGCTGTTGCGTAGGTAAAAAGGAAAATAATAACGATAATACGTGCCATAGAACAAAGCCTCGGGCGATCCGTAAAAATCGTTTTGTTTTTCTTCGTTTCAATTCCCTCTAGTACTTCCTCTCCCGGCATCCTCGCAAGTACCCCCAAATGCGTCGAAATAAAACGTCTTTCGAGGGAAAAAAAACCACATTTTCCCCCGATCGTCGATAATCGCCACAGGGCTACTTTGAAAACGGGAAAAATTGTATAATGCGCGCGCTGCCGAAAAACTCGTGTTACATGCGTGTGCGAATAGAAAAATTCAGCGTGCGTCGTGTGCATAAAAATAAGTGTGCGTGTGTATATGTTTGTCACTTAACCGCCGTGTGATACATCACCGTCATCTTTTGTTTCCGTCAGAATTGTAACGCGCCTCTTTCGCCACGTAAAATCATTGTATTTCTTTTGTCTTCTCTTGTCACCGTTGTTCGCGAAACGTTATTAGAATGTCGGCAAGTTCGTTCGCGAATTGTGATCCCTTGAACAAAACTCCAATACATTCGGAACCGATCGAAGGTAAGATTGTCATTTTGTGTTATCGAAAGAAAATGTTGAACAGCTGATCGGCAGGATGAAAGAGGCTTGGGAAGACTCGAATGGACGGCAGGATTGAACAAACGAAATTGAGACTCGATTGTCCTTTGTCCTCTCGAGCTGTCTTTTGATTAGTGTCAATTCCTCAATAAGCCGGATAATTGGACTTCGTTTATTGTCGTGAACCCGCACAATGTTGTACGATCACACGACGGAATACGTAGTTTATTTTTTTACTTTCTGTCAACTGTACTCATTTTCTCAGGCTCTTCATCTGTGCTCGTTCGTGCCAATTTAAATGTTTATCGCAAAGAACGGATATAAAAATGCGCTGCCATCTTTGACGAGATTTTTTTTTACTTCCAATTGGCTATGATCACGACCGGAATGTTAGTATGTAGCCTAATTAGTGTATCAACACGCTGAATCAGTATCGAACGTTGATTGGGCCCTAGGTGGTCGATGTTATGTCGGTACGATTCGAAAGATTTATGACTGAACTTTGCATCTTGAAATGTAACGAAAATGTATTTTTTTTAATTCCCGTATGTTTTTTAAGCACATTCAGGCTACGAAAGACACGGAAACATTTTTGAGAATCGTTTTTCAAAATTTGTACCCAAAGAATGCAAAAAATATTTTATATTCAATAAACAATAAAGAAGTGAAAATTTGAAAAGGTATTTTCCTTGCGTTCCAACGATGCAAATGCATTTCTAACGTGCGCCGAACTCGCCAATTTGTACTGTCCGTACGAAAGTTTAACTAAAAGTTACTGGTACAATTCAAAACTTGTTTGAAAGTGTTTTTGATTTCGTAATTTGCAAATGTACTTTCCGAGCTACCGTTCTCGTTGCGTCGAGGAAAATTGATGATGCTATCAGGGTTCATCGCGGTTCAATTCGAATGTATTCATTTGGACGACGTTGAGCTTGCATCGTTAGAAAGCAACGATTTTTTTCGTTCATTTTTCATTTCTTCATTTCTACGCTTATCCAAGGCTTTTTTTTTTTTGGATACTGAGGCCATAAAACTGATAAGAATGTGTAGAAACGTTTGAATGATCATCACAGCCAAAAAGAATTCAAATAATTGAAGATAATTGATTTTCGTCGTGTTCCAACTATGCAAACTTTAACATCATCGATTTGGCTAGTTTGCCGCAGCGGCGAAACAGAATCCTGAGATGATATTGGAGTTTGCATCATCGGAACCCAACTAAAGTTTCGCTGCGCAATTCTTTTTGGCACATTCAGCCCTTGAAAGTCGCTCAAGCGTTTTCCAGGATCTTTATGGAAGATCTTCAGCCTGCATATGTAAGAAAACATTCCGGATAATAATGAAGATGAGGAAGTGAAGAAATAAAGAATTTTCGTTGCGTTCCGATGGTGCAAACTTCAAAATTGCCTAATTCGCCACTAAAGTGAACTAACTGACACAACTTACCATGGCTGGCGGCCCGATACATTTGATTTTCCGACAAGCATTACTAGCCAAAGCGTTGATGCGCCGAATGTAAAAAAATAATTGTGCACGGATCGAAAAGCAAAAGGATAGACGAGTAGACACCCTGTTACGGATGCTCCAGAAATAAATCTTGGGTCATAGTCCTCTAGATAACGAGCCGCGCTTGCACGAGTAACGATGCGACTGTGTGAGCTTTTATTCAATCGAGGATGCATCCAGAGGCAAATACCAATTCCAGGCTGAAGAATAGAGACCCGAGACCTGTGCGTCCGTTTCATATCCGATGGTTTTCTATGTGTTTGCTTTTTTTCTCTCTCCACAAAGATATAAATGGAGTTTTGGCGGAGGAGAATGGCATCGAGGAAGAGTTTAACGAACCGCAGTGGGCCGAGCCTCTGACGCCTGAGGAGATACGCTGGTTTTACAAGGACGGCGTTCACAAGAGATGGGTCGAATTTTGCGGCTACGATAGTCTGAGAATAGAAAATGCCTGGAGGCGGAGGCAATCTGGCGAAGAAATGGAGAGCGGCGAACCGTCGTCGTCGGCTGAGAGCGTCGTCACCAGAGGGGGAATGTACGACGTGGAATTGCATAATATGAGATGCGTGTCTATTTATTGGCCCGGTATGTCGTGAAGTGTCAATCGACAGTTTCTATGAGTTTTCGATTTTACGGGGTTGAACTTTGCGGCTGTTGAAATGCAACGAAAGTTAAGGCCTTAGGCCACAGTAACGGGTATAAAATCATGTGCGTATTTAACAATTTTTTTTCGTATGAAAAAGTGATTCACTCTGAAATTAATTACACATCCATTTAGTATGAATATGAGGCTGTTAGAAAAAATATATATTTTTTTTTTCTATGTACAAAATGACCGACTACTAATATTTTATTTTGTTATCTGTTTTTTAGGCGCTCCGCGGCGTGACATTTAGCATTCACAATTTTTTACGTAGGACAAAAAATAAAAATTCTCGTCCATCTACATTGGAATACCTAGAGAAGTACGTACGGAATTAAAAAAATATTGTTTTATTAAAAAGTTGTAGGTATTTGAGTTTAAGAAATGAATTTTCAGTGAAAACTTTCGTTATAGCTGCTCATAAACTGCTCATAAAATGAAAAGTTTTCGATTAATCAGAAATTCCGTACGTACTTCTCTGCGAAATGCAATTAGGAAAATAACTTTTAAATTTGAAGTGAATCGAGTGAAAATTGTTGAAGTTATTTGTCACGCCAATTGGAAAAAAGCTGTTTCGAGAAGTTTCGAGTAGTCGTCCATTTTGTACATCGAAAAAAATATATATATATATGTTTTCGAACAGCTTGATATTCATACTAAATAGATGTGTAATTAATTTTATGAGTGAATCATTTTTTCATACGAAACAAAATGTTAAATTCGCCCATGATTTTATACCCGTTACTGTGGCCTAAGGCCTCAATGTTTCTGACTTTTTAAAATTTATTTTGATAGGTTTTGCTTACAAAAAGCCTTTGGTCATTTTTAAAGATATTTATTTCGCAATATACGATATAATGCGAAAAAAAAGGTTACTGTAATAATGAAAATGTGGAAAATAAAATGTAAAAAAGAACTTTTCTTGCATTCCAACGATGTTCTTCAACACCGTTCGATGTTTCTAGTTGGGGAAATCGTGTAGCGGAACATTTTCACCTGTAGGTGACCATGTACCGCTGGGACTCTTTTTTCATTCGATACATTCGGTTACGCTGAGTTTGTACGCTGCAAAAAGATAATGGGATTACCGAGAAATAAACGACGTAAACGAGTACGCGCTCGTAAATGTAGAATAAAATTTTTTTATGGGATAGTTTCGTTTTTATGTTGAAATATAATTATGCGACTTTAAGGAGTTAGGCTACTGCGACGACCCGAATATCCGGGTTTGAAAAACTAATTTTAAAGGAATAGGTGAGATGATGGAAAAATCGTTTTGACCTTTATGTTTATATACATTGACAAAAATGTGTACCAAATTTCATTGGATAATATTAAGGGGAGGATAGGGGTTTCAGCGTGAAAAAAAAAACACTTTTTTGCGAATTTTTTTCATCAATATGGATAGAGTAAATTTATTGAAAGCTTTTGTACATTGTTAAGTGTTATTTCAAGAACATTCCGTGAAATTTGTACGCGAAAATATCCACAAACAAGCCGATGACAAGGCTTTTCCAAGAACGCCTTTGGAAAAACACGATTTGCTGTGTTCACTGTATCTCAGCTAGAAATTATCTGAAATCAAGTACCGTTAAAATTTAGTCAAAGTATCATCAAATCCTCCCCCCAACGGTCTTTGATATTTTTTTCTTTCGTTTCTAAATTTTTGGTGGTCATGTAAAGTGAAAAGTGCTACTTTTCACGAAAAATGCCGCCATCTTGGGGGTGGAAAACCACCTCAATGTTTAAAAAACTCTCAAACTAACCGTTGGGGGGAGGTATTTAATATGTTCCAAGTGTATACCAAGTTTGAAATAAATCGGTCATGTAGTTTTCAAATGGCAGTGAACACGGACTTTGAAAAAGTGGTTTCGGGAAAAACGCGTTTGAAGTTTAGAGAAGTCGGAGCTACAGTGTTAGAGGAGCGGGACTAAATAGTCAATAACTTCGATAGTTTTGCTCTGATTGGCTTGAATTTTTGGGATTACATTCTTGAAATGTTTAACTATAAGAAAAGACAAAGAAAATCGATTTTTCAAAAGTGCAAACCCTCACCCTCCTCTTAATAATTAAAGAAGTTCTAAACAATCTCGTGAACGACCTTTGAACGTGAGGAGCTCAACGGTGTACTTCATTTTGGCCACCCGGTTGATCTGAAATTAAAAAAAAACGATTTTTTTTCTCTCTTAAAACAGATAATATTGGCTAAGACTTGACCCCGTCTTTTTTTATCGTGTTTCAATAATAAAAAAGAAGAATTCGGATTTTTTTTTCGATTTTTCGAGGGAAAATGACATTATTGTACTAACAAAAATAAAATGTTAAGACTAAGCTACTATTGCACTGAATGAGTGTACTAAATTTCAAGTCAATCCGTTTGTTAGATGTCGAGAAATTGTGTACACTGTTTTGAAAAACATAGTTTCGAGAAAAACGCGTTTAACGTTTTACTAGCAATTCTATCGTTGTAGTCATAGGTTTACCTTCAATCTGCGATCACCATATGTTGAACCTACCTCTTCAATTTGAGTTGCCTCAAGCGACCAACGAGAGTTTTGACATTTTCACAGTAGCCTGGCCCCTTAAGACAGGTTTAAACATTGTAGGGTTGGAAAATCAGCAGGTTTCGTAAAGTTACTCAAGGAAGACTCTTGTAGATAAAGTTATGAAATTTTGGGCATATGTAAATGTATTATTATTGAACCAAAAATTATTTTACATGGGCAAATGCATTATGATTTGCAAGGGGGTGGGGTTCTAGTATCTCAAGCGTCTGGATCACAGTTGCGCTGCAAAAGTGTCTGACTGTCTGGAAATGATCTGAAATCCAAAAATCAATGAGAATTTCAATCTGTACATGATTGTGCCCATAATAAGCCAGATATCAAATTTTGTATAAACGTTTTGTGTAAATACACAAAACGTTTGTGATTGTGTACAGATTTAAATTCTCATTGATTTTTGGATTTTGTGTATTTTGTGTATTTATGTATTTATTCATTTTGTGTATTTACACGAAATGTTTATACAAAGTTAGATGTCTAGCTTACTTTGGGCACAATCATGTTCAGATTGAAATTCTCATTGATTTTTGGATTTCAGATCATTTTCAAAAACTTAGTAAAGTAAACGTACTAAAAGTAAACAAAAGTTTTGTTAGATGTTGTTAATGAAAAAAAATGATTTTTCACCAGGAGATTATGATTGCAGTGTACTTTGTAAAGACGAGTTCTGTAGACAACTTATGCCTAGTTTCATTTAAGGTAGTTCTGTAGGTATACGTATGAGCCAAAAGTTTCGGTCGAAGCGTATAGTAACATCCAATGCCTATACGATGCTGTTTGTTGTACATTTTTGACTGAGCTTGTACCGTCCATATGCCCCACACATTCGCACCTCATGCATAGATAGGTCTCATACTCGTATAGAGAGCGGCGCTGTGATCGTGGCAACAGCGCGATTTTCTTGCAGTCATAGCGTTGAGCTTCCTACGATCCGTCTTTCGCGAAATATTTTACATCAATTTAAAAAAAGCGTGAACATGTCAACCCAAATGCGATAAAAAGGAAAGTTTACAAGAAAAAAGGCGCTTGCTAAAAGATTGAAAGCTGTGGCAGCCATGTGTCAAGCAAATGCGGCTAAACGCGATGAGAATAAACATAACCTCAACGATCAGCAACAAAAATTCGCTGTCGAAGCACGTCGGATCGTGGATTTACATCTTGCCGATAGTTTAAATTGTATTCGCTGTAACAAAGACAAATACATGCATAAATTGAATAAATTAAATTTGTTTGCAGAATACATTTATTTCACATCCGTCTCAGAATTACTAGAACTCGGGGGAAAAACATGGTTCAAGATCCCAGACCACGCGCCGATCAGCTGACTGCAGCGTACCCTGTTGCCATTCCGTTACAGATGGTTGGGCCCGAGTTCGGTGTGGAATAAAATTACCACTTTTCATAAGTCGATATCTCCGAAACTAAACGGTCAAAGTTTGTAATTTTTTTACAATCAATCCCACAATAGTATTGCGTACACGTGTGTTTTTATTTTTAAATCCTAAGAGACGTTTAGAACCTATATCGAGAAATGCGAGCAAACTCCTATCGGTATACGTGTCAGGTATAGGGATCGCGTACAAAAATACCCATATTCAATTACAATTATCTCATGAACTAAACGGTGACTCGAATTGAATTTTTGGGCATCAGTCCATGAACGTCATATCTACACCATACTTGGATTTCAGCCAATTCCTGAGATTTGACCAAAATTACAGAACTACCTTAAGGCGAGATGTACACTTAGACGCGAAAAAATAAGCAATATTGAGGGATTTTTTAAAGTAAGAAATAATTATTCTAGAATTATCAAACTTTAGGTATACTTATATAGTATATTTAAGTATACAAAACAATTTTTTAAATTAATTTTGCGGTTAAAATTAACCGCGGGAGTTGCGAATCGGCGTGCAGTATAGCTTCCCGTAGACTTTGATTTGCAAAAAAGTTCAAACGTTTTTTTCAATTAGAACATGTATAGTTTCTATGTGACGGTAATTACAATGAAGAAAATGCAAATTTAAGAAGATGGCACGGATTTACAAAAAAAGTCAACATTTAACGTAACATTTCTGTAAAATGTGGATAAAAAAAGTAGTTTTTTTCCAATTTTTCAAATACAATTCTCGTCAAGTTGAAAGTACCAATATTATCAATATTTCTACCAAGTTTCAACTCAATCGGCTTAATAGTTTTTGAGTTATCCTGCGCGCCAATTTCGATAATGCAGTTTTGAGAAAAACGCGTTTGAAGTTCACGCCCGCTCCTAATCCGAGCGGTGAGGCAAAGCGTTGACGGGCTGTAACGTTTGACGTTTTTCGAATTTTGCTTTGAAACTTTGGGAAAACATTCTACATATGAGGCCTTCTCCATCAACTGGGCCACTTTTTCTCAACTTCTCAAATTTTTTTCAAAATCTGCCAGTTTGAAATATTAGTCAAAAGGAACGTCTGTGATTTTTTAAAAGATTTTTTTAGTCGTCCGTTCGGGATTTTCAACTTTTCATTACGAACACTGTATCCGCAAAAAGATTCATCTAACAAAAAAAAAACATAAGAATGAAAACTTTTTATTTCTTCCGTTTTATCGAAAAAAATCAAAATCATATTTTTTCTGCATTGTGAACATTGAAATTTGGCAAAAGAATGAGAATAACATTTTTTTAAACGTAATAACACACTTTCGATTTCGGTACAAATTTTACAGGATGTCTGTCATTGGGTAAAGAGTCTGCGAATTTTTTTTCAGAATGGTACCTGCAATGATTCGGATGAAAAAAAATAAAAACCTTTTTATTTTTTATTTTTTTATGTGAGATTTCGCAGGGTTTTTATAACCGCATATATGCAGTTACGAGATTTCGCTGGGCTTTTTATGAGATTTCACAGGGTTTTTATAACCGCATATATGCGGTTATGAGATTTCGCAGGGTTTTTATTTTTTTTCATCCTAACTATTGCAGGTACCATTCTGAATTTTTTTTCCCAGACTCTTTACCCAATGACAGACATCCTGTAAAATTTTTACCGAAATCGACAGTGTGTTATTAGGTTTAAAAAATGTTATTCTCATTTTTTGGCCAAACTTCAGTTTTCTCAATGCAGAAAAATTATGATTTTTTTCGATAAAACGGAAAGAATAAAAAGTTTTTACTCTTATGTTTTTTTTTGTTTGATGAATATTTTTTCGCATACAGTGTTCGTAATGAAAAATTGAAAATCTTGAACGGACGCCTAAAAAAATCTTTTAAAAATCACAGACGTTCCTTTTGACTAATTTTTCAAACTGGCAGATTTTGAAAAAATTGGAGAGGTTGAAAAAGAAAGTGGCCCAGTTGATGAAGAATGCCTCATATATAGTTCTGTCGTTTGAAGAGAAAAAAAAATCGATTTTTTGATCGTTGTAAATGTGTATCTCGCCTTGAAGTGATTCATTTTTTTGCCACTGATCACGTCCGCAGACTTAAAAAGTCGTTTTGAGAAGAGCGTGTTGACATTTTTCAAGATGAACTAGCATCAGTGCAAAATAAAACAATTTGTTGTTACTAGTCGCCAATTATTCGAAATTCGTCTTGAAAGTCTCACATCATACCCTCTATTCTCAATCTTTCATAAAAAAGAGAGAAAAACCGATCTTTTCATCCCAACAGAATAAAGAGCTGTCCGAAACATTTACAGTATCGAAAAAACCTATAAAATCGATTCTACAAATTCTCTTAGAACGCTCCATCGATAGTGTATTATTTTTCGATAAAAGTGTGCGTAAAAAAGGATATCTAATCGAGAAAGAATTATCAGGACTAAAAATGCATAGAAACGGCACGATAAAATAGAAAAATAAAACTCTGATTGGCTTCGTCTAATCACGACACTGAGGAAACGTGCCCGCAAAGTTCTCACGTTACTTGATATGACTAACGCTAGGATATTGCACATTGTTATTCCAATCAATTTGACGGATCTTAATTATTCAGCTCGCCACGAGTGGTTCGCCGGCTGCGAGTTGTTCGCTGGGAATATAAAAAAAAGTGCTGTGACGACAGAAAAATGTATATCCTCAATAAATTCCCGAGAAATGACACGCGTGTCTTGTCTCGTTGAAATATCGGTTCGCTCGTGTCTCGAGAATATTCATTTTGCAACACCAGTAGGGCGGTGTTGCCCGTGCACCGGTGCTGAGGAATAATACATCAGACGCCGCTGCACTCAATGAGTATCTCCACACGAGTTCATCTCCCACTCCGCAAAAGAGATTACTGTGGCCTTGTGTTTATTATAGCCAATTTCCTTTAGACACTTTTCCTCGGAGCAGCTCTCTCGCGCTACAGGACAAGAATATGATCCAACGAGGAGAGCTTGAAAATTCAAGATCTCTTTTTTTCCCCCTCTCTCACTCGTTTCGAGGCACGCGTCATCCCGCGCGTGTTCCTATTGGTATTTATGATGAAATTCACGTACGTATATTTTGCAGGCGAGGAATGGGAAATAATGCGTGGCACTTGGTACTACGACGGTAGTTGGATACCTATAGACGTCGAAGATGCAAAAGTCATCGAAACGGTGCATCTTCGGTTGTTCGAGAAACCGAGCGATACACCACCGCTCAGCGTCACACCCGAGGAAGAAAATTCACCTGCACAACAACCATCGACAGGCATGTCTCGTCTGATCTCTCGTAAATTCCTTCCGCTCGTTTTTCACGACGCACGACGCGTAATGCCATTGATGTTTGGATCGTTGGAATGCAATGCATTTCTTTTTCTGGCCCTATTTTTTGGCACATCTAGGCTACGAACGTCGGTGAAATATTTGTGAAGATTGTTTGTTGGGGATCAATAACATTCAACTGCAAAAGAAGAGCAATGAATGTGAACAAATGGAAGAAAATTGAAATTTAATTTTAGTAATGAAAATAATAGAACGTAGTACATTAAACTGGAGTGGATTATTTGGAGAATCGTCTTTCACGTTTGAATGATTTTCGTACCCGAGATCGCCGGAAACAACGAGAGCTATAGAAGCAAAGTAAACTTTCGTTGCATTCCAACGATGCAAACTTCAACATCATCTTTTAGAGCTTTTCACGAGCTACGTTTTCGCTCGTCTTGGCAAAGCTAAGACAGGGGCCGGGTTGAAAGTCCGAAGTTTGAATGCTCCGACCGTTTAAGGGGCTTTATTTCACCTACATTACATAATTTTTTCATAGAAAAATATTGAGATCCAAGCGATTTATGCGCTACCTACGGAGGCGCCAAAAAAAAGTTCCTCCACTGCTGACATGATTCCGGCCGATTGAGTAGCTGAAACCGAAAAAGGAAAAAATGTCGTTAAACTGGAAGGTATTTCCTGTACAATGACGTAGGATTTTCGAAAAATATCAAAATATAACAAAATGGCGTAGTTAAGAAAAAGTCTGTTTTCTTGCCTATAAAATGGTCGTTTTTTTCAATGCCAAATCGTCAATTTTCATCCAATCAATAATATCCTACGTCATTGTAGAGTAAATATATTCAAGAGTACTCAGTTCAAATTTCAAGACCGGAGAATTACTCTTTGAGTTACAATGTCAGCAAATTTGAAAAATCTCACTTCGAGAAAAACGCGTTTAAAGATTTAACTATCGATTTTTGCAATTCGGGGAGTATTAGAGATACGGTCGTGAAATTTTTGAAGGATATTCTTGAAAGTATAAACTGTCGAAAAAGGCAAAAAAATCGATTTTTTGAAAGTGTCACACTGCTATAGCCTCTTAAAATTGCTAATTTTAAGGACTTATATACACTTGTAGCGGGCGAAGGGACATGATTTTCTTGATTTTTTTTTCGACGGGACAATAAATGTTGAAAAACTGTCAACAATATCGAGTAGTACATATCTTCATGTACTTGTACAATTTTTTTTATTCAAAAATATTTAAAAATGGCGGAACTGCAGCTGTCTTCCAGGAGCGCCTTCTTTTGAGCATCAGTTGCGGTGGACATGATAACTCGAGAACGATTAATCTGAAATCAGAATTTGAAAAAGATTTCATTGGTATATTGCATTGGCTTGGGCCTGGACGAAGGATTTGTGCAAATATTGATTTTAAAAAGAATTACGATAATTTTAACAAAAAAATCATTTTCCGAAGTGGTAGATTTTCGGTTTATTTGTTACAAATTTTTTTTTCAACAAAATTGAAAATCCTTTTTCCAGGCCCTAGCTATTATCATAATAAATAAGTGGCATAAATTTGATATGGATCGGATTAATAGTTTTTTAGTAATCGTGTCCACCGCAAAGGTGTTTCTCAAAGAAGACGATTCTGAAATAATCGCGTTTAAGATTCTTATGTTTCTTTTACATTTAAAGTTAATTTATTCATACTAACATGGAGTCGTCGATTCCAGGGCCATACAGTAATCCTTCCGCATTCTCTGCAGCCTCTAAAACATTGATTTGATACTGCCTATAAATACCTATAACTGCGAATCTAATGCTCCGATCTTTATGAAATTTGGTGAGAATATTCTCGTGATATTGTACTTAAAGAATATGCAATACAATTTTTTCCATTTTTCCGACCATCACAAGTGTATATAAGGCTTTAATGTTTCGAAACTACAAGGTTCGTAAAGGCCAGCGAAAGTCTGAACAGTTGACTGTTCAGTACGGGAAACCCCAAATATGTAACATGAAGCATGCCACGAAATTCCGTAATTTTTATTATAGAAAACGAGCTATATCAGAAAGTTTAAATATAATAAAAGCTAATAAGAGATTCGTCAGGTTCACGAAGGTTGTGAACTCCGTAAATCATAGCTTCGATCACCCAGTTTGCGAAAACTGAAGTTTAGATAGTGTAAGATTCCGGTGAAGAACGTTCAGAACGTTAAAAATTCCGAAAACACACATAAAGCAGATAGCAAGTCAGTCTAACGCGTTTGGATGGCAGCAGCACTACTGTAACGCATGTGAACCATGTTTCCACGAATCAAGTGTCGGAGGAAGCTACTAGGTTACGAAAAGAGACGAGTCTTTTTTCTCACGATCGATCTGAGCCAAGCGCATCGTGATATCCGCGGTCTGCATGAACATGCTGAAAAATTCTTGAAATAATTCGCCGATTTATTGAAAATTATTCTCATTTACGCTACATCAAATTTACGCAAAAATTTGAAACGATTAAGGAGAGGTACCTGGGTAAACGGTGAGAAAAACAGGTAAACTTCGGGAATTTTTATCTCAAAAACTAATGTTTCGATTGGATCCGGGTTTTTTTAAATTGGAAAATATGTACATTGAGGTATGTTTAGGAATTTTTTAAAATAAATTCGTTAACCGGAAGCGATTCAAACGCGATTATCTCGAAACATAGTTTTCAAAGTCGGTGCCAGATGTATGTCGAAAACGGCTTGTCCGATTTTGTCCAAATTTGGATACAATATTCTTCGATAATTTTTCTCGTTCGCCACGTAGGGGTTTTTCATTTGATTGAACCATTGCTTTTTTATGCGATGTGTATGCAATCCAAAATCGTCGGAAATTGCGAACGAAAAACGAATGTTAAATTAAAACGGTCGCAATTTCGTCAAAAATGAAAATTTCGAAAAAATCGTACGTGACGAACGAGAAAAAGTATCGAAGAATATTGTATCCAAATTGGGACAAAATCGGACAAGCCGTTTTCGAGATACATCTGGCACCGACTTTGAAAACTACGTTTCGCGATAATCGCGTTTGAATCGCTTCCAGTCAACGAATTTATTTTTAAAAATTCCTAAACATACCTCAATGTACATATTTTCCAATAAAAAAAAGCCCGGACCCAATCGAAACATTAGTTTTTGAGATAAAAATTGCCGAAGTTTACCTGTTTTTCTCGCCGTATACTCAGGTACCTCCCCTTAAAACTTCCATAGCCGATTATTTTAACGGGGTTCAAATTTTCGAAGTTTTGGTCTTTCGGGTAAAATTCTTTCGGAGTTTCGATCTTCCGTGGTAGACATTTTTCCGAGTTTTGATCATCCTTCACGTTTTATTGAGAATATATAATGTAAGGATGTTTAGCTATCGATGATTTTTATCGATATTTGTATTTTCGGAACCTTTCTCTGCCCTAACCTTCGGCATTAAGGAACTGGAATTTCTAACACTACTAGTAGTGTTTAGCGTGTAAAGTAGTAAAGTAGTAGTGTAAAGCTACTACTAAATTAATAACCCTACAATTTTTCGGAACTGTGGACTCTCTAATTATGGGAAGTTGATACTTGTTTTATGTGCTGTGTTTTCACGTCGACGCTTTATCAGTCGATCCCATGATTATTGTCATTTAATTCCTTGGTGTACTATTATTTTCGGTTCCACGATAATTCTGTTTACAAAATTGTAGAATTATGAATTTCCAAAAGTATTGAGTACTAGCTAATAAATTCGGAATTTCGAGCGTTCTGATCATTCAAAGTTCGGAATTCCAACCCGCCTCAGATATTGTAGCAAATCTTCGACATTTATAGAGTTCAATATTAATTTGACAAAAAATGGAAGTATATAAGTGTATTTATTTCTCGCAATCGTCTTTTCTCTGAATTTGTAAAACTTTTCAACAAATTTCGACGACGTTGATAAAATATTTTAACATTTTCGTAAAATTGTCGCTAGTATGCGATGTCTGTGCTATACAATTGGCCTTGTAAATTGACGTTCTCTTTCTTTCTGGCCGATTGTAAAGACATCCGACTCCCTTTTTCAGCGTCAATCTGAGATTGCTCGAAAAAACTGGTAAATATTTGTTGCGAAAGAGGTGCCTTATGCAAATGTTCGTGCAGAGTATTACTTTCGTTTATCGCCACGAAGGCCAGCAATTTTCCGGCGGGCATTTCCTGCGGTATTTCACGGAATAAGCACAAAACGTTTTCCTCTTTATAAAATTTCTTTATAAAAATAATTGCACCTTGTTCCCCACGCCCTAGGGAATGATTTGAGAAAAAAAAAATATATATTTATTTTTGGAAAATAAAAATATTCCCCCCACCCCCCAGTTTGGAAAATAAAAATATTCTCGAATTTTGTTAAAATTAAGTGGAAAACATTACAGCTGCTTTCACTACGTTCCACTCTTGAAAAGTGAAAAAAAAACCTTACTTTACTTTGTAATCAAAATACAAATGGTGGTTTTGAAAGTAAAGTCATCTTATCTAAATTCATTTCTACTTTTATCTATTCTTTATCTTCGCCGACACGACGTTCTCGAAGCTTCGAGTTATGTAAATCCGCATGCATGTCTAAAAAAAACAAAAAACTATCGTGTTCGCATAGTTCGAATGTAACATTGATCCCGTTGTTTATTTTACTTTGCAGTACTGCACACGCAACACTTTCCTGATTTCCATGTCGACTGGCATGCCATTAACGATGTCACTCGTTACAGCGAGTACAAGCATAGCAAATTAATGCGAAGCGTTACGTCCAAACTAGGCTTTACCAAGAGTACGTATTACGAAGTATAATTCAATCTATCGTTACATTATGCGTTATATTATCATACACGTATTCCGGCAGAGTCAACGTGAATCATCGATGATGTTGAATCATCGTTGCAATCCAATCAAATATTTTTCACTTTCTCAATGTTTTTTTACGGCCTATTCTTGCTACAAAATCCACTCAATCGTTTTTTAGAATCCTTATTAAATATGTAGAATCCGAATTGGCGAAAAAATGACTGTGGATAACGATCAATAGAGATTTGAAGCAATGAACAAGTTTTTATTGCATTCAATAGACGCAAAAATTCGACACCATGATAATTGACTACATCAATTTTGTCCAGATTTATCATCATTCAGGGTGTTGATTTTTTTTTTCCGCAGCCACGGGTTACCGTTTGAGGAGAGGCTATGCGACACGCGCCACTATGGACGATAAGCCCCACGATATCGACCATTTGGTGTTCGTTGTTCATGGAATCGGTCAGAAGGGAGATACGGGGAAAATCATACGTAATACAACATCGTGTGTGTCCTTATCTTAGCAAAAACCTTTCGCAAAGGCAATCGAGCGTTATTCGAATCATACGAGCCTTCTGAAGTGCTATATTATATTTATTCGGTTGGTAAGAAAGTCTTGCGACACAAACGAAACCTTTTCAAAATAAACATAACATTTTATTAAGATAAGATCAATTTGTAACATAGTCTCCGTCTTCATCTACAACTCGTGTCCAATGCTCTGGTAAACTTTGAATAACTTTTCAACCTGGGAAAAATGGACATATATAAACATAAATAATCATGAATGATCATAAATGATCATACATGATTATTTATGTTTACATATGTCCATTTTTTCTCGGGAAGGGTAATTTGAAGATCCGTTTGATTATCAAATTGTTTATCACGTAAATCGTTTTTCGAAGCCCGAAATAAATGATGATCTGACGGGGCTGAGTCCGGTGAATATGGTGGATGTAGTACTTCCCATTCTAATTCTGAAATAGTTTTTTGTGTCATTTTAGCTACGTGAGGCCGAGCGTTGTCGTGAAAAAGACAAACTTGTCGACGTTTACGATGTTTTTGTTTTATAATTTCAGACAGCTTTTGTAATAGGGTATTTGACTGTTTGACGGAAATCATCTTAAATGGTTAATTATATTATGCTCACAATATTATTTTTTATCTTCGCGAATGTCATTTCGATATAAATCGGCAATGAAATTTAAATATTCAACCAGACCGCCAAAACGCTTTCGTTGTCAGACATGTAGTCACGTGACGCTTGTGCCGTCACATGCCAGTAAACAAGGTAAAGGCCCTATATCGTCGCGGAGTTGTCGCACTGCAAAACTTCCTCTGCTTATTTAAATATTTCTCTCTCATTTAAAGGATTTAAAGGAATTTAAATATTCCTATCTTATTTAAAAGTTGATAATATGGCGACTAGCACTACAAATAACTATGAATGAACAGAAAAAACACGGAAATACACTGAAATAAACGTCACTGGAGATCCAACCAATCCTGGAGCGTTTTCGTTCACGTGACCAAACGTACAAATTTATCAAATTCAAAAATTGAAATGCGAATATTGCATTTTTTTTTCGGTAAAATTATAGAAAATACTTTTTAAACACTATATTCTTCTGGAATAATAAGAGAATGAACCATATTTTTAATAGCGTTAAATACCCTATTGTGTAGAGTAGATCTCGGCATTTATCGTGGTATTAGGTGGAAGAAGCTCGTAATATGCTAGGAAAGATATTTAAGGGATCGAAACGGGCCGAAAAATACCTGATTTTCGAGATCTCTTTTTCACTGGTTAAAATACGCTAATCAGTCTGGTTTTCAATGTCAAATAAAAGCACTCATGGAGAACAGAAAATAAATGTTTTAACGTTTACTTTTATTTTTTTTTTATATTTTTTCTAACGGTTGGCAATGTCTTCGAAAAAATGATGATGAATTATTAATTAAAGCCGCTGTTTTGCTATGGAGGTTTTTTCAAATAAAAATTGACAAAATGGCGGTGCTTTGGAAAAAAAAGGTATCGAATTTAACCGTTTTTCCGACACTTTTTCGTTAAAAAAATTGAAGATTAAAAAAAGCTTCCATAGCAAGATAAATAATGGCGTGAAGAATGTTGTGTCAAAATTTGAGACGGATAGCTTGAAAACTCTTCGTTTGTGTACATCGTTTAGAAAAACGACATTTCGAGAAAAACGCGTCTAAAGTATGGAGTGCGCACGCCGCTGGTCGAATCACTTTCTCTAAAAAAGGCTGTAGCGTCCGAAATTATTCGAATTTCGCGCCTAAAAATTGAATTGCATGTTTAAAATCGTTTATACTGTCGGATAATGGAAAAAATCAATTTTTTTGTTGCAAATTTGACACCGTCATGATCCCTTAATAATTTCATATAGCTCCTATAATTGTGTAGAGTAAATCTCGGCATTTATCGTGGTGTTAGGCGGAAGAAGCTCGTAATATGGTAGGAAAAATATTTGACCGAGCACTTTAGTGTCGCAAGACTTTCTTACCAACCCAATATTTCCAAACATTACACTTCCTCGCGATGATTATCGGTCGTCGTTATAACGTTTGAGGCCTTTTGAGAAATGTTCAGTCCCAAATGAGCGCGTTGCCAAGTTTTTTTCTCAATCTCTTGGTTCTTTCTGTTTATTCTTCTCTTTGTCAGGTTCAGAGAATGCGTCGGCTGGCTGGAGAGAAAATATTTTCCAAATTCGAAACATCGCGTGGAGTTCTTTCCCGTCGAGTGGAGATCTTCCCTGAAGCTTGACGGTGGTGAGCACTAGCGTTTATCTCATAAGTGTGGTCTCGTCTATATTTACCGTCACACTCTATTATCGCGACGGTACGAGACTTTATCAGCGAGTCGCCGATAAACTTGACGTGACGAAGTTTCTCCACTTCAGCCGATGTTCCTGCATTCCGTTGAGTTTTATCGTACACAGGATCGGCTCCGTTTACTGTGCAAATGTCTTCACAAACTCGCTGCCCGTTTTCCTTCTCAGTAGACAAAAAAATGCAATGCGACGAAAATATTTTTTATTCTTTGATATGTTTAAGGCGGGATATACATTTAGACGGGAAAAAAATAAGCAATATTGAGGGATTTTTTAAACGGAGAAATAATTATTCTACAATTATCAAACTTTAGGTATACTTGAATAGTATATTTGAGTATACGAAACAATTTTTTTAAATTAATCTATCATCAAAATGGCGGAGCTGTGGCAGAGTGTTACAGCAAGGTCGCCGCGGGAGTTGCGAATCTGCGTGCAGTCTAGCTTCCCGTAGACTTTGATTTGCAAAAAAGTTCAAACATTTTTTCAGTTAGAACATGTATAGTTTCCATGTGTCGGTAATTAAAATGAAGAAAATGCAAATTTGAGAAAATGGCACGCATTTACAAAAAAAAAATCAACATTTCACGCAACATTTCTGTAAAATGTGGAAGGAAAAAGTCGTTTTTTTCCAATTTTTAAAAACAATTCTCGTCAAGTAAAAGGTACCAATAGTATAAATATTTCTACCAAGTTTCAACTCAATCCGCTTAATAGTTAATGGTTAATAGAATCCGAGCGGTGAGGCACAGCGTTGAGTGGCTGTAACGTTTGAAGTTTTTCGAATTCAACTCCATTTTCTCGTTCGGCGTATCGTTAACACACTCATACTTTACAGATATCGTGGACGCCATAACGCCTTACAGTGTTCCGGGAATTCGCCAATTGTTGAACACCTCAGCGATGGACATTCTTTATTACACGAGTCCGCTTTACGGTGGCGAAGTTAGAACCGGCCTGCAGAAAGAATTGAACCGGCTCTACTCCAAGTTCTCGAGTCGTCATCCCGGCTGGACCGGAAAGGTTTCCGTTTTGGCGCACTCGCTCGGTTGCGTAATCGTTTACGATATCGTCACCGGATGGCTGGGGCCAGACCCGAGGCCACCCTCACCCGCGCCGCCCGATGTTTCCGAAGAAGGCCTTCAATTCACCGTACGCTATAGAATTATAACCGTCGATCTATATGCACGTCGCCCATGAATTTATTAAGGGGCCAGTCCACTTTGCAGCCACGAAAAAAGCCTATTTTCGCGATTTTTTTTGAGGATTTTATAAAAGATATGAATATAAAATTTGTTGGACTTAATAAATAAAGTCTTGAAATCCATTTTTAAAAAAATCATTTATTTTTATTTATTTTCAAGTACAAAAACTATAGTTTAACGTAACGCCTCAAAAATAGGTGGGCTAGGTAGCTCCATCACAACTCGGCAACGGCTTGTCTGAAACAAAAAAAATCAAAGTCCATTAGATTCAATATGACACCAACTACAAAATAACCCTTGGATATAAAGTTTTATCAAAAAATTAAAAAATGGCCAATGAAAAACGAAAAAAGTAAAAAAAACGCGTTTTTTTCGCAGTTTTTCGCAAAAAAAGAGTAAAAATCAAAATTTTAAAACCATCGAGGGTCATCTTGTTGCGAATCATGTTTACAATATGTGGTTCAAATTTCAAGAGAACCGGTTTATTAGTTTTAGAGATACGATGGAGCTAGATTTTGAAAACGTTGTTTCGAGAAAAACGCGTTTGAAGTTTATACTATGAAAAACTCAATCGGCAATTCCTGCACCGTACAAAATCCCTTCTGATTGCTCATCATCGTCGATTTCTTCAAGTCTTGCTTGCTTTCGATTTTTTGAAATTTTCAAAGTGGACTAGCTCCTTAAGGGACGAGATACCTTTAGACGTGAAAAAGAAATTGATTTTCATGATTTCTTTTTAAAAGGAAAGAATTCTTCACCATTTTTTACATTCAGGGTATGCTTTGTTACTACTTTTGGCTGTTACATGGATTTTTTTTTAATCAATCGCTCAAAATGGCGGAGGTATGGTCTTTTGAACGGATGACGGCGAATGTACAACTTCGCGTCGGCGGGATTCTGAAAAAAAAACCAACGAAGATTTTTTATCAACACTCATAAGCAGACCATGAACCAAGCAAACGTGAGAAATGTTGAAAATCGATGTGTCGAAAAAATGGCTACATTTTGCAATAAAAAAATACGTTTTAAATTTTCAAAAACATTTAGCGTTATGTCAATGTCTATTGTCTATGATTTAGACAATAAGGTTACAAAGATTTATAGGGAATTTCATCAGAATCGGTCGATTAGTTTTTTTAGCTATACGTCACGCCAGTTAAAAAATGGAGTTCTATACTATATTCCTATACTTCTGCTGTAAGCTAATAATGAACATATATAAAATTATTGTTATTTAAATATTTATAATACCAAATGACTTATTTTTGGAGTCGGTACCAGTCAATTGCCAATATTGTCACATTTTTCGCAGAAAATGCGGAGGCGAAGAAAAAAAAACGAAATATACGATCTACAGTCTTTTTAAAAATTGCAATCTCGGTTCTTCCGTGACGTCAATCTCTCGTTCTTGGCTGGCACCGACTCCAAAAAGTAGTCATTTGATATTGTAAATAGTTAAATAACAATAATTTTATGTATTTTCATTATAAATTTATTGTATTATGTATACGATAAATTATTATATATACTACATTATGAATCGGCGTTTTCAGTATTCGTTGTTTAAATACAGTATATGGTACATAATATACAGAAATTGCAAGTTCCTAACTAGTTTAGTTTTTGAGGTAGACTCCGTAACAAAAATGGTCTAAAACTGACAACTTTGACGGCCATTTATTTATTTTTGAAGATCAAAAAGAAGGAAAATATATTTGTACTCAAATCAATGAGCTTTAAAAAATGAGACTCCACACGCCAGGGTTAGCATTTTTTTCTGTTCCTTATTCATGCATGGGACCCTTATGAAAAATAATTTAATTGAATTTTTGATTCAATATTCGGTTCTGGGTCAACATTCTACACAAAATATCCAAATTTCGGGTCTGTAATTTATTCCGTTTACAAGCTAGAGGCTCGTGACATACGGACGCACAGACAGCAGAGATTTGCCCTTTGGGTACGGAACCCTAAAAAATACCATGAACAGCCAAAAGTAGTAATAAAACATACTCTACGTCTAAAAAAAAATGAAGAAATCTTCGCCTAAAAAAAATTCATGAAGATCAGCAAATGTTTTCCTCGACCAAAGGTATCTCCCCCCTTAAAGTGTACAGCAGGCGAAAATAACTGAAATGCCTTTTCGTACTTTTCTAGGAGGTTTGCCATTGGTACCTCGAAAAATTAGAAATAAAAGTTATCAATTTTTCGTCAGTCCGCGCAGACACTTAAGGGGCTATACCAGTGTGTGAAGGCTGAAAATTTGGGTGATTTTTGGGAACTTTTTCGAAAAAAAGTACTCAATTAAATGTTTTGGAAAATCAAGAATATATTTGGCTGTATTTGACCTATATTACATAATTTTTTCATAGAAAAATATTGAGATCCAAGCGACTTATGCGCTGCCTTCGGAGGCGCCAAAATAAAAAAGTTCCTCCACTGTTGACATGATTCCGGCCGATTGAGTAGCTGAAACCGAAAAAGGAAAAAATGTCGTTAAACTGGAAGGTATTTCCTGTACAATGACGTAGGATTTTCGAAAAATATCAAAATCTAACAAAATGGCGTAGTTATGAAAAAAAAGTCTGTTTTCTTGCCTATAAAATGGTCGTTTTTTTTCAATGCCAAATCGTCAATTTTCATCCAATCAAAAATATCCTACGTCATTGCAGAGTGAATATATTCAAGAGTACTCGGTTCAAATTTCAAGTCAATCGGATAATTGCTCTTTGAGTTACAATGTCAGCAAATTTGAAAAATCTCATTTCGAGAAAAACGCGTTTAAAGATTTAACTATCGATTTTTGCAAGATAAAATGATATTGATATAAATGATATAAATGATAATGATATTCTTGAAAGTATAAACTGTCGAAAAAGGCGACAACAAAAAAGATTTTTTGAAATTGTCACACTGGTATAGCCCCTTAAAACGAGGAAAACTTTTTGATGCTATTGTAGCACGAGGAGAGCGTTGAAAGTTCGCTCGATTTTTAGTTTTTGTTTTCTTTCAGATCGAAAATCTATTCTGTTTGGGCTCACCGTTGTCGGTCTTCCTGGCATTGCGTACTCGCACACCAACTACGAGGCTCGACGTGATGCCCAAGGAGCTCTGCAAGAGATTTTACAATATTTTCCACTGGAGCGATCCGGTGGCCTATCGTATGGAACCTTTGCTCGAGCGGGGTTACAGCAAAATTGATCCGGTACTTATATTACCTTACGGTGGGGCTGACTCGCAGATCAACGAGCCTCCGCCCACCCTAAGTGCCGTCGAACAGGGTATCGTCGCCCCAGGTAAACATTTACACACTTCCTTCCCCATTTTTTCGTGCAATTACGCGAATATTACCAAAGGGCGATTCAGAGAAGAAAAATAAATACATGTAAATTGAAAATTCCATATGAACAGTGGTGGCGGTAGAAAACGAAGAGGTAGAACGAGACGACAGTCCTAGCGACGCGTCCAGTCGCAACGTTGAAAAGGGTTGGAGTCTTTGGGGACTCGTTAGAGCCGGCTGGAACGCGAAAGAAGGATCGTCTCTCACACCGGACGCTAATCCCATACGCCCGGATCAGGGTACGTCGCTCTTTTTCTTCTTCATGAAACAAGATTTTTCTTTCTTCGCACGTTGGTTATTATTTCGGCTTCGACCTGAACGCATGGCATAGCCAGAGGAAGGCACAGAGAAAAATCGATCCAGAATAATGAAATTCAAATAATCGGTTGATTTTATTCGTTTCATCCAAGCAAGCATAAACATGGTAATTATATACTTTAGTGATTTTCCCTAAATATGGCGCTAAAATTTATTTTTTGCCATTTTTAACTATAAAACGACATAAATAATGGTGTTATGTCAAGGGGAACCCATCTTTTTAAACTACGCATTGTTTTTTAAGCAAAAAATGAATTTTCGAAATTTCAAATTTCGTACGATATCTCAAGTGAAATTCCTAATGAGTGTTTGAGCCGTTACCTCTACGTCTTTATTTACATCAACGTGGAAACGTGGAAAATATGATCAATGATGTACCAAAAAAAACGCAACGTGTAAAATATGACCAATGATGTACCAACGTAATGAATAATTGCGAAAAAAAAGAAAAAGCCCGGAAATTCGCAAATTTTTTCAATTTTTTCAAATGTATTTTTTTTCGTAAAAAAATCTGGAACCTAAAAAACCATCTCCCCCCAATATAACATCATTATTTACACCACAAAAAAGCGATAAATCGTGAAAACAAAACAATCGGAGGCCATTTTCAAGAAAAGTCACGGAACTATATAATCACCATAAATAATTTAATCAAACTTGAACTATTTTCATCGTCGTAATTTCGTAGCTTGTATCAAAAGCAGCTGTTTCACTACGCAAATTAGACATTCAAATTTCACACTTGAGTTAATAGTGGGCAAAAGAAACATATGAGATTTGCCAGCCGATACAGAACCAGAAGAATACTGAAAAATCAATATTTGCTTACAAGTAATAGATAATACCATTGTAAATTTGAAACGCCGATTTCAGAATTTACCGTCACTTCATGCATGTGACGCGCTTTTTAAATTGAATGTGAAGAATGGAGAGAGTTACATCGATAATTATTAAAAATCGTAATAATTGATAAGTTATCCTTCGAAGCTGAAGCGATGGTCATGAAAAACATACTTTCATTTAAAAATGATGAAATAAATGCTAGAAATTTAAGGAAGGAAATTAAAAAGGAGTACTCACCTGACGCATACAAACTTTTCAGCAATATGATCTTGAAGTTTGCATCGTTGGAATGCAGCGAAACTGAATTCTTTGTCGTTGATAACATTTATTTTTGGCCGATTGAGGCCTACGAAAATCATTCGAACGCAGTCTTATTACAGATTTACGACCACGAGTTCCTAAAAAAAAGTTTGGAATAATGATTAAAACGAAGAAATGAAGAAAAAAAATCGTTGCATTCCAACGATGCAAACTTCAACGTCATTCGGCAATAGTACTTCGACAGTAGTACTTGTGAGTACCCAGTGAGCTCCGCCGGTTGTGAGAGGAGTTTTTCCGCCATGAGGCGGATAAAAACGTGGCTCAGAAGCGCAGTGCTTCAGGAACGATTCTATCATATGTCACTGCTAAACATAGATAATGACGTTGTTGAAAAAATCCAAAAGTGTTGGGCCGATGTGCAGAAAAATAGAAACCCAAGACCTTCTCAACCTTTCCTTGACACACTTACATTTGGCCACGATTTTGACACACTGGGTCAATTTGACCCGAATAGTACTTTATCCACCTGCCCTTAACAACCTCTCGGTCGGTTTTTATTGCAAAAAATCCAAAATACACTTTAAACATTTCTTAGTATGTCTGCATAATTAAAATTCGGAAAGTATGATATTGAATTGCTGTAATAAATTATTGAATACTTTCAGTTTTGGGAAAGTGAGCATTTTATTTCATATTCGGCCGGGTCAAAATGACCCAGTGTGTCAAGAGAAGGTTGATTGTGTACCTACTGAAAGTACAGTTTGAAGAATGATGAAAAATCAGTTGATTATTTTTCAAGGGGTAACACCACTCTAGCCGCCAAAAAGAAGGCCTAACTTTGACGATCTTTTTTGGAGTATAATAAAAGGAATGGGAATTCTTTTCAGAAGGATTATTCAGCATATATTTAAGGCGCCAGTCCACTTTGGAGCCACGAAAAACAGGCTATTGTCGCTATTTTTTTTTTTGTTTTGAGGATTTGATAAAAGATATGAATATAAAAGTGTTTGGGCTTGATGAATTGACTTGAAATACATTTAAAAAAAATTTAATTCATTTTTATTCATTTTTAAGTACAAAAACTATAGTTTAACGTAACGCCTCAAAAACAGGTGGGCTAGGTAGCTCCATCACAACTCGGCAACGGCGCGTCTGAAACAAAAAAATCAAAGTCCATTAGATTCAGTATGACACCAGCTACAAAATGACCCTCGGGTATAAAGTTTTATCAAAAAACAAACAAATGGCCGATGAAAAACGAAAAAAGTAATTTAAAAAACGCGTTTTTTTCGCAGTTTTTCGCATAAAAAAAGTAAAAATCCAAATTTTTACAGCCATCGAGGATCAGCTTGTTGCGAATCATATTTACAATATGTGGTTCAAATTTCAAGAGAATCGGTTTATTAGTTTTAGAGATACGATGGAGTTAGATTTTAAAAACGTTGTTTCGAGAAAAACGCGTTTGAAGTTTATACTATGAAAAACTCTTACCTAAACTCAATCGGCAATTCCTGCACCGTACAAAATCCCTTCTGATTGCTCATTATCGTCGATTTCTTCAAGTCTTGCTTGCTTTCAATTTTTTGAAATTTTCAAAGTGGACTGGCCCCTCAATTATAGACTTTTTTTATTATTGTTATTTTGCACAAAATGGCGGCGGGAGAGCCAATTTTCGAAATGATCTTTAAAAAAAAACACCTGCAGTAGCGGACAAATTTCTTGTGAAATATAAGATCGGGAACAAAAAAATTAAAATACATTAAATCTGTTTACTATCGGCTATACAAGTACGTAGGGATTTCTTTTATTTAATCAAATTTTGTAAAAATGGGGCACTTTTGAAAAAAAAAACTATTTTTTGCTAAAAAGATCAGCAGTAAATTGTTTATAAAATAAAAAGTTGACATTGAATCGAAAAACCCCTACGTACTGCAAAGGAGGTAATTGTGAAGCTACTGTCAACATTTCAAACTGATCCATGCAACCGTGTTGGAGTAATGTGTCCGCTAAGATTGAAAAAAGTGGTTTCGAAAAAAACGCGTTTTTATGATGTTAAATAATTGTTTATGCAATAAAAAAAAAAACGATTTTTTTAAATCTTAGATTGGTGTTACTCCTTAAGCTATTGCAAGAGTTTAATATTAATGTTCGCATGAACGTGTGATTTACGCTTCATATTTTATGTGCGTTGCGTAATTATCGACGACAATGCAAATTTTATTTAAAAAAAAGATGATTGTGAACAAAACCACTTTTTTGTCAGCCCCCCCCCCCCCCCCCAATGTTGGCTACGCCACTGCCTGACGGCTGTACGGGCAAAATACGAGAAAAAAACGTTTGTTTTGTGCTAGTCGGATAAAACGAGAATTTCAAATTCCACCTCACATACATTTCTCAGTGGGGTCCCCGAGAGACAACGCCTTTTAATCGAGGAAGTTCGACACGAGATAACTAATTTACAGGCCTTGGTTTCCATGTGTTTCAACTTTCAATTACGACAAAGATATACAGTGTGAGCGGCGATTAATTTCGTATTCGCGTGTTTCAGAATTAGCTCAGCGTTTGGATTACGTGCTTCGCGCAGGTGGCCTAGGACGCAATTATCTTTACACCGTAACGGCGCATACGGCATATTGGAACAATTACGACGTGGCCTATTTCGTGCTTACCCGACTATTCCCTACGCTGGATACTTGATGTTGGCACGCCGTTTTACATTGTGACGACAATCCCTGCTACGACGCGCCAACCTTCACTAGTCCGTCGTGGGCCTTCGAGGCCTGAACTTGAAAGACAAAAATTCGGTCTCCTGCCACAAAAAGATAAAGAAGGAAATAATAATGTAACGAAAAAAAAAAACAAATGCAAACAATCTGTGATAACGGTAAATCGATACAATAACGTAACAATTATTGAATAGGCGAAGTCATATTTGTGCATAATATTTCTTGCATATTTACGAGCATAAATGAGATCGCAAAGATCAATGATTTTCCGCGATAATATACGAACCCGTTGCATATTTTTTATATTTCGAAAAAAATTGCCGCGGCGTTTTTTTTTGGAAATTTGAGCGCTGCTGTCTCATTTTAATCGTTTCGCAGAGCGTTTCATTCGAGCTTGCAAAATCTCGGGGATTCTTGTTGATTTTTTTCCATCGGCGTTCGTCAACGTTGCCGTTTTATTTATTCGAAGTATTTATCCTCTTCCTCTCGTCTTTTTATTTGGCTATCTTGTACGAAATTCATGAAAATTGAGGATAAAGTTTCGAAAAGCAGATGACGAATATGATAGTCCAAATACCCGCAAATTTGATTTTTAAGGTAAAAACTCACAAAAATAGATTTTTTAATTAGTTTTTCGCTTTTATTTTAATGAATGTTGATCTTTGCGAAAAATTATTTCCCACAAAAGTTGTAGCCTATAAAGATATTGATCTTTTATGTTCTATACAAGTTTTGTCTATAACGATTCTGTGTCGAGAAAAATGGGATAATGCCCCAATAAGTACGTTTTGTTAAACTCCATTACTTTTAATATTATCTACTTACGCACTTTACCGCGAAAAGGTTGGAGTTTAGTCTTTAAACCCAAACAAACCAAAAACAAATCCAAACGAAAAAAGCAAAAGATAAATTTAAAAAAAAAACAAGAAATAAACATACACCTTAAGCACTCCGACCTTCCCGCGGTAAAGTGCGTAAGTAGATAATATCGAAACGAATGGACTATAGCAAAATGTACTTATTGGAGCATTATCCCATTTTTCTCGAAACAGAATGGTTTTAGACAAAAACTGTATAGAACATAAAATACCAATGTTTTTATAGGCTACAACTTTGGTACAAAACAGTTTTCTCTTAGATCACCATATATTGAAATAAAACAGAAAAACTATTTAAAAATCCATTTTTGTGAGTTTTGACCTTGAAAATCAAATTTGCGGGTATTTTCACTATCGTATTCGTGATCAGCGAGTCAAAACACATGGGTACACGAAATTCCAAAATAATCGGCTTTTCGGAACTACACGCAAAATTGGAATTTGCAAGCGAAATCACGAAAGAATTCCGAAATGGACGGAAAAATTGTTTGGGTTTCGTTTTTCGTTACCCTGCAACGCGTTTTTTTTTCCGTAGTTGGGCGTCTGATGAGTCCGATAATTGTTCGGAAATAAATTTCAACCCGACGAGCCTAAAAGACAAGCTGAACACCGCAGTTTTCAAAAATGTAGCCTATACATATAAATAGCCAGGACAAAGTCTGATCGAGTGACGAACGCGCGTTTATTATCCACCCGAGTCATAAATTATCCCGTTACTTTCGAAATCGCCGCATCACCTTACGGCAAAATCGTTCTTCCTGATTTTATTTTTTTTTGAAAACATTCGTACGGTACGAACATTGCCAACATTTTTATGCGCAGCAGCAACGTATGCCCTCCATAAATAAAGCTAGACGGTAACGAAAAAAAAAAAACATTCTTCGCGCTCTCTTCGTCAATTTGATTGTCTGCTATACGCGCTTTGGAAGTAATGGGATGCAAACGATTCCGGCGTGCAGATTCGCGTCACGGGACAACGCAAACGTCAGACAAAAAATATCAAATTTCATTGAGATACGCGAAACTCGTCCAGAATATTGAAAGTTTAAATAATAGACGAAACATAACGAACACTAGCCTCTGTAAATCAGTAACTGCGGAACGACCAATATTGTTATTAACGCGGAGAAGTAACAAATCGAACTGTCATCGCCTGGCATATCCGCCATCTACAGAATCAATCTCGAGCACGAATTTTCGCATTTTCAATCTTACATATGTAAACTTTGCAAATATTCGTTAGAGAAACTGTTTCACTCGTAAGAAAAAGAGAAGAAAAAAATTGTAACGTTTCTCAGCGCGACAATAATTCTAGATTATTCGGGACTTCTTTATTATAGTTTGTATACGAGAACAGCTGATATTCCAGGCCGCATAGCGAGACTTCCCAGCTGCTTTCTCGAGTCTGTCTATATAACTGTCCTCTAACAATTGTCTATCGGGAACATACGTTGAGCATATTTCCATGTACATATAGAACATTTATCTCATACCCATTCACACAATAGTATAGAGAATTAAAAAAATGTATACAAATTTGAGGTCTTGAACTCAAGTCTAACGCAGAAATTGCCCGCGCACCCTCCCATTTCGATGAAATTTGTCATATTTGCGCAGTGGGTCAAATTACTTGGCACGTATTTTTTTCACAACAACGGAGCTCCATTCTCAAAGGACGGAAGTCACTTGAAAATTGTTTTTTGGCAATTATTTTTAAACGGAACGAGATACGAATGAAATTTAAATGGCAAAAATGTTTTATTTTTGGAGTACTATAAATTTGTCATGTGATTCGCCATTTCGAGTGCTATACTTCGTTTGAAACACTTTTCTCACGAGTATTTCTGCTGTCATACATATAATTTGTATTGCTAAAAAACTACGGGCCTGCTTGAATTTCAATTGTTTTTTCTCAATATTTCGTCCCTCATTATTTTTATGTCATATAAGAAATAAACTAATATGTTTTTTAGAGAAATTTGGGCTCACTTGATTAAGAAGTAGCGATATCACAGTGAAGTTTTCTTCCAGTTATCATATCAGCGGAGGCGTCAGGATTAATTCACAATGTTATTGCTCGTTTATTCGAACTCACTTTTTGCCATCTGTTCTAAACACTCGATGTTATTTTCATATATGCGCGTTCTGCAATTATTGACAAATTGTGAAAGACTAACGGCGATAATGAATTTACATGTGTATAACGGGTCGACGGCTAGCAATCGCACATACGAAAAATCACATCCTGGACCGGCTGTGAAAACAATATTACACAATCTTGTGGCGTTGAAGTTTGCATCGTTGGAACGCAACGAAAGTTCATTTTTTCCATTTTATTTCCCAATTCTTATCGTTATAGATGATGATTTATTAATGGATTTACATTGTAGATCGCCAAATAAATGGCTTAAAAAATGGTTGAAGGATTTTTGAAGGCAACATCTGCTAGTAGAGATTGAAGGAATTCAGAAATGTCCATTTTCGTTGCACTCCAGCGATGCAAACTTCAACCTCGTACAATCGTGTGTACTATTCCGGTCACGAATATCCTCATTTTTTGTAAATGTAAATACATATATACATATATATATATATATAAAAGAAATTTTTAATGAAGTAGCCTGTACGTTATATGGATTTCGAATATGTATTATTGAGCATATATCTGCATTTTCCTTTGCAGTTTAAATACAAAGTTGTTATATGAATTGCGGTTAATTATTCCGTGGGAAACCCTTGTAAGCCTCCACGAGAGCGAGCAGAGGAGACATCGCGTGAGTACTCTGTTGTGAAATTTCAGAGGTCCCAACGCTGGTGGCATTAGGAGTATTGACTAATTGTTGATGCTAAATGTCACGCCGCGGTGCGCCTAAAAAAAGATAAAAGAAAATATTAGTAGTCGGCCATTTTGTACATGGAAAAAAAGATATATTTTCTAACAGCTTGATATTCATACTAAATAGATGTGTAATTAATATTATGAGTGAATCACTTTTTCATACGGAAAAAAATGTTAAATTCATTCATTCATTAATAACATTTTCTTGCATTGGGGGCTGTCCATATATTACGTTATCGATTTTTCTGATTTTTACCACCCCCCCCCCTGAAATCACTCTCTCCTTCCTATCGTCATAATCCAATTATCGCTACCGTCATCCAACGACCAAAACCGCCCCTATTTTAAAATGACGTAATTTATGGACGGTCTCTTACTTATTAACAGTAATTATTGATTATTGATGATTATGTCATTTTAGCGCGAGAATTCGAAATTTTTCTTTTTTTATTATTGAAACATGAAAACAAAAAAAACTCGGTCAAGCCAGATTTTCTTAGCCAATATCTTTTTTCAGGACATAAACCTTTTTGTGTTTCAGACCAACTGGGTGGCCACAATCAAGGACACCGTTCAGCCTCTCACGTTCAAAGGTCCTTCAGGAGACTTTTTATAACTTCTTTAATTATTAATATTTTCAAATTAAACTTCCGATACAAATTTGTTAATGTACATAAAAATAAATCTCCAAACGATTTTTCGATCATCTTGCTTATTCCTTCAAAATGAATATTTTGAAATAGCCCTGATTTTTGGGTCGTAACAGTAGCCTAACCCCTTAAGGGCGTTTTTTTCGAAACTATGCTTTTCAAATCGGCAACCACGATATCTCGATAACCAATTGGCCCGTTGAACTCAGATGTGACATACGCCTTCGGTAAACTGTTTTTCAACGATGGTAGCAGAATTTGGTCAAAAATATATATAGAACTCGTAGTGGGTCACAAAAATAGGAAGAATTGATAATCAAAGTTTAGAATTCCGCTATTTTTTTTTTGTTGAGTCTGGTACCAAACAACACACACTCGTACAGATTAAGAATACGTTGATTTTTTTTCCTGTTTCATACAACGTCCACAACACTGGTCGTCAATTGGGGGCCTTTTATCGCGCACCGTTGAAAACAAACGTACACATTTTTATTCATTTTATAATTAGTACATTTTTTTAAGGATCAATAAACATATGTCTTTATTTCATTAGTTATTCCAACCTAAAAATTACCTCTAAAACAGCGCTCTAGAAAACAACACTGCCTTAATTAATTTTTTCAATAATATTTACGATTGTCGATCAGCGTTCATTGACCAACTAGTTTCATAAAAACCACGCAAAATTCGACAATTTATTGCCGATCCTCTAGTAATTTCGATACGAATAATGTACCAAAATGTCGCACGGTTTCAAAAAACTTGATAACATCGCGACTGAAACTTTTAAGGAAAGGGGTTTGCACTTTTGAAAAATCGAATTTTTGTTGTCTTCTCTTATAGTTAAACATTTCAAGAATATAATCCCCAAATTTCAAGTCAATCAGAGCAAAACTCTCGAAGTTATTGACTATTTAGTCCCGCTCCTCTAACACTGTAGCTCCGACTTCTGTAAACTTCAAACGCGTTTTGCTTGAAACCACTTTTTCAAATACCGTGTTCACTACCATTTGAAAACTACATGACCGATTTATTTCAAACTTGGTACACACTTTCTACATATAAAATAGCTCCCCCCAATGGTTAGAGATTTTTTCTACATTGAGGGGGTTTTCCACCCCCAAAATGGCGGAATTTTTTGTGAAAAATAGCACTTTTCACTTTACATGACCACCAAAAGTTTAGAAACGAAAAAAAAAATTATCAAAGACCGTTGGCGGAGAATTCGATGATACTTTGACTAAATTTTAATGGTACTTGATTTCAGATAATTTCTAGCTGAGATACAGTGAACACCGCAAATCGTGTTTTTCCAAAGGCGTTCTTGGAAAAGCTTTGTCACCGACTTGTTTATGGATATTTTCGCGTACAAATTTCACGGAAAGTTCTTGAAATAACACTTAACAATGTACAAAAGGTTTCAATAAATTTACTCTATCTATATAGGTGAAAAAAAATCGCAAAAAAGTGTTTTTTTTTTCACGCTGAAACTCATACCCTCCCCTTGAGAATTTCCATCCGATATGGAATTCGAGTCCATGTGAAATTCGAATTTCGCGCCAGGTTGATGTGCCTATACACATAACCGCACCAATCCATTGTACTTTGGCCCGCAGGCCACGCGTCGCGTGATTCGCAAGAGGCGGAGAATTCTGGAAAGTTGATTTTTCGTTTGGAACAATATATAATATAGACGGAAAGCCGTGACTGTCCGCGATAGGAAGAATCAAACGCGAACGCCAAACGAGGTCAGGCTTTGGAGAGATCTCGTGGCGAGAATATTCGGAATGTGGCTGCATCGTAACCGGTACAAGGCGTGCAAGCCGCTACCGTATCGCACACGCTTGTCCGACAGTACAATGCGTCGGCACGAGGCGTGCTGAGTGGTCGCGAAAATTTAGCTCTCCGTTACAAAGGTTATGCGTTCCTAATTGTTAGAACTGATTTTCTATTCGTGAGTTTCGCGAGTGCGGCCACGTGATGTGGAGTGGGAAAAAAAAAGATACAAGATACGACTATCGGAGCGTTATTTCAGGACCGTTCAAACATTGTTAATTTACATCGCGTACCCACCTACGGTCTTTCGAATTAGCGCAAGCTTCTGTTGATTTCGTCGATTTTTCGTTCCAAATAAAGCTACATCGAGTCAAAATATTCTCGAAACGAAGCTTATTCGAAGCTAAAAAGTGCGTCGATTTTTTTTTACGTTTTTTTCCCCCACAGGCCAAAGGTATCTCGAGAGCAGCGGAACATTTTTACGACTGCAAAGCGACCAGCAAAGCGTACGTTTGTCTCTGGGTTTGAATGTTTTCTTCCACTCTTTGTACAGTTGCTTCACGGTACTTTGTTTCTTTGTTTCTTCAGAGCCATGAGTAATTTGCACAACGCGTCGATGATCGCGGCTGCGATCGGTGCAACGATCGGTGTCATTGGAGCGGCGACTATGATCATTTACCAACGAATCGTTGAACAGAGACAAAAGTCCATGATGAACGAATACGTGGAAAATGTTGACCGAAGATTCGCCGAAATGGAAGCTGAACTCCAGAGCTTCAGGTACGGTCGCAAGAATTTCTTCCGCTATCACAACTTCCGATTATCATTGGAATAAGAGCGCGAATTTACGGTATCGACAAAAGATCCGACTCAAGAATTCGAGGATTCAGCAAAGATAAAAACTAAATTGTGCCGTTTGTAAAATCGTTCCAAAACTTTGTATCTTTATTCTTCAGTAATTCACATATTACAGGAATATCTTGAAAGAATGGAGGGTATGCTCAAAACATTGAAAAAGTTCGTGGAGCCATTTAAGTTACATACACTGAGAAAAAAGAATCGTTGAATGTGCAAAATGGATTTTGTTGTTTTAACAGTTGCTCAGACATGCTAAATAAGCAGATAGTTTAAATGTATCTTTGGTTACTGCCCAACTATACTGTTTTGTTATGCCAATCAAAAATCAAGTTGAACGTATTTAAAGATACAATTTTGTTAAACCAACTGAATTTTGCATGGATGAACGAATTTTTTTTTTCAGTGTATAAATATAGAAAAAACAAAGTTTATGGTACTTAAAAACGGAGAAAGGCCAGTCAGGAATGAGAGGTTGTAAAAAATTCAAAATATCTAGGTTTTTTGTTTTTGTCAAGGAACACTTTCCACAAACACCTGAAGAATGTAATAGGAAAGGCACAAAAGGCAATAAACTCAGTGTGGAGAGTTAAGAAGCGTGGGTGTATAGAACGTCTGAGAAAAGGCTCCAACTTATGGACTCACTGATAAAAGCAGGGGTGGTTTACAGGGTAGAAATTTGGGGCTGGAAAAGACAGGAAGAGGTAAAAGTCCTGCGAGGGTGATATGTGAAAATGGCGGTAGGGCTTGTGAGAAATACACCGGACTACATCTGGAAACTGGAAGCTGGGAGGAGAAATATTGAGGTGGAGGCGAGACGAAGGCCAGGCCAATACCTAGTAGAGGTCTCAGGTTTGGAGGATAGGGAGGCCAAAGATAGCATTGGAAGAAGAATTAAGGGGAATCGTGAATGGCAATTCATCGAAATGGAGGGGGGAATTAGCTAACTTCTTACATGAGGTAGGATATTAATGTAAGATAACCTTTGTTTTTGGAGAGACGAGTTTTAAATTTAATAAAGGAGGGAGGAGATACAAATATTTTAATGGCAACACAAGGGGGAAGGTGGGGGGGGGGGGGTACAAGTGAAGGAGCAGGATATACAAGTGGATTGGGTGAAGGCAGACAGATCGACTTTCTGCCAGCACTACCCACTCATCAAGGATGATTTCAAAAGAGAAAAATATGGGGAATGATTGGTGTGAGATTTTAGGCCGGAGCCTGAATTAGAACGTCCAAAAAAACGTTTTTTCGGAAATTTTTTTAGAAGGGAAGAAAATAAGTGAGGTCCGTAAACATTGAGGTACCTTTTCAGGTATATTTGAAACTTATAAGAAAAATTTCAACATGAAACAATAAATGACCGCAGATTTATCAGCCTATTCCATGTGCGTCTTGCCACTGCAGTCCCCAATCGGCGGGAAAGATGCAGCTCGTAATTCTTGACGAAAACAAAATAACCAATAAAAATTTCAATTGTCATACATTTTTTTTCTGGGTGAACTAGAAAAAAGCTGAAAAATGGTGATATTATTACTTTTCTCGGGGTTGAGAAAAAAATGTGTTTAACAAAAACACTAACGTACTATAAAAATAATTTAAAAAGCCGTTTTTCAACGACTTTTTTAGTTCACTTAGAAGAGACTTTCATATTGAAGAAAATAAACTTTGGTTTCATTGAATGGGTCATTTAGTTTTTTCGCTACCACGCTCGCCAATTTGGAAAAATCGTGAAAATGAAAACTGGAGAAAACGCGCTTTAAAGTTTTCAATAGAAGAAAATATCAATATCATATATCAATCGCCTCTGCTTTCAGCCTTGTATCTTCGAAAATATTTACAATTGGCCTGTGTAACTTTGTAAAAATATTCTTGGATAGTTTATCTATCGATTTAAGTAATAGAAAAAAACAATTTTTCAGTCCTTCTAATTCAGACTCCGACCGTAAGAAAGAATGGCAAGAATAAGGTGTGAAAATGTGTGTGGGGGGGCGGGGGGGGTAAAAAGGATTTGCGAATTGGATGTACAGAGCATGCAGGAAGGGAGATGAGGCTCTGGAACACGTATCATTCTGTGAAGGGACGAGAAGAGAGTGCAAAAAGTAATGCAGAGACAAAGTAGATACGTGGAGGGATGGGGCAAGGGCAGAGGCTCTGAGGTGGAAAATCATGACAACGCTAAAGAGAACCATTAGTGAAAATCTCAGAATATATGAAAACCTTTGAGTGGGTAACCAGGGCCAGGGCCGAGACTACCCGATCGCACCGACCAACTGGGGACAAAATTTAAGATTCAATGCGGAAGTCTAGATTAAGTACAAGCCTGGGAGATGAAAAAGAGGGTAGTTAGTATAAGATAATACCTAAGCTTAAATATAAAATGTAAATAGGACGTAATGTTTAAGGGCGGGGTAAGGTTAATTCGGTGAAAAAAAGGAATGTTTTATAGATTTTTTTTGGCGATACAGATAGTGTTAGTTTGTTCAGTCAATTTCCATATAATAATGCAAAATTCGAACAATACTTTCGTAATTTTCATTGCAAAATATTGAAAATTGAGCGAGTGACAGTGAATCTGCGGAGGCGCCTCGAAAAAAGGTGTTTTGCGGTGTACATTATAACTCGCAACAGAATCATCTGAAACAAAAAAATCAAAATGCATTTGTTAAAGGAGATGTTTCTCGAGGTAACCACGAGAGGGTTTTTTTCTCGATTTTTCAGTTTTTCGTAGCACTTGGGAGTCAGAAAACCGATTTTCGCTAAAAAGATCGGCTAATTTGTTGTTGTGGAATTAATAATTATTTTAAAAAACAAAAAAGCTACCGACAATACCTGGTGAATTATGTGAAGAAGTACTGTGCAAAATTTCAAAACGATTGGTCCAGTAGATTTTTAGTTATGGCGTACACGGACTGTAAACACGACAAGTTTCAGAAAAACGCTTTAAAGTTTTGCACACTGAAAAATTCAAAATAAAACTGGATAATTTTCTTATATTCACACAGAGTCGTCGATGCCTGGTCCATAGAGGGAAAAGCTACCATCAACATGATCTAGAGCATCTTTTTGCATTTATCTACGCAAAACTCTTCCTTCTTTACTGTCGTGCGCCGCTTGCTCCTCTACACTATAAAAGCTATAAAACCCAGCCTGGAGCAACGGACGCTCAAATACTCATAACTTCGTCAATTTTGCTCCGATCGACTTGAAATTTTGACACAATATTCTTGAGATATTATGCATTCATTTTAAAAAATGCAAAAAAATGTAATTCCTTCCCCCCCCCCCCCCTAAGGTCGGTAATGTTTAACATCAATGTTATATGTTACTCTAATGTTTAATTCAGTTACGTTTGTACGATTGGATTAAAGGGAGGACTGTTAAAAGTCGAAAGACCAAACATGGAACAATGAATTACTACCCCTATTTTGAAAGAATTTGATATTTAGGACATCATTTATTTCGACAGGAATCAACAAAAAATGAGAAAAACCAGAGCGGTAGCTCGCAGGCGCGGCACTTCCCTCGGTAGTTTTTGTACCGCCGAAGATGGAGAAACCGACGCCGACGTTATGTCCATAGCCGAAACGGAAACAGCAGACGACGAGTTTTACGATTGTTCCGACGACGAACTCGGAGAAGTGGAGAACGGAAATGGGTTTGTTGCGGCGTTTTTCCCTCATTCAGGAAAAGGAAACAATTCTTTGGGTTTGGGTTTGGGAATTTATTGTGCAGGCAGAACAAAAGAACACACTTCATTTTGTGGAGTATAATTAATTCTGTTCTATTCTACAATTTTTTTGCTGCTCTTCATCGCCTGCCTGTATGTTTTTGTTCAGTCAACATTATCAAGTAATCGAATCTATTGGGGGAGCTTAAAAGATTGCCCAATACCTGTAAGTGCGAGTACAGTATTGGCGCAGCTAGCATTTTTTTCTGGGGGGCAGGGAGCTAGCAGAGGGCAGTCTGGCAAGAAAAGTGGTTCGTTCAGAATCATCGTTTTTTAAATAAAATGTACATAATAGATAATCAAATAACTCACAAAGGCAAATGAAGCTTTAATCACACATTCATGTTAACATTAATAGCAAACTCTTGCAATAGCTTAAAAAATACTCAACCAATTTTTCATCACTCATTACACCAGTTACCAATCTTTAAACTTTACTTTCAGTAGGTACTTAATTAAATGGTCTTGGCTTTCTATTTTTTTTCTGCAAATCAGCCCAACACTTTTTTTGTTGGATTTTTTTTAACAATGTCGTTATCTATGTCGCTAGTGACATATGAGAGAATCGTTTCTGAAGCACCGTGCTTCTAAGCCACGTTTTGATCCGCCCATTACAGAAAAACTCCTCCCACAGCCAGTGGAGCTCACTGGGAGTACTATTGCTGCTTGGAAAAGTTTATATAAGTTAGGGCGGTGCTCTTTTAGCATTGAAAATGCTTTTAAAAATGTATATGTTTGTTGAGGTTGGCTGAGTATGGGGGTCTGAGTTAGCAGGATGTCACACGAAACTAACGCTACCTCCACTCCACTGCCATTGTGTTGTAGTAGTGGGGGGAGCTCCGACATGCTAAATGCCTGTGATTGGTTGAAAAATTCCGAATGACATGTAGTGTAAATCTGCGGTTAAACATTTGAATGTAGTGTAAATTACATGTAAATTACACATAGAGAGAGAGAGAGAGAGAGAGAGAGAGAGAGAGAAAGAGAGAGAGAGAGAGAGAGAGAGAGAGAGAGAGCGTATGAGAGAGCGTATGAGAGAGAATGAGAGCGAATGAGGAAGAATGAGAGAGATGAATGGATGGATGGTTATTCACGTGTACCTATTTTTTATTACCCGAAATGTCTGATTACATTTTCAATGCCATGAGATAGTTGCACTTTGTATAATATCTGTCGATTTTTTAATATGCTTTCTCAAATTTCCCCCATTTATTTTATAATTTTTACATGACCAGCTTCCAAAGCTAAGGTATCAATTATTAAGATTTAAAAATAATCATTGATGAAACTCTCTCTGTTCTACATATTCAAGTGAAAAAGTCCGTCAACTGTATGAGCCAATGGGTAATTCTCAAATCACCCTTTTAAATTTACGATATTATCTATTATTTGGTAGCAAATATTGTTTTTCCAATATTCTTCTGATTCTCGTGTATTTATTTTGCCCACAGTTAACTCAATTGTGAAATTTGAATATCTATTTAATTTGCGCAATGAAACAGCTACTTTTGATACAAGTTACGAAATCACGACGAAGAAAATACTTCAAGATTCATTAAATCATTTCTTTTTGCTTGTTTGGCTGAGACAAATAAAATTAATCGACTATTTCAATTTTATTATTTTGGATCGATTTTTTCCGGGGGGCACCGGGATTTCTGAAAGTGGGTGCCCACCCTCCTGGCTACGCCAATGGATTGCAGGATTGGCTAAGCAAATGTAGTCCAAGAATCAGTGTTGATAAATTATCTTTACCGCCGTCCAATAATCTGTGTTAGTTAAATTGATTTTGTCCACTTGCTTGGATGGTGGAAATAATTTTGTGCGTCTTGCCACTAGATCGCTTCGTAAACTTGGGCTTAATTATTTACTTGAATAACTGGGGTGCCTCGGTTTGCATAAGCATAAAATAAGTCTCCGGTTTTACAGTATTTCGGTAATGGAATATTTTGGGAGCCCGGATGAAAATTATTGTTTCAAAGAAGTATCATTTTAACGTGGCTAAAATACTTAGAAGACCCGGATCATATATTCAGTGATGCAGGTCGTCAAGAGCAATGAGGGAGCTGAGTCTTCAACTTAGAGCTTTGGACGAGAAAATCGAGGTGCGTTCGCTGCTTGAAGAGGTATTATGCGATCTTCGTTCTTTGGTTATGTGGTACGACGACGACGTCGAGGTTATTTGGCGATTGGGCAGGGCTTGTTTCAAAAATGCTGACTGCATCACCGATCAATCGAGACAAGAAGATTTACTTTGCGAAGGTAAAAAGATCGATTTTTCAAGAATTTTTCTTGAGAAGACCTTTAAATCTATTAACGTAAACATTTGTACACATATTATGGTAACTTTTAACTGTATTTTAACATTTTTTATTTGTAAAAATAATTATATTGAAAGCTGCTATAGCTGATCTCCGGGATTTTTTTTTAGATTTAGATTTATTGTTAATGCACTAGGACAGAAACGTCCTCTGGCACACCTACATTTTGTATATTGCAAGACAAAGAATATTGCGTGACTCCATATAAAACTATAACTTTCGATAAACGTGGAAATGATGTGATGGTAAAATATAATATAATATAATATAATGTGATAAAATATGGGGAGCACCTTTAAAAAAGGGCGTCTTGCGGTGAGCACGATATCTCTGGACTGGATCATCTAAAATGAAAAAAACCAAAAATATTTCGTTAATATCATGGATTATCTTGTAATTGATCGAAGGAATAAGCAAAGCAATAATTTTTGACAAAATGGCGGCTTCTTAAAAAACAAAATTCGATTTTTGACAAAAATGTAGGCCTTAAATTGTTTATAAAGTGGAAAACATTCATCGGTGAGAAAAAACCTTCGATTAATTACTAAAAAATATACTTGACAAGATTGTGTTAAAATTTGAGACTGATCGGTTCAGCCGTTTCCGAGAAATCTTGCTCACCGACATTAAAAACACAGTTTGGAGAAAAACGCGTTTAAAGTTTCCAAAGCACTTTCGAACGCTCTGACACGTCATTTAAAATGTGTGTGTACTCAAATATATGTACATTACGATATACAAATATATGTACATTACGAAAATAAAATTTAAAAAAATTTATTTTTCGCAAACTTCAACTGTATATAACCCCTTAAGAGATAATCACAGTGTAACGGGTCAAAAATAGCCGATTTACGGGATTTTTTTTTCGCTGGTTAAAATATGCCAATCAGTGTGATTTTCTAATATCAAATCAAAGCACTCATGAAGAACAGAAAATACATTTTTACACGTTTATTTTTATTTTGTTTACATTCTTTTTAACGGTTGAAAATGTTTTCGAAAAAAGGAGTCCTCACGATGTACACGGTTGTGGCCGTAAGTATTATCTGAAACGAAATTTGTAAAAAAAATCAGTATGAAAGCCGCCATCTTGCTATGGAGGTTTTTTTTAAATCAAAATTGACATGGCGGCGGTTTGAAAAAAAAGTATCGAATTTAACCCATTTTTTCGACTGTTTTTCGTTAAAAAAAATATGAAGATTAGAAGAAAAAAAAAGCTTGCATAGCAAGATAAAGAATGGCGTGTCAAAATTTGGGACGGATAGCTTGAGAACTCTCCCTTTGAGAGTGTACACCGTTTTGAAAAACGACATTTCGAGAAAAATCCGTCCGTCCGCGCTGGTCGAATCCTTTTTTCTGAGAAAAGCTGTAGCAACCGGAATAATTCGAATTTCGCCCTAAAAATTTAACAGCATGTTTATAACCGTCTATACTATCGAGTAACGCAATAAACCCGACTTTTTGGAAATTTTACACTGTGATGATCCCTTAAGAGAGCCATTATTCTTCTTCCAACGTACAAACATTCTTTTTGCTCTGCCCTCATCGATTAGGGATCGAGGTCTGCGAACGAGTACTCGAAGTTAACCACGCCGACTTGCACAAATGGTACGCTCTTCTCGTTGGCGCCAGAACCGAATATCTACCGTACAAGGAGCAAGTTGAGAGTGGCATGCGTTTTGTCAAACACGTCAAAATAGCGCTCGACCTGAGGCCTACGGACCCCACGCTTCATTATCTGATGGGCAGATTTAAATATTCCGTTTCCGGTCTCAGCTGGACCAAGAGGAAGGTAACTACCGGGTGAATTTCCGCTAAAATCATTTCCCTGTACTAATCGTACGCTTGATTGTCTATCATGTACCCAATTTATTTTTTTCGTTTTATCGCGTTGACAATGTACACTTAGAAATCGAAACCATTCGTAATTGCAACTTGAAATTTGAACACTAAGCTCTTGCGATGTTGTAGAACGAAATATTTTGTAAAAAGTGATTTTTTGCAAAATTTGATAGACACTCTTAAGGGGTTAGGCTACTGTGACGACCCAAAAATAAGGGTTATTTGAAAAAAATTGAAGGAATAAGTAAGTAAGAAAAATCGTATGGACATTTTTATTTGTATGTATAATACAAATTAACAAAGCTGTGTACAAAATCTAATTTAAAAATATTATTAATTAAAGAAGTTATAAACAATTTCGTGAAGGATTTTTCAACGTGAGTGTACGTGATTTTTGCCACCCGGTTGATTTGAAACAAAACAAAAACGCGGCCAAGTGCGAGTCGGGCCTCGCTCTATTAGAGTTCCGTACACATGACGAATAAACTTTGTTTTAAAACCAGATATTTAATTAGGTAATGCTTTTTTTATTTTATCGTTCTTAGGTAGTACTAAACTGAAACCATATGGGGTAGCTAAATGAAGCTTTGTATACTCCTGCTGAAAGTAATAATGAAAATATATAAAATTATTGTCTTTTAACCTGCTGAAAGTAATAATGAAAATATATGAAATTATTGTTACGTAAATATTTACAATACCAAATGACTTATTTTTGGAGTCGGTACCAGCCAACTGCCAATATTGTCACATTTTTCGCAGAAAAAGAGGATGCGAAGAAAAATAAACGAAATATACGATCTACAGGCTTTTTAAAAATTGCAATCTCGTTTCTTCCGTGACGTCAATCTCTCGTTCTTGGCTGACACCGACTCCATAAACAAGTCATTTGGTATTGTAAATATTCAAATACCAATAATTTTATTTATTTTCAATATAAATTTATTGGATTATGTATACGATAAATTATTATATATACTACATTATGAATCGCCGATTTCAGTATTTGCTGTTTAAATACAGTATATGGTACATAATATACAGAAATTACAAATTTCTAACTAGTTTAGTTTTCGAGATAGACCCCGTAACAAAAATGGTCTAAAACTGACAACTTCGATGGCCCTTCATTTCTTAATTTTTGAAGATAAAAAAGAAAAAATATATATTTGTACACTGCACAATGAGCTTTAAAAAATGACACCCCACATGCCAGGGTAAGAATTTTTGTTCTGTTCTTTTTTCATGTATGGGTCCTCCATGAGAAATAATTTAATTGAATTTTTAATTCAATATTCGGTTTTGGGTCAACATTCTACATAAAATGTCCAAATTTCAGGTCTGTAACTCATTCCGTTTACGAGCTAGAGACCCGTGACATACCAACGGACAGACAGCAGAGCGACAGCAATAGGGTTCTGTTTTACCCTTTGGCCACGGAACCCTAAAAACAAGTTTTTGTTCCCAAAATAATCAATATTGCCTGAGACTTGACCAAGCTTTCTTTGTTATCGTGTTTCAATCATCAAAAGGAAAAATTGATGACGCGTTGAAGCTTGCATCCTTGGAATGCAACGATTTTTTTTGTTCATTTTCCATCTCTTTGGTATTTTGCTTATGCATAACCATCTTGTTTTGCAAATTGAAATCGTGAATCTCTAATAACAATACGTAAGAACGGTTCAGTGATATTCAAAGTAAAAAAGTTGAACAATTAAGAAGAATTACTTTTCGCTGCATTGCAACGACGCCAACCTCAACATGATAAAAATTAAACGTTTTTATTCGTTTCGGTTTCCAGAACAAATCATATCATTATTGTTAATAACTAATGAAAAAAAATATATTAAGAAGAAAAACGTTGGTCAAGACTAAACTACTGTTACACTCAATAAGTGTACCTATTTTCAAGTCCATCCGATCATTAGATGTCGAGAAATCGTGTACACCGTTTTGAAAAACAAAGTTTCGAGAAAACGCGTTTAAAGTTTTACTAGCAGTTCTATCGTTGTAATTATAAGTTTGCTTTCAATCTGCAATTCCTCCGCCATAAGGAGACCTTCCTCTTCAATTTGAGTTGCCTCAAGCGACGAACGAGTGCTCGTCATTTTCACAGTAGCCTTACCCCTTAAGGGGCTACACCATTGTGAACGCTGAACATCTCGGTGGTTTTTGGGAATTTTTTGGAATAAAAGTACTCAATTAAATGTTTCGGAAAATTGAGAATATATTTGGCTATATTTGACCTATATTACATAATTTTTTCATAGAAAAATATTGAGATCCAAGCGACTTATGCGCTGCCTTCGGAGGCGCCAAAAAAAAGTTGCTCCACTGCTGACATAATTAGTGTTGACAAGAGTTAAACTGGAAGGTATTTCCGATACAGTGACGTAGGATTTTCGAAAAATATCAAAATCTAACAAAATGATGTAGTTATGAAAAAAAACGTCTGTTTTCTTGCCTATAAAATGGTTGGTTTTTTCAGTGTCAAATCGTCAATTTTCATCCAATCAAAAATATCCTACGTCATTGTAGAGTAAATATATTCAAGAGTACACAGTTCAAATTTCAAGTCAATCGGATAATTGCTCTTTGCGTTACAATGTCAGCAAATTTGAAAAATCCCATTTCGAGAAAACCGCGTTTAAAGATTAGCTATCGATTTTTCCAAAATAAAATTATATTTACCATAAAAACTGCTAATCAGCTATATCTGATCCATACAATGGACCCTCCTCTTCCTCGAATAATGCCTGCTGAGCGGCTGAAGTCTTTCACACTGATGTAGCCGCTTAAAACCATTCGTAATATCAACTTAAAATTTGAATACAAAGTTCTTGCCATGCTGGAGAATAAAAATATAAATGAAAAGTGATTTTTCAAAAGATGTCGATAGAAGCTTAATCCCAATGGTTTTTACGCGTCACTGCATTGCTTCGTTTTTCTTTCTCATTTTGCAGATTTGCGCCGCGTTATTCGGCGAGGTACCACCCGCGACTTACGAAGAGGTGATACAACATTTGGAGGACGCCGAGAAGCTGAGCGACAAGCCGGACATAGAGTACAAGTATTATTTGGGCATGGCATACTTGAAGATAAAAGCGTATAAGAAGGGTCTCGAAGTGTTGCGAGAAGTTGACGATCTGCCGTGCATAAAAAACTCGCACCAAACAATGAAAACCGAAGCCAAAGATGCTATAACACAGTACTCGATTTACTCGTGATGGAGAACTGGCAAGTCTCATTGCGTGCGATTCGGTACTCGAGAAGGCCAAAATCTAGGATGAGTGTCGCGGAAAATTGCGTAAAATATTCGTTTGTTCGATTGAGACGGTGCTCGGGAGTGTATATATACATATACGGATGCGATTCGACAAACATATTCCATTAGGAAATACGACTATGCCTCCCTCGTACAATTGAGTATTTGTGGTACTAGGAAAAAAGTTTTTACTCTCGTTTGACGCACGAATGTCGTGGTGTCGACTTCCGTTGGGACAACACGTCGTTCTGAAATGGTAAAAAATTTCAGAATTTGATCAATTTGGCCCATTAGCAGCTTTTGAATTTCATCGTATCGACAAAAAAATGTGAAACTACACTTTTAGCCAAGTTTGAAAGGAGTTGATAAAATCATAGGTAATTTTTCAATTGGTCGAGAGACTTCGTAAAGTCCTCGGCAATTATTTTAAAAGCGTTCAATTTTTTTCTTCATTCATTTCGCCAACAATTAAAGTCGCACAGGCATGTTTTAAAGTTCACGTTCAACAGAAAAATCTGTTTGCGACCCGGCAGGAGCAGGCTGTATATCAATTTGCTCAATTTCATTTGTGTACAGTAAACACATGATTTGTGATATTTGATATTTTTTAATTGCACATACACATTTTTTACGCGTTGAATAATTAATATTCCGTTTGAAATTAAACACTGAGTCTTTTGCGCGTAGTATTTCAGTTTTTAAATCAAATGAATAAATTAAATTAAATTTCCATACTACTTTTGGCCTACTTTTTTATATACGTCTGTACGGCCAGTATATTTTTAATCGATCATGAACGGTCTGCATCGAGGATTTTAATGTTGTCGTCAATAATCCGGTAAAACGATTCAGCAGAATAGAGCCAAGAACTTAAACTCGATTTGTTTGTCAATGTATCCACGTTGTATCGCTGCCGTCAATTGTCGATACGAAATATTTGGTTTTTACTCAATTGACAATCTACTAGGAAATTTAGACTTTTTACGCATTGGGACATTTCTGCGCGGTCCATAGTCTTACAACGGAATTTTTTATAAATGGTTAAAGAACCGCGTATTATATAATAATGGTGCACAATTGTATGATAATTTTGAAATATAAGCCTCCTTGACAAGCTGGCAAGCATCGATGAATTGTTGTGACGCACGAGATTCGAAGACCTTACAACTGCGTTGTTTAAATTTGAACATCAAATGAAATTACAAGGGGAGCAGTAGTACGGCTATGGAAGTTCTAACGCCGGTCCTCTGAGAGGCGTGACGTCACGCGGAAGAGGGAATAGGAGGGGGGGGGGGGGGGGCTTATCCATGACGTTAAATTACAACAAAATCGATTATGTGCATTGGAATAATCCTAACGAGTTGGTCTACCATTTGCGATTGTTGGAAGCTTCGAGACAAGCTGGTACCAATGCTCACGGCAATGAGATTATGTCGATTATTAAGGGGTGATATACATTTAGACGGGGAAACGTTACGCAATGTTGAGAGATTTTTAAACTCAGAGATAATTATTCTACATTTATCAAACTATAGGTATACTTAAATGGTATATTTAAGTAGGGTAGCGTGGTCCGAAACCGACCGCCTAATCAGCAAAGGCAATAAAAGTGCATCAAATTAATTTTTTTGTTCAAACCAAATTTTGACTCTTTAGAGGAGCGTTATTCTAAGTTTTTTTAGAAACTCCTATTTTTTTTACAGCGAATCAAGGGAATAGGAAAAATTTTGAATTTATTTTGCAACTTGTTGCCAAAACAATACGATTTGGGAATAATTTTCAAATTTATTTTAAAACATTTTAAGACCTTTTTTTAGGAAAAACAATTGAATGAATGCATTGATTACAATTTTACTCGCTTAATGCAAACATTACAATTTCAATTGCTGTCTGAGCTGTCTCTGCCTTACAATAACTGCGAATAGCCGACGGACGAGTCCTAATGCCATGGCAGCAAGTGCTCGCCGCAGAATTGCCGGATCTCGTTTTGGCTTTAGACGTTTAAACGATCGCCCCATTTCTAAAACAACCATGTGTAACTACTGTCAGAATTCATTGAATCACAGTTTGACTATCAAAAACGGGTTAGACAGTCTTTAGTGCGCAAAAACGTAGGGGTCGGTTTCGGACCACTCATTGGCGGTCGGTGTAGGACCACCGAGACTTTTTCCAAACAATGCCTCGCCGTTTACTTACAACGATGCAAGTGATCTAAATTTATTGGTGCGTGTTCAAGTCTAGCCCATAAGCAACCAAGCAACCTACCTTTGGATTTTTTAATAAAAAATAACATACTTCAAACTGCAGTTCCGTGCAGCTCGAAAATGAACTTTCCCGTTGTCAAAACACAACGGGATGCAAAACCATAGAATGAAATGAGCCAAAAAGATGGATCTTTACCTCCAAATTGTCGGTGTTGTGAGAGCTTTCAAATGCCACCACCGACAGTTTTGGTTGCAGCACAAGTACTGAGAAACATGGAGAGGTAGGTATGGGACCACCGGTCGGTTTCGGACCACGCTACCCTATATGAAACAATTTTTTTTTTAATTCTTTTATCATAAAAATGAAAATCGCGTAGCTGTGGCGAGGTTGCCGCGAGAGTTGCAAATCGGTCTAGCTTCCCGTAGATTTGCAAAAAAAATTCAAAAATTGTTTCAGTTCGAACATGTATAGTTTCTATTTGACAGTTATTAAAATGAAGAAAATGCAAACTTAAGGGGATGGCACGCATTTTAAAAAAATCAACATTTGGCGCATAATTATTGCAAAATTTGCATTCAAAAAGTAGTTTTTTTCTCATTTTTCGAAAACAATTCTCGTCAAGTGGTCAAGTAGATTCTCCGAAATTCTCGTTTCGAAAACAATTCTCGTCAAGTAGTCAAACAATTTTCGAAAACAATTCTCGTCAATATTTCTACCAAGTTTCAACTCAATCGGCTTGTTAGTTTGTGAGTAAGCTTGCACGACGGTTTCGAAAATGCTGTTTTGAGAAAAACGCGTTTGAAGGTTGCGCCCACTGCGAATCCGAATGGTGAGGCGTTGACGGGCTGTAACGTTGGAAGATTTCGAATTTCGCTTTGAATCTCAGGGAAAATATTCTACCTATTTAGTTCTATCGTTAAAATAAAAATAAAAAAGACACCGATTTTTTTATCGTTGTAAATGTATATCCCGCTTTAACGAATTTGCATTTTTTCTACACTTTCGCCTTTCGCACTAAAATATTCGCTATAATCCTCGCCGTTCAGCACGGCTGAGCACAAGATATTTTCAGTAACGGGCCTCAGTAACTTAAGGAACTTCGCGAAGCTGGTCTCATTATAAATTAATCGATGATTATGGTAATTCCTACATCACTGTTGATACCAAAATCTCAATCTTTATATCAGGATAGTTTATACTATCAGTGGAATGGACTAATGAGAAATTATACACGTGATAATGCGCTGTGCCTTACTTTCAGTAAACCGCACACGTTTTCCGTCGGTTGGGCGCTCATGTCAAATTTGTCAATGTTACCCTTCATACCGTCGTAAACGTCGTCAGACTCAAAGTAGTGTATGAAACTATCGGTGTCGGTATACATAATCTTGCAGTTTAGCTGATACAGCCAAATCGTGAATTTTATATGCCACTCATACAAACACGTTTTGAATAGTTCGACCATACACAAACCCACATAGACAGGCTCGTTAAATTTTGCCTCCAAATTTCACAATTTTACCGTAATAGCATTTTCCGAAAAGATATTTCGACTGTGAACATTTTGGTTACCCTAGCAATTTTGGCAACTGCAAAGTCAACCGAAAATATCAACGGTTGAATTTGGACAGCTTAACAACTATAAAGTCGACCGTGAAAAAAATCCTAATGGTTGATTCAACGGTTGTTTAACCGCGGCCATATTGTTTTCGCTGGATGGTTGTCTCACTCCGTCGCACAATCTGCTGCGGATATTCTCTCGCCCCCCCCCCCCTGCGTTTGATGACTCAATTCTCCGCAAATCATCAATTTAATTATCAAGACAGTATAATTTGATTAATCATTAAATATATTGCGTCGAGTCAACCAACCAATCAACCGCCGAGTCAACCATCCAGTCAACCGTCGAGTCAACCATCCACAGAAAACGCAGGATGGTCGACTTTCAAAGATGAACAGTTGAGAAGCTGTCCAAATTCAACCGTTGAACTTTTACGTTGACTCAACTGTCTTTTACAACCGGTTGACCAAAATGACAGGGTAGCGATCATTGCCTCTGCACCATACCGTCTCTTCCACTTTCTTACTAGCTTCACGTCGACACGGTTCCGCACGTTTTCCATCATTTTGCCGAATACTGCATTGTTAATTAATTTATACAAATTATTCTCGAAATCATTTTTAGCACGTGTCCGGAACTGCGGTTCGATGTATAAATGCAGTTAGAATTGAGCGAATTTAAAAATGCTGTCTTTCCGTTATTTAAAGTCCACGACGCATACACTCTGCAAATTGCGATAGTTTATCACGCAACGCTTCTTATCGTATACGATTGCGGGTAATTTATCCTGACGACTTACCAGGTGAATTGTCGCAAGTTGGACAAAACGGTAGGTCACTGGGTGGATCATTCAAACGTTGTGAATATTCGAGATCGAGTTTGCGAATGTAGCCCACGGGCGAATCTAGCGTTGTGGATAATACGTCAGAATTCGAGCCGCGTCGATTCACTGAAAATCAGCATACGGCAAAGCTTGATACGTTGCCCATCCGTCCATGTTGCTCGGATCGGAGTACATCAGGTATGATGATGATTTCAATGAATCGTACGATTGCATGTACTTGTTATTAGCATGTGCATATCTGTTTGAACATTGGCTTAACCCTAAGGGTACACTCTTAAGGGGTAACACCACTCTAGTGGCTGAAAAGAAGGCCTAACTTTGACCATTTTCTCTGGAGTATCATAAAAGGAATGGGAATTCTTTTCAGAGGGATTATTCAGCATATATTCTAGTATATAATTTTTTGAATTATTTTTGTACAAAATGGCTTTGAGAGAGCCAATCTTCGAAATGGTCTTTTTAAAAAAACACATCCAGTAGCGGACAAATTTCTCGTGAAATATATGATCAGGAAAAAAAAACAAAAAAAATTAATCCATATACTATTGGCTATAGGAGTACGTACGCATTTTTTTAAATCAAATTTTGTAACATTGTAGCTCTTTTGACAAAAAAATCGATTTTTTCCTTAAAAAATAAGCAGTAAATTGGTCTTAAAATAAAAAGTTTACATTGAATCGAAAAACCCCTATGTACTTCTATAATGGAGGTAATTCTGAAGCTGCTGTCAAAATTTCAAACTAATCCATGCAACCATGTTGAAGTAATGTGTTCGCTCAGATTGAAAAAAGTGGTTTCGAGAAAAGCGCGGTTTTATCATGTTAAAGCATTGTTTAAGCAATAAAAAAAACCTTTTTCCAAAATCCTAAAGTGGTGTTACCCCTCAAGGTATCGCTTTCGCGGAGGGCCGTACTTTGTGGGGGCATATGCAGGGCTCTTCAGAATCATCGCTAAATTACAGTGACACTTGATAAAAAATAAGTTTCAATCGTTTATTATGCCCATCGATGAACGGGAATAAAAAATTTCGCTCTAGTTTAGTAGATTTTGACATTTTTACATTTTCTCTGAATAATCGCGGCTACGAATCTTCTTCTAGGCGCAGTTTTCTAAATTAATATTTTCTTTGACCATTCGGTGACCCCCTTTTTATTGTCGTTACAGAATGTTTAGAATTTTTTCTCACGCGTGAGCAGTTTAATCAGGCATCTACAGTTATTTAGTGTCTAAATTATTAGATAGCACTGTTGCCAGCGTGTCATCCCCATAAAGTGCCGTATACATGAGACGATTTTTAGAGTCGTAATTTTTCGTTAAACTTGGTTTGGTTTCGTTAAACTTGGAAACTTCGTTAAACTTTTCGTTAAACTTCGTTCGGTAACTTGGCTTGAAATTTTACCAGTATACTGGGATGTATTTTTACTTGATTATAGACGAAGATCAGTTAAATGTTAAGTATTCGGGTTCATAAAAGAAGTCTCACAGACCCGACCAAAAAGTGCAAAACTCGCGGTTTTCTTTCGCGAAACATTTTGATCTGCTTCCTCGGACAAAACACGGACCGAACACAGATTTTTTCTCCACTAGAGCTTTTCTCATAATCTAATCTTTTATTTTAAAAAATCATTTGAATAGACGTCAGATCTTCTGACGAAGAAAGATCTGAGTAGATAATTTCAAGGAAAATACATCATTCCAAAGTTGTCCGGGTCTCACAGACCCAGTGTGTATAACTAAGTAGCAAAAAATATGAGTCTACTTCTAGGGTTGAACCTCGGCGTATACTCCACTCGATAAATGAAATCTTGTCGATGTCTGTCAACAATTTAAACGTAATGTCCGTATATTTCAACATGACGTCCCAGGTACATCCGCGAATATAGCATAACTTTCAATAAATGTATCAGGGAATTTTTCAGAAATATCTGCTAATAACAAAACATCGGTGGTCCATTACAACTCGCCCGCCCTTCTTTCGGTCCTCCCCGCGCAACGTCAGCCGCCTCCCCCTCAGAGAACTATGGCAATTTTTCAAGTTTCACGAAGTTTGTTTACAGATTACTTGTTAAAAAAAACAAGTATAAAATTATATTCCAAAAATGTCGGTCTGTCTGTACATTGGCCCGCTTATAACTTTCACAGAAACTTAGCTTAAAGAAATAGGACTTTCGCTACAAAGCAGTATGGTATATTTAATAATAATAATAATCGAGTTTTATTGGCACAACTTGCTTTATAAGTTTTTCTTTACAAAAAGTTTCCGATTTGTTTATACACATTTTTCTTACATCTACTTTAATTCTATGTGCTACCCCGCATACCTTTGCTCTCTTTTACTCAATTTACTCCTCCTGTCCATCGCTTTCAACTCCCTCTTCCTCCTTGCGCATTTTTTACATACTTCCTCTATTTCTCTTCCTCTATTTTCTCGCTTTCATCGATTCAATTCTCCATCCTTCTTCATATATCAGCAGGTGCTCCATTGTTTCATTTCCCTTCTTGCAAATTCTACATCCCCAGTCCTTTTCCCCCTTCTTTCCGGCCCTCTATATATTTCTATACGGTATATAGTTAATTACAATAACGATGAACAAACAGATGAACAAAATGCGCAAAATAAACAAACCGTAGCACACAATAATGACAAACAACTACCAACAATGTAACGAACAAAAAATGGCAAATAATGAGGGGTTGTCCGTCCTTTACGAGTTTTCAGAAACATTCTTTGTACATTACTATTTTCAGCAAACGAATAAATAAAATATCAAGGTTAAACGAACAAACACATGCAACTACGAACAAAGAAACAAGGAAACGAAATAACGCACGCACGCAGGGCCAATTGATGCTAAAAGTGCGAGCGCGAGTCTTGCTTCAGCCGACAATGTAGAGACAGGCCGCGGAAAGCGTTGTTTAGTCGGAAGCTGGGCGTGACGAACATGCCAGGCGCACGAAGAGAGGATAAGAGTGCGCAAAAATTCCATAGACTGAGGTGGAATGGACCCTCCTCGGGGTCTTACGTGAATTTTCAACGTACTATCGGAAAACATGCTATGTGAATAGAGGGCTACATTAGCCATCAATCAGACTTCAACTTTTATATAGGGTGTCTCAAACTGACCTGACATTTGTATTTATTAATAAAACGTATTATTTATTTGAAAAGTACGAATATTTTTATTTTAATATAAGGTACGAACATGGAGGTTATGTATGGAACACAATATCCGATAAATGGCCGCCTCGTCCCTGTTTGCAAGCGTTCTTTTGACGAAATTTTCAATAATATTTTGGCATAATTGCGGACTAATTTCATTAATGGTGCGTCAAATTGCTCCCTTGACCTCCGGAATGGTATGTGGATAATTGGCATACACTTTTCCTCGCAGAAAACCCCAAAGAAAGAAGCCCAATGGCGTCAAATCGCACGATCTTGGTGGCCAATTCACGTCGCCGCAGCGCGAGATAACACGACCATGAAACTTCGTCTGCAATAACTATGCAGTAAGAATGCAGCAAATAACAATTTCTATGCGTTGCTCGGTCGTGCAATTCTCCATGACTAAATCTCAATGCTTCCTGATGCCAGTTGTCAAAGATTAGTACTCTATGTTCGCCACAAAAAAAATGGCGCGCAATTAAAAATGTCAGGTAATTTTGAGACACCCTTTATATATGAATGTTATTTATGTCTATTGTTTGCCCTTCCGGGGTTCGTACGTATCATCTCGTTACATTTTCCTTATATGCTGCACTTGACATCCATTCAATTCTGTTTCATCCCTCCAATTCGCTACTTGACTTGGTTTTCCATTGTCTTCTGTCCTACAGTGGGTAAAAAAAGTGTTTGTACACGTCGTCTTTTTCAAATTATCCTACGAAAAAAATTAAATGCTTTACTAAGTTTCTGTGTTCGATGGCTTATCCTGAATATACATGGTGTTTGTTTACAAAAATCTTGGGACAACACGAACGAAGATACAGCCAATTTTTTTTTTAGTGGGTTTGGATGCAACTCCAGTGTCCAGTCCAGTCACATTCTACCTAGCGTTTGTTAGGAATTTTCACAGTTCGTGAGGTTGAGAGGCTTAACGTGTTTGAGTCTTTTTATTTCGCCACGACGATCTAGTAGTCCACGAGCTAGTGTGTTGTGATGATTCTGGAGCCTCTCCACGTACCGTTTGCTAAATGCTTGGATGTCTTTTCTTATAAATGTCACTCGAAGATCGTTGTGTATCGTTTTATTTTTGACATACATGGGCATTAGCAATTGTTCTTACGAGCTTTAGATTGGAATCTCTGAAGTATATCGACATTGGATTTGCTGGCCGTTCCCCAAAGTTGGATACCATAACACCACACTGGTTTCAGTACCACTTTGTATATTTTGTTTTCCATGGATAATCGAGATTTTTTTCCAATCAGCCAATATAGTTTTTTGAGTTATAGATCAAGCTCTTCTCTTTTCATTTTTATATGTTTGTTCCAGGTTAGACGTCTATCTAGGTACATCCCTAGATATTTAACTGCGTTCGATGTAGGTAAGGGTTGGTTATTTAAAACAACTGTTGGGCATTCTTCTTTACGCAGTGCGAATGTGATGTGTATTGATTTGCTTTCGCTCGCTGTTATCCTCCATTTTTTCAACCACTCTTCGACGTCAGAACTTTCGATGTCAGAACTCCTTGATGTAGATGAGACGCCAAAGTAGGGTTTTCGTGCTTGGCTATTATTGCTGTGTCGTCGGCATATGTCGCGATTGTAACGTTGTCTGCCGATGGTAAGTCTGGAATAAATAGCGTGTACAAACTGGGCCAAGAACACTCCCCTGTGGTACTCCGGATTTTATGGGATGAAGAGCTGACAGTCAAATTAACACCAGTTTCGTGTGAGATGTACAAATACTTTTATACCCACTGTTTATCTTTCGTAATCCATTACGAAATCACGTAGCGCGAGATACGTGGTGTTACATTGTTTTGCAATCATGTCCTTTATTTCTTCCTCGTCTGTCCTTGTCTACTGTTTTTTCGTGTTCTGTTCTCTGTTCAACTTTTGATGTCCTGTCGTATTCGTACAGCTCTTCTGTGTCTCCGTATTATTTTCGTTTTCCCCTTGCTCCCCCGTCTTCACGGTGAACACTCCGTGTTCCAGGAAACCATCAAATCGTCTTTCATGTCTTCTATGTTTGGCTTTAATACTTCTATGCACGTCACAAGTGATGTCAGTAGCGTATTTTTTGTTTTCAATGTTCCTGCATTGGGGCCGTCCATATATTACGTCGTCGATATATTGCTGATATTAACCCCCCCCCCCCCCCCCCCGCAATCATTCTATCCAACTAACGTTACCTGATCCAACTATCATTACCATTATCCAACGACCAGACCCCATTTTTAAAATGACGTAATTTATGGACGGCTCTTCTTCTCCGGCGTTTGCGTCTCCTTCGCGGCTTGCTTTTGCCAGAATCGTTCAGACTTCGCGTCTGCTTCGCAATTTCCCTCTTCATTCTATAGGATACCGACATACCTCTTTACTTTTTATCGACTACTGTGCTCGTTTCGCTCCACGGTTTCAACGCTGGTCCCTCGCCTTCGGTGGGGTCTTCTCATTTGTTTTTTAATTCTCACTCGCTGCTCTAATCACTGATCTTTTCCTTTCTCGTCTATTACCTCACGGTTATTCTCAAACTTTCGTTTTTCTTATCCCTCATTTCTTCCCCTTTTTCCTCGTGTTAGTCACTTCCAATGCCTTTTTAGTATGCGCATTTCCATTAGTGACGCTTGTAATACCTTTATTGTAATAGATTGATGCGTATTTTTTATTTTATGTTTTAATGCGCATTGTTCCAATAGTTTTTACGAAAGCGGCTGAAAGAGACCCCATGATGTAGGCAAGACGTTGGATTATATTGTAATATATATATATACACACACACACACACACATACATACAGGGTGTCCCTCTTATCTCTGCCACCCGAAATAACTCGGTAATTATCGACGTCACAAAAAAAATATCCAGACAAAAGTTGTACGGTGTGAAGGGTGGCCCCCTTCACAAATGCGGCCAATTTTTCTTTATTCACCCGGAGGCGCTGACGCACAAGTGAAGGACACTGCCACTTTTTTTAAATGGAATGGTACATTTTTTTTCAAGCATCTCGTGGAGCACCTCAAGCCGCATAAAAACATTAGCGGGTCAAAGTCGTTCAAGGTCATTCAAGGTCACCTATTAAAATGAAATACAAATCTAAATATCTCGAATCACTACCAAATATTTGGTAGTGATCCGAGATATTTAGATTTGTATCGTCGATACTGACCTTGAATGACCTTGAACGACTTCGACCCCCTAATGTTTTCTATGCGGCTTGAGGTGCTCCACATTATGGTTGAAAAAATGTACCATTCCATTTAAAAAAGTAGAGGTGACCTTCACTGTGCGTCAGCACGTCCACCGAAATAAATAAAAATTGGTCGCATTTGATGGCCCCCTTCACACCGTACAACTTTTGTCGGGAACATTTTCTTGTGACGTCGATAATTACCGAGTTATTTCGGGTGGCGAAGATAAGAGGGACACCCTGTATATTAAGGAACCTGAGAATATTCCATTATCGTCTTCTCCCCGCAATCTCGCGGGATAAGCGTTTATAGCAGCGAGTGGCTCCGAGTGGTGCTAGAAAATTTAGATCGTCTAGAGACCAGGAACATGAGGAAAAAACCGTTTCTTTTATACCTTCAACGAAGTGCTGTTGAAGTATAACTGGATTTAAAAATTTATCTCACATATTAACCAGCAACTAGGGAAAAACGATAATCAATTTTTTCATTGATTAAAAATTGACCATTTTTTAATTTGACGTAGTAAGTGAGGGAGAAATTGCTCTAAATCGACATTCAATAAAGCAAATAATGGACAGTCGGTTGAAGAATATTGTCAATTACACGGATAATGGGTAACTGAGAAGAAATGTATTTTTACAAATACGATAATTGGTCGAAAATATTTCATCAATTATTAAAATAGATATATTCAATATCGTTATTCAATTATATTGAATAATTTGCGATTAAGTGTATGGCGAGGCAAGAGAAGGGGAGAGATAGCAAGATGCACTGGAAGAGGGACACATAGTGACGAACACACAGCGAGAGACCCAGTGGGAGATTTACAATGAGAAATGCTCAGCTAGTCTCCGACTGTGTGACACTTGCTCTCTGTCCCACGCTGTGTCTTCCGCTTTCTTTCTCGCCCGCCCATATATTTCCGACTCATGGCAAATTATCTTAGTAATTTATGAATGACTAAAATCCTTCAAGATGCAATGTAATACATAATACTCAATAACATTACCTTATTAAATATTACATTACAATGTAATGTTATACTTAAGGAGGTACACCAGCTTCAGCAAAATGGTGATAGATCAATAAAATTTGGTGAATATATTCTTTAGTATTATTCATGTAGATACAAATTTCTTCAGATTTTTCGGTTGTGCCGTTTTCTTACAAATAATTCACAAGCGTTTATTCTTATACCCGGAATATATACCTATATCTATAAAAACGCTATGCTTATACACGTGAACTTCAATGTTTAATTACTCGATAACGGCACAATGAAAAAATCTGAAAAAAATTGTATTGACATATATAATACTAAAGAATATATTCACCAAATTTTATTGATCTATCACCATTTTGAAATTTTACCATGGTTTAGCATGGCAACATTGTATGAAGCTGGTGTACCTCCTTAAGGCCTTAGGCCACAGTAACGAGTACAAAATCATGTGCGAATTGAACAATTTTTTTTCGTATGAAAAAGTGATTCACTCATAAAATTAATTACCCATCTATTTAGTATGAATATCAAGCTGTTAGAAAAAATATATATACATTTTTTTTTCGATGTACAAAATGGCCGACTACTAATATTTTCTTTTGTTATCTTTTTTAGGCGCTCCGCGGCGTGACATTTAGCATCCACAATTGTTTACCTAGAACAAAAAACTCTCGCCAATCTACATTAGAATACCTAGAGACGTACGTACGGAATTTAAAAAATATTGTTTTACTCAAAAGTTGTAGTATTTGAACTTAAGAAATGAATTTTCAGTGAAAAATTTCGTTATAACTGCTCATAAAATGAAAAGTTTTCGATTAATCAGAAATTCCGTACGTACTTCTCTGCGAAATGCAATTAGGAACATAACTTTCAAATTTGAAGTAAATCGAGAGAAAATTGTTGAACTTATTTGTCACGCCAATTGGAAAAAAGCTGTTTGGAGAAGTTTCGAGCAGTCGGCCATTATTTTGTACATCGAAAAAAATTATATATATTCTCTAACAGCTTGATATTCATACTAAATACATGTGTAATTAATATTATGAGTGAATCACTTTTTCATACGAAAAAAATTGTAAAACTCGCACATGATTTTATACCCGTTACTGTGGCTTAAGGCCTTAAGGGGAAATATCAGTGTGAAAAAAAAGATTTTTTTTTTTGCTTAAACAGATAGTCTTGGCCTTTAAGAATATGCCTACAAAACAATATTCGGCTTAGAAGTATTCGAAATTGGCGCCAAGCGTCGACGCTATCAGAGCCTTCTATACAGGCCTTTCTATACTTTAAACGCGTTTTTCTCGAAACCATGTTTTTTGACCTGGTTGACAGCATAACTCTGTTAAATTTTGTCCAATCGATTTCATTCAAAAAGGATTCTCTTCAGAAAACTTATCGCTATCGTCGCATCGTAGAGTTTTAAAAAAATTGTTTACTTTTTTATTAACAATTTACTGCAAAATTTTTGTGTAAAATTCGAATTTTTCTTTTAAATGGCCGCCATTTTTTTTGCTAATCAAAATTTTCAAATTTCCCACGATGCTGCGATAGCTATACTATTATAATTTAATGATCTTTTTGAATTTTTGATTTCACATGCTTGCTGTGGCACTTATGCTGTCAACCGTCGGGGAGTTTTTTTTTGAGACGCCATTTTGCGACCGCTCCTCTGCTTAATAAAATGTACTAAAAATAAATAAAATTTCCTTGTATGCTTCATTACTTCAATAATTAATACACAAAATTTCAAATAATTTGATCTAGCCGTTAAAAAAAAACCCAAAAAATACCTCATTTTTCAGCCTGTCACACTGATATTCTCCCTTAATAAAGTATTTTCATCATACTACATTTTTGGAGGATTGACACTATTTCATAAATCTATCATCAGGCTTCCAAAACCTTTTCCATGAATTATTTCGAAGTACAAAAGTATATTCCGCGCCGATTGCTACTTCTTTCAGTAAATGAAAATACATTTCTGAACATAACTCATTGTCTAGATAATCTATATTCCAAAGAGATTCATTTCCCGAAATCTGTAATGCAGTTTTCCTCATTACTTATTTTCGAGTAAATTACATAATTTGGAAAATTGCCAAATTTTCTTTAATGTAAAAGTATCCAAAATAAATATGAACAAATTTATGCAATTGATACGTTGTAAATAGCTATAAAATTATAATTACCGCCGATCTATGATATTTGCGCGTTAAACGTGTGGGGAAAACCCTCGTGAGTATACGGGGGGGGGGGGGTTGATGCGACAAGTTTGCGATGGTGTGACGGTAACACAGTGGATACACCCCGTAAAAGATAGATCAATAACGGTCCGGCACAGCATCCCAGAAGCCACTGGATTTCGGGCAGAGGGTGTGTGTGAGAGAGGGCGAGTGAAGAAGAGACGAGGAGCGTTGCCTCGCGAAAGGGTAAGTGGGACAAGGGGTGTAGGCATGGTGGGAAGCCCCTCTCGGGTTTAGGTAAAGCTAGAACGAAGCCAGAGCAAGAACTTTATCTCGTGAGTAGAAAGAGGTGTCAGTCGGGCCTTGATCTTCGTCAGATGTGAGACAAACTTTTTGTTGCTCACCAAATGTTCGAAGTAAGTTTGAAAAATTAACGAAATTTTCGGCAAATAGAAGAATAAATGTGACGTCGCTGTATTGTTTTTGGGCTTTCAAGTTAAACTGAGATTGACCTGGGATGCGTGGACTCATACGTGGTACAATATACTGCGCTCTGTGGTATGGCAGTATAGTGGCAGGATTTTTGTTCATTGCTTGTCCTCTTCTACCGTTGCTCCTCATAAGTCCGCCGAAGTTTCGAAAATGTGGCGATCTTCTGTTCTCCTGCTGGGAACTGTACCCCACGGTGAGTCGAAAAGTGTTTTGTCTTTTGTGGACTGACCTCGTATCGTCGGCCGAATTAAATATCGCCTGGTGTACGCTTTATGATCCGGTGAAAGATTGTTTGTAGTCTTTCTGTAATAATTAAACATTACAGACAGACTGGAACGGTAATTTGCAAAAAAAATATTATTTTTCGAGACGTTAGACGTGTTTTTTTAATCTTGCTAGAACGTTATTCCCATGGAAGGAAGTAAACATTTATCGTAAGACTCGAAATACGGATAATGCTGTCTCATTTTTATGTGACACCCCAAAAATTGGTTAACTGTTTTGGAATTGAATCTATAAAAAATAATTTTGCAAAGTACTTCGTTTTTAGTATGTCAGTATATATTATGTTATATATTAATGATATATTATAAGTTTGTAAAAATCCGAAAAGGCGATGCAGATAAAACTTCCTACTACTACTATATTATAAGTATATATTATATTGTATATTAAAATAAATATCTGTATAATTTGGAGGAAAATATAAATAATACGAAAAGTTATTGAGCATTGCGAAAAAAAAGCGAACCACCGCCCGGCTGGTCTGCAATAAAGATTTATTGCCGAATTATATCGTATCGGCTATGAAAGATTATTTTTCTATAACATTTTTCAACGATATATTAGTAAAAATAATGGAATTTCTTTTTTTCTAACCGTGACCACAATTTAAAAAATTGTATTTATCAAATTAAAAAACAACGTTTGGCGGTATAGGATATAATTTATGAATTTCCTGTTTTGGCCTACCAGCTCGATCTTCGCAAAAACATCAATAACGTTTCTAATTATTTATATTCTCCCTTCGAATATTCCAGATGTCATTGGTGACATTTGCCAGGTATCACTTATTCGTGTCACGCAACAGAACCGAGTACAAATATTAAGCATATGTGACCTTGGAACTTTTATCGAAGATTTTTCGCCGTTATTCGTACGTCGGCTGTACCGAGTGCAATGAATTGTTACGAAAAATGGTTTATCTACCGTACAGGCATTGTTGGAGATATTCGGTGTAAAAGTGATAGTCTCGGGAGATCACATATCGCCGCACGAGTCGGCGATCCTCGTGATGAATCATCGAACGCGGGTTGATTGGAATTTCCTCTGGGCAGCGATGTATCAGGCGTGTATGCCGAGTATAGCAGCGCACAGATTGAAATTCGTTCTGAAGGATCCCATAAGGCACATACCAGGTCCAGGTGAGCGCGAGGCAACGTCGAAGGGAGGTAGAGAAAGACGAATAAAAGGGATGACGTCCATGACCTCTTCCTCATTCGTAAGCTCATTATCTGAAATTCGATAAATTTATACGTGATTATCTTCCGGATACGCGCAGGTTGGATAATGCAGATGAACGGTTTCCTTTACATAACACGCCGTTGGGACGAGGACAAGGGCCGTTTGGCGCGTACGCTCGATTATCTCGTTGCCATTCGGAGACGAACGCAACTGTTGATTTTCCCCGAGGGTACGGATTTAACGAGCAGCAGCAAAGAAAAATCCGACAGATACGCGACGAAAAATGGCTTGCCACTTTACTATCACACACTTCATCCGAAAACCACGGGTTTCAGTTATCTAGCGTCGTATCTTCAACGTGCGAGTTACCTGGACGCCGTTTACGATCTAACGATAGCCTATCCCGATTACGTGCCCCAGTCAGAGGTTGATTTGATAACTGGCAAGTTGCCAAACGAGGTGCACTTCAACATACGTAGGATATCGTCGACGGAGTTGCCGCAGGACGAGCACTTGCTGAGACACTGGCTCGAGGAACGCTGGTACAACAAGGAGGAAGGCCTCAAGCGTTTCGCCGAGAAAAATAGCTTCGTAGGCGAGAACCCGGTGTGGCCGATGGCAAGTGTCGTCCCGCTCAGAGCTGCCTTTGGCTTTTGGAGTTTACTCACAGGTAAATATCCAGTCTGCAATATCGATAAATACATTTTTTGTTTGTCTTCAATGCTCGTATGCCTTTGCGAGATATGGCGACCTCGACCTTTCGCTTTTTCTAGTTCCTTTGTTATTTCTAGTTCCTTGGAGAACCCCCTAGAGTGTTGCCCACAGCTGCAACAAAGAAATTTTGTATCAAAATACATACTCATCCACATACTACATTCGACGCACATTACCTCTCAATACTGTTCGAGGCATTTCTTTTCCTCTTAACTCAAGAACCTTTTGGATTAGAGTTAATGCGTCAGGCCACAGTAACGGGTACAAAATCATGTGCAAATTACACATCTATTTAGTATGAATATCAAGCTGTTCGAAAAAAAAAATATTTTTTTTTCGATGTACAAAATGGCCGACTACTTATATTTTATTTTGTTATCTTTTTTTTAGGTGCTCCGCGGCGTGACATTTAGCATCCACAATTTTTTACCTAGAACAAAAAACAATAATTCTCGTCAATCTACATTAGAATACGTAGAGAAGTACGTACGGAATTTAAAAAATATTGTTTTATTCAAAAGTTGTAGGTATTTGAACTTAAAAAATGAATTTTCAGTGAAAAATTTCGTTATAACTGCTCATAAAATGAAAAGTTTTCGATTAATCAGAAATTCCGTACGTACTTCTCTGCGAAATGCAATTAGGAACATAACTTTAAAATTTGAGGTCAATCGAGTGAAAATTGTTGAAGTTATTTGTCACGCCAATTGGAAAAAAAGTTGTTTCGAGAAGTTTGCAGTAGTCGGCCATTTTGTACATTGAAAAAAAAAATACATATATTTTATAACAATTCGATATTCATACTAAATAGATGTGTAATTAATTGTATGAGGGGAATCACTTTTTTCACACGAAAAAAAATCCAAATCGAAAGTTTGCGATGCACTAAACTCTAGGATTGGAAATAACGAAACAAAATCCGAGTCAGAACGATTGTTCCATGGAAATCTTTGAGATAAGAATTAAAGCGCATTTGTTTTCACGATAAACGCCTTCAGGAGCGACGGTATTGCTTCTGGTCGTATCGCCGCTGTTCCAATTGTGGGCTCTAACCCACGCAACTCTGTTCGTCGCGCTGTCAATCTTCACCACGGGTTTCAATCAAATTGAAATGGGATGGTACTGGCGTTGGAAGAGTCACAGTCTGCGAGCCAAGCTCGGCTGAACGACGTTCGAGTTCCATCGACAGACATAAACTTGCATTTGGCGTAGCACCTCGTACATCACTGTGATATAGACGTGTATATGCTAGAAGCATTTAGTTAATTACTCCTTTCTTTCTAACACTTAGCTGGTGAAGAGAGAAATAATGTTCGCAATACTAGTTTCTCAAAGCTCATTGAGAATATTCGGCAGAATGACGACGTTTTAACGATGTCTCTCAACTTCTGATCTTACCTCGAAATTTTATTGATGTCGAATTCTGCCAAATTGTCGCGCATCGTTCGAACGAATGATATGCATATTTTTTAAAATTGTTTTTAATATTCCACAACGCGAAGGATAATTAAGGCCGTTCGTGAAAGTTTTAAAAATCTTTTTCAAGCATGCCTCCCTTTTTTGATGTGACTTTACTAACATTCTCAACTGCAACCGCGTCGGAAAAAAGAAACGCGAAAAGTAATTGAATTTTCATTGATCGAAGAAAGACTCCGCAAAGAAACAAGCGAATGAATGAACAAACCGGACTTGTGTAAAACTGGAATTGATGTAACTCGAAAATAATCGACTAGCAGTAGGAACGTGCAATCCCCTCCGAGACGTCCTCTCAATCCCAATTACCCGAGAAATGTGTATCACAGAAAATGTCTATTTTTCTGAAAGTCTTAGTTAAGTAGCTGATAAGTAAAACAAAGTAAAAGAAAACCAAGTGTGAATTCATGTGCCAAAGGATGAACTCGTTTGGTAATCCTTTTCCCGTCTCTTTCGCGTTTTATTCGCCGTATTGAGATGGGAGAAGCGTCTTTTGTCAAACGAATACATTGTACATAACTTTTAGCGGGATACAACAGGAAAGAAACATTTGCATCTCTATGTCTTTGAACCGTTTACAATGTAGCATATTCTTGTATCGTAATTTGCGTCAATCGATGTGTCTCATTATCGTTTTGTTCGTCACAAAAATCGTAACGCAGAGAGAAACTATACGTGAATGTGCGATTCGAACGGGCGCAACGAGCCTTTTCAAAAGACGAAGATTGTCTCCCGATCGTCCGATTTTACTTGAATCGTCGAATTTACTCTTGTGAAGAGTATCGTAGTTGAGCAACCGAAGGCCATGAAAATTGTGTCCGGTACAAATAAATATTTATTGTAAATAAAGAATTGATTTTTCTCGATGTGTAAACCAATAGTTTTTCGTTTATTCGAAGAACGCGACGGAAACGATGATATTTGCAGGAGATACGAATGTACGTTGTGCATTTTTTTTTTCGTCAACTTTTTATTGAATATTCGTTCACCCCCGGACGCTCCCGGAGAAATTGCTTATCCTAGGCGTTCTTGTAAAATGGATTTACCGGACTGGACAGGGGACTCGGCTTGAGAACACTGTTCAATGGCTTACGATTTGCATCGTAGGGTATTGCTGAACTACGGCGTAACTGTCGTATGTATTCCGAGGTATGCTGGGCGGTGTTGTTCTGAAGCACTATCTTCACTCGTTTCTTCGCGCTTGAACCACTGCTCTTTACTTCCGGCTGAGCTTTATTCGGCGTCTTCACCTGCTGAGACAGAAGAAAGGCGTAACTAAAAAACTTTTTGCACATTCTTCGGTACGTTTTCTAGAGAAGTGCTAGAGGTTTTTCTGAAGTAGGGTCAAACTGGGAACAGTGGCAATAGTGGGTACATTGAGCTCTTTCTGTTTCTCAGAAGTGGACATGTATATATGTGCGTCTTTTTCACATTAGAACCGCCCTCGGATGCCAATAGGTTTGAACCTGTCTGTGAGTCGTTCCCGCGTAATTCGGTTGTGAGGGGTGATTTTATTTTATTTTTGGTGTCAAAATTTAAAAAACCGGCTGAGTTTGTATGTTTTTGCTTCTTTACCTATCGCAGTTATGTTCGAAGTCATTGTTCTCCCGCAATATACATCTATATTGCGGTATTTCAGCATTGTGTTTATTAACCTAACAAAAATAGAAACTCGTCAGTACCCGCTTTAGAAAAAAAGAGAGGGTCGGTACACAGTGGCTCAATTTTTCGAGGTACACAAGAGGTAAGTCATAATATGACTATTTTCGCGTTGTGATTTAGATAGGTACTGGTACTACCTCATTAGGTAGGTACTCATTGTTGATTAATATTCAATAAATGATTGTGATTGATCTCATAATATGCTGTTTTTTAAATTAATTTTTCAATAGTTTACTGTACAATACTCCCTATTGTATAGAGAAAAGCACTCCATTACCCACAAGTGTACAGTGGATCGAGGTAATTTTCTTCAAATTTTGCTTGATTTCGAAATTTTGTTTGACTGCGAAATGAAGCATGGTTCACTGTGTACACCTCCAAGTACGAAGTGGATCAAATCCCATTTCTTTAAAAATGGTTATTATCTCAATATTTATTGGGTTAGGCCGTTCAGTGTCTTTTAACAAAATGAAGCCATTGAATACACCTCACGTTTAGTCAAGGTTTCATTCAGATTGTGTGAACGGTTAGGCAGCTATTGACCTCTGAAAAAAATGAGCCACTGATCCCACTCTGACCCTATTGGAATATCCTTTCCAATCAACATTTGTCGAAAAAATGCGAGCATGCGGTGGCTCTCAAAAATAAATATTAAAAAAAAACATCATACGGACTTGTTTAGTGTTTTATAGTTGCATTAGGGGGTTAGGCTACTGTGAAATTGGCGAACGCTTGTTCGTCGCTTGAGGCAACTCAAATTGAAGCGGAAGGTCCAACACATGCTGCAGGAATTGCAGATTGAAGGCAAACTTATGATTACAACGATAGAAGTCCTAGTAAAACTTTAAACGCGTTTTTCTCGAAACTGTTTTTCAAAACGGTGTACACGATTTCTCGACATCCAATGAACGGATTGACTTGGAACATGTATATTTGCTACACATATTCAGTGTAATAGGAGTTTAGTCCGGACGGACGTTTTTCTTCTTAACATTTTTTTCGTTGGTTATTACCAATGTTATTGAACAAAGTTATTAAAAACGGAAAGAAAATACAGAAAAAATTCTTAAGGCCGAAGGTCTGAAAAAAGCGTATTTTGGGGAATTTTTTTAGAAGGCAAGTGGGAAAAAGCAGGTGGGCCCAGTAACAATTGAGGTATCTTTTCATGAATATATGAAATGTATTTAAAAAAAAACTTCAACACGAAACAATAACTGACTGCAGATTTATCAGTCTATTTCATGTGTGTCTTGTCAACGCCAAAAACTAAACGACCTATTGAATCAAACCAAAGTTTATTTTCTTCAGTATAAAAAACTTTTTGAAGTGTGCTAAAAGAGTCGTTGAAAAAGTCTTTTTAAATAATTTTTATAGCACGTTAAAATGTTTTTTTTTTCAAACATGAGAAAAGTTGAAATTTCGCGATTTTTTCAGCTTTTTCTTAGTTCACCCAGAAGAAAAATATATGACAATTGAACATTTGATTGGTTTTTTTTTCAGTCAAGAATTACGAGCTGCGTCTTTCCCGCCGATTGGCGACTGCAAGCCGCACATGCAATAGGCCGATAAGTCTAAAGTCATTGATTGTTTCGTGTTAAAAATTTTTTTAATACATTTTGAATATACATGAAAAGATACTTCAATGTTTACTCGGTTCACTTGTCCTTTTCCCTTCAAAAAAAAAATTCCCGAAAAAACGCTTTTTTGGTCCTAATTTCAGGCTCCGTGCTTAATTTAAAAAAACCTTTAAAAAAAATTCCGCCAAGTCGGGCAATATTATCTTTCTTAAGAAAAAACTCATTTATTTTGTTCCAGATCAACCGGGTGGCTAAAATCCAGTACACCGTTGAAACTCCCCACGTTCGAAGGCCCTTCACGAGATTGTCTATAACTTCTTATTTTATTATCATTAATTATTTATATTTTTTAATGAAATTTAGTACACAACTTTGTTGATGTATATACAAATAAATATCTAAACGATTTTTCAATCATATTACTTATGCCTTTAAAAATATTTTTTTTAAATAACGCTATTTTTCGAGTCGTCACAGTAGCCGAACCCCTTAAGAAACGTTTCATCCATTTTTCTTCAAGTTCGACCATGAAATTTGGAGAAATTCTACCGCAGACGGCTTCAGCGAAAAAGAAAGCTCTGGGCTGTTAGTGCATCGCTATTCTGAATGGAAAAAAATACTTAACCATTTTATTTTTACTTTTACGTATATTTTAAGAACCCAAGTAAGTTTTCGGTAAAGTTCATTAGTCTTTTTTTTAAATTCCCTCTGAAGCCCCTACATTCGCCTCAAGTCTAATATGGAGGTATCTGTCCAAAAGACCACAAAATTACATCTACGTGTCGAAAATTAAAGACTCGTAAAATTCGGATGGCAGAAGCAATCAAGGCTCCCTTATAATAGAAAAAAATGAATAGATATAAACCTAAATAAGCGAATCTACTTTTACTGACCGACTTTTCGTCCTCCAATTTCGTGATTACAGGAAGCAACCAAGGTATCTGGGTCAATTGATCCTTGGTAGGAGTTGCGAGCGATTCTTTGACAATGATCTGGCTCGTTACATTCCCTACTGACTTTTCCGTAACCCTAGACTTCGTCGAGGCTTTAGAAGTGGGCGAGACCGTTGGAGTCGGCGGATCCCGATTGTTTGAAACGTCCCACGCCGGTTCGATACTGAGTCGGGATTTTTTCCCTTTCGTTGGACTACCAAGATCGTCGGATGAGCGATTAAGAAATTTTTTATTAAAATAATTAATAGCGCTTTGCAACTTTTTCGTTTTCGATTTCTTATTTTTGATTTTGATACTTTTGCCAAGAACGGATTGTCTTTCTTCTTCCGCTGCGTTTGTCAATTTCTCACTGATATGTTGGTCTTTTTTCTTCTGTTTTTTCTGCGCTGCTTTTTTCGATATCGCCTTTATCGACGGTCCGGCAGATTGTTGGGGCAAAGATTTCTTTAATTTTTTATTACTTTTGGCTGTCAATGCGACAGAGTTATCGAGTGTTCCGTCCACCGTTTTTCCCGGTGACATCTCGGAATTCTCGTCATCGTCGTCGGTCTCGGCTTCCGGGTCGTCCTGGAATCCATTTTCTTCCAGTTCCTCGGGAACCATTGGCGCGTAGACGTTCTCAAAACCCTCGTCGTCGTCGTCGACCGGCAAGGCCAGTTTTCTCTTTCGTTTACGACGTATATTATCCGAATAAAGCTCCTTCTCGAATTCCAGCAGACGATACGCCGCTTTCTTCGGATTTGTCTCGGGATTCTTTCGTTGCGGTAGAACGATCTCCTTAACACCGAGCGGCATGTTTCCTTTGGCCAGTTCGGAAAATCTAACGAACAAAGTGAAGAACGAATGAGGAAAATTGTACGAAATAGTAAAAATCATAATTGTTCGACAAGCGACCAGTAGTGAACGTGCGATTGGTGCACGGCTTTGGCGATCTCCCACGCCAAGCAGCGTCAACCTGGGTCAACTCGGATGGGCGGCCGCATAGCCGCGCACGAACTTCGTCAACTACCAAGCTCGAGGCAATCGTACCGTGTTTCCGGTTGTGGATAAAACAAACTCACTTAAGGGGAGATATACACCTAGATGGTGGAAAAAATCGATTTAGAAGCTATGAACATTCTGTCGACCGTAGAAGACCTACACTATGGGCCTGGTATCGATGATTCCATGTAAGTTGACAAATTTCATGATTTATTCATTCCCAAATTTTCAAACGCGTTTTTCTCAAAACCACGTTTTTCAAGTCGGTACCCAAAATTTCTCGAAAACCAATGAACCGATTGCCTTGAGGTTTTCTGGGGTGATTCTATACACCATTATCTAGTACTTGTCATAGGATTTTTTTTCCGTTACTTAGTTTTTGTTTTATGGGCAAAATAATAACTAATTTTTGGCCCAAAAATCACTATTTATGTTCAAACGTCCGCCATTTTGTCATAAATCGATATTTTCAAAATCGGCTATGACAAGTACTAGATTATAGAATCTAATTTAATAATCTTTTTGGTTTTTTTTTTCATATGATTTTTGAAGAAACGCCAGTGGGTACCGTATACGCAGATTTTTTTACGACGCTCCAAGGATCATACAATATCCTTGTATATTTTCGATATTTTTAAATGAAGAAAATTAAACATATTTATGAATGTATATACTTTTAGATAATTAAAACCCCAATCCGAAATGTCAAATAGTTTCCTTGAAAAAGTTCACAAAAATGACCTTTTTTCCGGCTCCTAGGTGTATATCTCCCCTTAAAGCGGGATATACATTTACAAAGATAAAAAAAATCGATTTCTTTTTTTTCTCTTTAAACGATAGAACTATACAGGGTGGATCAATAACTATTAGCACCTTGGATATCTTCGTAACTATAAGGTTCACAGAAATATTTGCTGAAATGAAATTGCACAGTACGAAAGGGGCCACCCGATAGCGATAATAGTTTTTTTTGCAGGTGGAAGTACTTCGGACATTTGAAGGTCAACTCCATTTTTTTTATGGCTCGGTATGTTTTTTTTTCTGTATCATGAAAGAGGAGCTTAAAACGAGTTCAACGACCTATAACATAAGATCATTGAAGGTCATAGAAAGTACAGAAAGGCGATAATACTTACAGTTTCGGTAATAAATAAAATTACTACGTTTGTAGTAAGTGTTCAAAATGACGACCATTAGTATCAATGCAACATTGGATTATTTTTTCGATCGATTGACTTGCAAGTTTTACAGCGTCATAAATTATTGATGCACAGGCTGTAATAATTCTTTGTTGCATGTCGTCAACTGTAGTTGGTACTTCTCGGTACACTTTACCTTTCAATGCTCCCCATAGAAAGAAGTCTAAAGGTGTAAGGTCTGTATCGCCTTTCTGTACTTTCTATGACCTTCAATGACCTTATGTTATAGGTCGTTGAACTCGTTTTAAGCTCCTCTTCCATGACACAGAAAAAAAACATACCGATCCATTTTAAAAAATGGAGTTGACCTTCAAATGTCCGAAGTACCTCCACGTGCAAAAAAACTATTATCGCTATCGGCCCCTTTCGTACTGTGCAATTTCATTTCAGCAAATATTTCTGTGATCCTCATCGTTTCGAAGATATCCAAGGTGCTAAAAGTTGTTGATCCACCCTGTATATGTCGAATATTTTTCCAACGTTTCAAAGCGAAATTCGATAAAATTCAAACGTTACAGCCCGTCAATGCAGTGTCTCACCGCTCGGATTCGGAGCGCGCCGCAGGTAGAAGCGAAAGCGCAGAGGCGCAGGCGGAGATGGGCGAAAAGTAATCAAGTTAACAATTAACAATTACGCTTACTACTGCCATTTATAATCTAATTCCTTTGTGACAGATTACTTAAGTAAGTAGTTACCAAAAGTACCTAGTGTCATTTAATTCAAATTCTAGGTAAACTTCAAACGCGTTTTTCTTAATACTGCATGCAGGATTACCCAGACTATTGAGTCGATGGAGTTGAAACTTGTTCGAAATATTGACAATATTGCTACCTTCTACTTGACGAGATTTTTTTGTGAAAAATTAGAAAAAAAAAACGACTTTTGTCGTCCAAATTATACAGCAATTTTGCGTAAAATGTTGATTTTTCTTTGTAAATGCGTGCTATTCTTTCAAATTTTTATTTTCATTATTTTAATTCCTGTCAAATAGAAACTGTAAATTTCCTAACTGAAAAAATGTTTGAACTTTTTTGCAAATCAAAGTCTACGGGAAGCTAGACTGCACGCCGATTCGCAATTCCCGAGGCGACCTTGCTGTAACACTCTGTCAAAGCTCCGCCATTTTGACGATAAATGAATTCTAAAAAATCGTTCCGTGTACTTAAATGTTCCAATGAAGTATACCTACAGTTTAATAAATGTTGAATAATTATTTCTCAGTTCAAAAAATCTCTCAAAATTACTGAATTTTTCTCCGTCTTAACGGGTTATACGCAGTTAGAAATTTCAAAAAATCGATTTCTTTTAATTGCATTTCCGGAATGTACAAACATGTGAGTATATTCCCTGAAAATTTCAAATCGAATATTCTCGGGAATACACACATATTTGTAAGGACGCTCGGAGCGCGTCTCCGAGCGTCCGAGAAACTTCAAAACGCGTTTTTCTCAAAACGGTGTTTTCAAAGTCGGTGAGCACGATTTCTCAAAAACGGCTTAACCAATCGGTCTGCAATTTTAACACAATCTTGTCAGATATATTCTTCAGGTATTGATCGAAGGAATAAGATTTCCGATAATTGTTTCTATTTTTTTTTTTAACGAATTAACGAAAAAAATTTGGTCGAAAATCGAAATTGTTTCTTTCCGGAGCCACCATTTTGTCAAAAATTAAAATTTCGACTACTCCTTCGATCAATACCTGGATTCATTTATCCCCTAAAAGAATCTTTATGGTTTTTTCATTTTAGATAATCCAAACCGGAGATACCTTGCTCACCGCCGGACACTTTTTTTTCGGGGACCTCCGGGAGACTTCCTACAGGAGCAATGTTAATGAATATTTTTGAAAATAAAAAATGCCAATCTAAATCTAAAAGATGCCACTACACTGACCAATACTTTTCGTTTTGCCCAAATGAAATCCTTTTCCAGAAAAAATTCGTGAAAAAACGACTTTTTTTGGCCTTGCAACTGCGTATAACGCCTTAATTAAAGCCGACGGAGTAGTCCGGTAGAAAAGACCAGCTACGGGCAAGGAGGCGTCTCTGAGGAACGGGAAATAGTGGAACGATAAAGTGTGGGTCAGAGGTAAAGGGGCTAGGATTGTAAATATACCCAAAGACGCGTACGAAGAAAACATTAGAATATAAACGATTGAATAATCGTTGCGTACTCTCTGATCAAACGCGTGATTTGTCGGCGAGTCTTGGTCGTTGATTTCGGATGAAATTTGTACTGCTTTATCAATTCCGCTATGGCCAAAGGATCGAAAGGCAACTGCGGCAGTTCGACGTCCACTCTGCCTGCTCTTGGATCCAGCGCTTTCGGTTCGCGCGACTCCGCGACGCTCTCGTCTGCATTCTCATCCTCGTCCGTTGGCTCCTCGTCCGACAGCTCGATTTTTTGCATATCGTCGATACTTTTACAGGGGAAACCCGCCTGTCACGGAATAATACACAACCAAAGCGTAGAAATTAGTCCATACGCTTAGCCGATAAAATTGGCGATCGAAATAAAACGACAAAGCTATTACCTCGCGCCAGGCTTGGAACTTGGCCATGTAGTCCATACCGACGTCGGATTGAAATATGAGATACCTAAATATGTGTTTCATGACGTGCCTGATCTGTCTCTCGTCTTCCATCGACGCCAAGTGTATCGCGAATGGTCTGAGCAATTCCGTTACGAGATGGGGAAGAATCCTTTCGCCGCTGATCTGTTGAAAAACAGCCGCGCATTGATCAGCAGGGAATACTTTTTCCTCCACGGCAATCCCAAAGTTACCTTTGCCAATTCCTCCATGTACAATTCCGTCAGATGCAAACTGAAACCCAATGTTGTTTTCGGATCCAACAGAAGACTCTCGATGACCGAGGCAGCGCCCTTTGTCCACTCCTCGTCCCAGGATCTTCGCCGGCACATTTCGAACATTTGACGGATTATCCTCCTCACTAACTGAAGGTGGAAGAAAAATATTCCGTTATTCCGCCGATTCGAGTTCGAAAAATGCTATCAAGGGGTGACACCACTCTAGCGGCCGAAAAGAAGGCCTAACTTTGACGATTTTCTTTAGGAATATGATAAAAGAAACGGGAATTCTTTTTAGAGGGATTATTCAGCATATATTTAGGTATAGCATTTTCTTTTAATTATTAATTTTGTACAAAATGGCGGCGGGAGAGCCAATCTTCGAAATGATCTTTTTAAAAAAACACCTCCAGTGTCGGACAAACTTCTTCTGAAACACAAGATGTGGAACGAAACACCAATTTAAAAAAAATCTATATACTATTGGCTATAGACGTACGTAGGGACTTTTTATTTAATCAAAGTTTGTGAAAATGTTGCAGTTTGGGAAACAAATTGATTTTTTGCTAAAGAAATAAGCAGCAAAGTGTTTATACAATAAAAAGTTTAGATTGGATTGAAAAACCTCAATGTACTTCTATGAAGGCCTTAGGCCACAGTAACGGGTATAAAATCATGTGCGCATTTCACAGTTTTTTTCGTATGAAAAAGTGATTCACTCATAAAATTAATTACACATCTATTTAGTATGAATATCAAGCTGTTAGCATATATATATATATATATTTTTTTTTTGTTCGATGTACAAAATGGCGGACTACTCGAAACTTCTCGAAACAGCTTTTTTCCAATTGGCGTGACAAATAACTTCAACAATTTTCACTCGATTTACTACAAATTTAAAAGTTATGTTCCTAATTGCATTTCGCAGAGAAGTACGTACGGAATTTCTGATTAATCGAAAACTTTTCATTTCATGAGCAGTTTATGAGCAGTTATAACGAAATTTTTCACTGAAAATTCATTTCTTAAGTTCAAATACCTACAAATTTTGAATAAAACAGTATTTTTAAATTCCGTACGTACTTCTCTAGGTATTCTAATGTAGATCGACGAGAATAATTGTTCTTTGTTCTAGGTAAAAAATTGTGGATGCTTAATGTCACGCTGTGGAGCGCCTAAAATAAAATGTGACAAAATAAAATATTAGTAGCCGGCCATTTTGTACATCGAAAAAAAATATATATACATTTTCTAACAGCTTGATATTCATACTAAATAGATGTGTAATTAATTTTATGAGTGAATCACTTTTTCATACGAAAAAAGATTGTTAAATTCGCACATGATTTTATACCCGTTACTGGCGTTCCTTAAGGCATAAGGCCTTAAAGGAAGGAGTTGTGAAGCTACTGTCAAAACTTAAAACTGTTCCATGCAACTATGTTGAAGTAATGTGTTCGCCAAGAGTGAAAAAAAGGGTTTAGAGAAAAATGCTTTTTCATGATGTTAAAGCATTGTTTAAGCAGTTAAAAGAAAACGATTTTTATCAAATTCTAGAGCGGTGTCGCCCCTTAAAACTATATATGTTTGTTGAGGTAGGCTGGGTATAGGGGTCCGAGTTAGCTGGATGTCACACGAAACTAACGCTACCCCCACTCCACTGCCACTGTGTTGTAGTAGAGTGGTGGGTACTGCGAATGCCTGTGATTGGTTGAAAAATGCCCTCTCCCTGTCCAATGCTAATCTTGTTATCAATTTAAAAATTATATTATAACTTATATATAATTTTGGGTTTGTTTCGCTTTGTTTGTACATTACCAGTTTGCAATGCTGGATTCGTTTGGACAAACCGAAAGCAAACCCAAACAAATCCAAACGATCCCAAACAAACCAAATCAAACTTAATTATATACCTCAATGTATCAATATCCTTTGAAAAATAAGAAAAACCAACTCGTATTATGTACATGTACCTGTTTGTTATTACCCGAAAAGTCTGATTACATTTTCAATGCCATAAAATAGTTGCACTTTGTGTAATATCTGTAGATTTTTGTCAATGAACCTCAAAAAAATGCATACGAGGTATAGATTTATTCCGTAGATGCTAATTTTTCATAGAATACATAATTGAAGGGCAAAATGGTGCATTTTTGTATTGTTATTAAGTAAATAAGCACGACTTTTGTGCTAATACCAACTCTAAAAAGTATAACATTATCAATGATTATTATGGAAAAACTGCATCAGTGTATGTTTTATACAACTCAGAATGAAATGTTGAGTCATTTATATTATGCCTGTTTATATTTATGTGACAATATTCCAGAACGAGGCAAGAATTAAGGAGAGGAAAAGGGATCAAGATGAGCGACAGAAGAGGAAAGCAAACGGATAAAGATAATGTGCTTTCAAGCAGAGGAGTTAAGAGGAGGTACCTGAGTAAACGGCGAGAAAAACAGGTGAACTTCGGGAATTTACATCTCAAAAACTAATGTTTCGATGGGATCCGGATTTTTTTTATTGGGAAATATGTACATTGAAGTATGTTTCGAGATAATCGCGTTTGAATCGCTTCCATTCAACGAATTTATTTTTAAAAAATTGCTAAACATACCTCAATGTACATATTTTCCAATAAAAAAACCCGAATCCAATCGAAACATTAGTTTTTGAGATATGAATTCCCGAAGTTTACCTGTTTTTCTCGCCGTTTACTCAGGTACCTCCCCTTAAAGGGCCAGTCCACTTTGAAAATTTCAAAAAATGGATTTTTTTTCTGTTTTGGAAAGTACATACATTCAGAAATATTGTGTCAAAATAGGTGCAGGAATAGCCGATTGAGTTTAGGTAAGAGTTTTTCATAGTATAAAATTTAAACGCGTTTTTCTCGAAACGTTTTCAAAATCTGGCTCCATCGTACCTCCAAAACTAATAAACCGATTGTCTTGAAATTTGAACCACATATTGTAAACATGATTCGCAACAAGATGACCATCGATGGTTTTAAAATTTCGATTTCTACTCTTCTTTTTGCGAAAAACTGCGAAAAAACGCGTTTTTTTACTTTTTTCGTTTTTCATCTGCCATTTTTTAATTTTTTGATAAAACTTTATATCCGAGGGTCATTTTGTAGCTGGTGTCATACTGAATCAAATGGACTTTGATTTTTTCGTTTCAGACTAGCCGTTGCCGAGTTGTGATGGAGCTACCTAGCCCACCTATTTTTGAGGCGTTACGTTAAACTATAGTTTTCGTACTTAAAAATGAATAAAAATGGATTAATTTTTTAAAAATGTTTTTCAAGACTTTATTTATCAAGCCCAACAACTTTTATATTCATATTTTTTATAAAATCCTCAAAAAAAAAATCGCGAAAATTGCCTTTTTTCGTGGCTCCAAAGTGAACGGGCCCCTTAAGTTTATATATATATGTAGAATGAACATGTAAAATATTCGAAATCCCAGCAGGGCAAGAATGGCGAAAATAAATAAAAAATATATATATATTTGTCACGAGATAATGTATTATTACCATTAATTAATATTAAGTATTGCTGAAATGCAGCAACTTCACGGACATTGAGGTTGGCAACAATGCTCTTCATTCATCAGCCAAGATAAGTAAACTTTCATCAAACCTTGATGGTTCAACATTGAATTACAATGGGCGAGATGGCGATTTTTTTGCTAAATGTTAACAAGGGTTTAGTTTACGTTAATCTCTCGTTAGAAATGGGTTGGTGCTAAACAGCCAAAAAATTACATCACCTTCAGCGTGACCGTCTTGCCCATCTTACCACACGTAAAATTACATACGCAAACTATTTTTTTACCTAGTGTTTTGTGGAGAAAAAATTTCAACAAATCCGTAAACACTCAGTATAGTCTAGACAATAATATATATATTTTTGAAATTTTATCTTGATTTGTGGCTAACGCTCCAGACTTTTTAAGATCAGTTCCTTTTTTTCTTTGACGTAACTCACCATCTGAAATTTGTCGAGCCTGTAACGATCGATACCAAACCACTCTACGGCGAGCGTCCTCAAGGTACATTTAGTGTAAAGTAGCGCGGTTTCCATGGAATCGAAGCAATGTACAATGTTGCTCAGAGACTCGGCTAGTTCTTCCTGGACGAGCGGCTTGTCCGACATCCACATGCAGTAGAACAGACCCTTCCAGAGTCTCATAAAGTCCGCCTCTGTGAAAGCTAATGACCGAATCGAAGATGATTTTTCGATAAAAAGGATTAGAGTAAGAATGAAACAAAAGAAGTTTGAAACGTTGGAACTTACCAAAAGAGCTCTCGGATCGTACTGTCAACCACTTTTTAAGATTCTTGAGCATCTTATCCCTAACCTTTTTGTCATTATTCGCGAGCAATCGAGCGAATTTTATTTCCTGGGCGATCACGAGAGCCTTGCGTTTTTTAATCTTTTTAACGGGAAAATCGGCCTCGAGGAGTCTCTTAACCGGTTGGGTTTGCGCCCGCTTTCGCGGCACACGTGCATTTTTCTTTACGGCCATATTCCCTTTTCCTTTACCACATAACAATTATAATCGTTCAACGGTACGATCGCGAAATTTGGCTAATTTGCGCTCTGAAATCTCGCGAGTACTCGGGCCGATGATAATGGGAGAAACTGTGCCGATTTATATACAACAATGTGAGAGCGTTGCTTTTGTATCCCTCACAATTTTGTAACCTTCAAAACGTAACGGTTCAACTCGCGAGAGAGCTAAGAACGGTGCACGTCGTGCGTTATCTCCAGCCGTCTCGCGGCGCTTTTTCGAACTATTTTTATAGTATCGAGAATATCCGCGCGGCAGCCCGCGGCGCTGTGGGCTTTTTATTTCTCCCGTTTCCCGGACAATTGTCACGAGTCGATTACGTCATTGGGAGGGGGATAAAAGTGGGGTTTCGTTGGATTTTGGTCTTCAGTAGCGTCGTAACCGTTCCGAGTCGCGGTGGCACTAACAATTTTTATTCTTTGACAGAAGTCTTCGCGTAGCTCGGACGGCGAGTCGTCTGCTACAATAGTTCCTCTGTATATATATATATTTTAAAAAACATCGCGCCCACGCACACACTCGCACTAACTTGCCTTACGAATCGTCTGCTAAATCGTCACTTATCCACTTCGCGACCGTGAGAAATAAATAAGTTAGCCAAAAAAAAAACAAAACAAAAATGCCGAACATAATAAACGAAGTTAAATTGGACTTCAAAGATGTATTATTGAGGCCAAAGAGGAGCACCTTGAAGAGCAGATCTGACGTGAGTAAAAAAAACTGACAATGTTGCATCAACCGCTGGAGCTGCGAACAAAATTTTTCATTTTTTCTTTCGTCTGCCGAACTATTTGCGTCGCGGTGAAATTCTAAAATTAATATGCCATTTTCACGCCTCGTCTCGAATTACCTCGTAATCGATTACTTTTATTTTTAAAATAAAAAAATCTACACGAATATTAATCTTTCGTAATGAAATTGAAGAAAAGCTCGCCACCCAGCTCAGTGACGATTGTTATCCTAGCAACTCTCAATGCATTTTACTTCAACTGAGTAGCCAGAGAAAAATGGTTTTTTTTTTAGAAAATGTATGTCCCGCGTATGTCACTGGGAGTTTGCTTGTTCGAATGACAATGTATTATGCTCGCTGCAGAAGTTTCGAATGCGGAAATTGCTGTATGTATGGTGCCTGTGCGCTTGTGTGAACTCTAAATGCAGAGGGTCGCGCGTACATCATGTGGGTGCAAGTGGTGCATTAATGAAGCATGAGAGGGAAGAATGTAATCAAAGGTCATAATCGATATTAAATCATGTTTTGCACTCTTTAGGTCTTGACCTTCGAAACGTAAAGAAATAAAAGAAGAATAAGTCCGGTATGAAGTTGCGTGAATCTGAAAATATTTCTGTTCATTGGGCTCATAATGAACAGAATCTGTTATTACTTTGAAGAAAGCACTTTTTCTTATGTTTTCGAAATTGTGTGTGTGTGTATATTTCGTTATTACTTTGAAGTATATATATATATATATATATATATATATATATATATATATATATATAATTTCGTTATTACTTTTAAGAAAGCGCTTATTCTTATGTTTTCGAAATTATATATATATATATATATATTGCAGCATATATGCTGGAATTTCAGTTTAGCAAAAGCCCCACGGTTTTCGAGATTTTGGGTTTTATGTTATTTTGAAAAAAATCATCTGCTTTTGGTTTTTCGCGTGTCATTTCTATGAATGATAACTTTTTTGACCCGCATTAAAAAAAAAATAGTCTCGGTTATTTGTTTTATCTAGAAAAGTCTTCTTTTCAACCTTAAGGGGCTATACCAGTGTGAGCGCTTAAAATTTGGGTGATTTTCGGATTTTTTTTGGAAGAAAGGTACTCAATTGGACGTTTCGGAAAATAAAGAATATATTTGGCTATATTTGACCTATATTACATAATTTTTTCATAGAAAAATATTGAGATCCAAGCGACTTATGAGCTGCCTTCGGAGGCGCCAAAAAAAAAGTTCCTCCACTGCTGACATGATTCCGGCCGATTGAGTAGTTGAAACCGAAAAAGGAACAAATATCGTTAAACTGGAAGGTATTTCCTGTACAATGAAGTAAGATTTTCGAAAAATATCAAAATCTAACAAAATGGCGTAGTTATGAAAAAAGTCTGTTTTTGCCTATAAAATGGTCGTTTTTTTCAATGCCAAATCGTTAATTTTCATCCAATCAAAAATATCCTGTCATTGTAGAGTAAATATATTCAAGAGTACTCAGTTCAAATTTCAAGTCAATCGGATAATTGCTCTTTGAGTTACAATTGCAGCAAATTAGAAAAATCTCATTTCATATTCTTGAAAGTATAAACGGCCAAAAAGGCAAAAAAATCGATTTTTTGAAAGTGTCACACTGGTATAGCCCCTTAAATGTTAAGGCGGGATATACATTTGGACAGGAAAAATAAGCAATATTGAGGGATTTTTTAAACTAGGAAATAATTATTCTACAATTGCCCAACTTTAGGTATACTTTAATTTTATATTTAAGTATACGAAACAATTTTTTTTAATTAATTCATCATCAAAATGGTGGAGCTGTGGCAGAGTGACAGCAGTCTAGCCTCCCGTAGACTTCGATTTGCAAAAAAGTTCAAACATTTTTTCAGTTAGTACATGTATAGTTTCTATGTGACGGTAATTAAAATGAAGAAAAAGCAAATTTAAGAAAATGGCACGCAATTATTTTAAGAAAACAACATTTCAGGCAACCTTTCTGTAAAATGTGGATTGAAAAAGTAGTTTTTTTCCAATTTTTCAAACCAATTTTCGCCAAGTAGAAGGTACCAATATTATCAATATTTCTACCAAGTTTCAACTCAATCGGCTTCATAGTTTTTGAGTTATCCTGAACGCCAATTTCGATAATGCAGTTTTGAGAAAAACGCGTTCCAAGTTCACACCCGCTCCGAATCCGAGTGGTGAGGCACAGAGTTGACGGGCTCTAACCCTTAAAGTTTTTCGACTTTCGCTTTGCAACTTGGGGAAAATATTCTACATACATAGTTCTATCGTTTAAAGAGAAAAAAAAAGAAATCGATTTTTTTATCGTTGTAAATGTATAACCCGCCTTAAGAAAACTTTATGAAAAAAGGTATTATGCAGAATTTTCATACAAACCATATTTCAAGGTCGAATTCGTGGAAGCGCGCGAGGGATCGACCATTTCCATTGTTCACATGCCTCAAACCATAAAACTCGTACCACGCGCTGGTAACATCATTTTTTATTTTTTTATTTTTTATTTCAATTGAAAATTTGCAATAATTTCATTTGAAATTCGATGAAAAATAATTAAAAGACAAATGTTGAAGAATAATGCGATTTTAAAATCGACAATAATTAAGCACGTTTTTAAAGTAATTGGCACGATATGCGTAGTACATTTTTCTTACACCGCAGGCTATCAAAATCAGATGTTCGGATTGGTTTGTAAGAAATTCTGCATAACATCTTTTTTCATCAAGTTTCGTTTATGAAGACTTTTCTAGATGAAATAACTAAGAGTATTTTTTTTTTTAACCGGGTAAAAAGTGTGTGTGTGCGTGTGTGTGTGTGTGTGTGTGTGTGTGTGTGTGTGTGTGTGTGTGTGTGTGTGTGTGTGTGTGTGTGTGTGTGTGTGTGTGTGTGTGTGTGTGTGTGTGTGTAATTGATTATTTTCCATGCCAGACGAACAAGGATAATCTCAATTATGCGTTCTTACCTTCTCGTTGTAATCCAAACGATTGAAGATGATTTCTTCCTCGCTGAGCGGAAGGCTTTGTCGTGATGAATTATTTTGTATTCCCTCCTCAGTTGGAACGCAAAAAATATAGCGAGCAGTCTGGAATAACTTCGGTGAATAATTGTAACATGATCCAAAGACGATTGATCGTGTATAGTTATTTATGGAGGATAAAGTTGCGGTGTGATAAATATTACGGATCATCATTATCAAATCAATTACTTTGAAAAACATTTTGAGCCAATTCTTAAATAGTGGGTGATCTGATTAAAAAAAACGATCGATTCAATGAACATTAAATTCGTAGTTTTTGGTACATATCGTTCTACACATTCCAAAAGAAGTGTTAACGAAAAATATTGGTGTTAAAGTTTGCATCGTTGGGATGCGAAGAATATTCTTGTTTATATTTATATTTCCTTATTTTTACAAGTACACCGAATATTTTGTGGACATTTGGATTGTAGATCTTCAAATAAGGATCTTGAATAATGATTGAGGGAGTCGATCTTAGCATAAGAAGCATAGCTATGATGTAAGAAACTTTAGCCGTTGAAGAATAGTTGATATTTTTCATTGCATTTCAACAGTGCGAACTTCAACCCCATGACAAATAATCGATAAAATAAAAGTAATCAATACAATACAAAGTAATCAATAAAATTTAAATTAATCAATTTAATGAGAAATGATAAGTAAAATGAAAAGTAATCACGGAAATTACATGTAATCACTAAGATGGGAAGAAATCGATAGAATGAAGAGTAAACAATACGATGAAAAGTAATCAATACAATGATTAAAATGATGACGTGAAGTAACCATAAAATAAAAAGTCATCAACTAAATAAGAAGAAACAGAACTAAATAGAATGAAAAGTAATCGATAAAATGGAAAGTAATCAACACAATACAAACTAATCAATAAAACAAAAAGTAATCAATAAAACGAAAACTTTGTAAAAATGGAATCGTCTTAAACGTCTTGTATTCGAAGGAAAAAAAGATCACGAAAAACCACACTGTTTATCTCGATCAGTACAAGACACGCGTCGAAGCAGAATGTGCAAATAGTATATGATACAAAGTCCGTTCTTAATTTCCGCGGTGTTTCGGAGATCTCTCGTCGTTGAGATAGAATAAAGCTTCCCGCTTTGCAAACATATCATCGTGACGTGTATTTTTGAGTATACACACGTTTTATTGTATATTTAATACCGTATTTCTTTCTTTTCCCCTTTAAGGTCGATCTGTTTCGAGAGATAACGTTCCGGAACTCGAAGCGCACGTACAAAGGTATACCAGTGATGGCCTCGAATATGGATACCGTGGGAACGTTTGAAATGGCCAGAGCCTTATCAAAGGTATCATTATAAAACGCGAAACCTGCGTATTGATATTTGGGGGGATATGACGCGTATATTAAGGCCTTAGGCCACAGTAACGGGTATAAAATCATGCGCGAAAATTAACAATTTTTGTTCGTATGAAAGAGTGATTCACTCATAAAATTAATTACACATTTATTTAGTATGAATATCAAGCTGTTGGAAAATATATATATTTTTTTTTCGATGTACAAAATGGCTGACTATATTTTCTTTTGTTATCTTTTTTTAGGCGCTCCGCGGCGTGACATTTAGCATCCACAATTTTTTACCTAGAAGAAAAAACAAAAATTCTCGTCTATCTACATTCGAATACCTAGAGAAGTACGTACGGAATTTAAAAAATATTGTTTTATTCAAAAGTTGTAGGTATTTGAACTTAAGAAATGAATTTTCAGTGAAAAATTTCGTTATAACTGCTCATAAAATGAAAAGTTTTCGATTAATCAGAAATTCCGTACGTACTTCTCTGCGAAATGCAATTAGGAACATAACTTTTGAATTTGAAGTAAATCGAGTGAAAATTGTTGAAGTTATTTGTCACGCCAATTGGAAAAAAGCTGTTTCGAGAAGTTTCGAGTAGTTGGCCATTTTGTACATCGAAAAAAAAAAGATATATTTTCTAACAGCTTGATATTCATACTAAATAGATGTGTAATTATTTTTGAGAGAAACACTTTTCATACGAAAAAAAATTGTTACATTCGCACGTGATTTTATAACGGTTACTGTGGCCTAAGGCCTTAATTATTTTGCCTTTATCGACGACTGTGCGTGTTTTCGGAGGCACTCGGTCAGCAAGTAAAAAAAGTAGACAATTAGAGCTGCGCGTACGATAGTCTGAAAAATTAATGCTTGGGAGAATTGTCGCATCTACGGTCGCGGAGGGGGGCCACGAGTGAGGGTAGCCTCGAGCCGAAGCGCATGGATTCGGGTGCGAAAGAAACGGCAAAAGTGGAACCGATGGCACAACAAGAGAGACGCAGAATAATACTAATAGTCCTATCCTACTAAATAGTCATTAGGAATAGTCCTGATACTAAAACTTCAACCCTGTCATGAATAATTTATATGTTAAAAAAGTATTTTAAAAAACAAGGGTGAATGTCTAGAATCGGGGCTCCTGACAAAAAAAAAACGTCAACAAAATATTTCTTTGGTCATGAGCAGCTTCAATTGGTCTCCACTAATGATATTTCGTCCGCGGAGCCTAACGATTTCTATAAATTTTATAAATTTTGAGTTTTCTTAAATTGGGAAAACATGCAACGACATTGCGGATTTTAAGGGACTATACCCGTGTGAGCGTTGAAAATTTTTGTGATTTTCGGGGTTTTTTTTTGGAAGAAAAGTACTCAATTAAATGTTTCGAAAAATAAAGAATATATTTGGCTATATTTGACCTATATTACATAATTTTTTCATAGAAAAATATTGAGATCCAATCGACTTATGCGCTGCCTTCGCAGGCGCGAAAAAAAAAAGTTCCTCCACTGCTGACATGATTCCGGCCGATTGAGTAGCTGAAACCGAAAAACGAAAAATGTCGTTGAACTGGAAGGTATTTCCTGTACAATGACGTAGGATTTTCGAAAAATATTAAAATCTAACAAAATGGCGTAGTTATGAAAAAAAGTCTGTTTTCTTGCCTATAAAATGGTCGTTTTTTTCAATGCCAAATCGTCAATTTTCATCCAATCAAAAATATCCTACGTCATTGTAGAGTAAATATATTCAAGAGTACTCAGTTCGAATTTCAAGTCAATCGGATGATTGCTCTTTGAGTTACAATGTCAGCAAATTTGAAAAATCTCATTTCATATTCTTGAAAGTATAAAAGTCTTGAAGGTATAAAAATCTCATCTCATATTCTTGAAAGTATAAACTGTCGAAAAAGGCAAAAAAAAACGATTTTTTGAAAGTGTCACACTGGTAAAGCCCCTTAAACACTTCGACGTGAATATTGAGGTCAGGGGGTAGGGCGCGCGCACGCATCTATGAAAAAACCGCCGCTTAGCCGTATCGAGCAGATTTTTGTGTGCGTGTAAAATATATGTTGTTTGGGTTTGCTTGGGAAATTGTCTTTCGCCGCGTTGGATAATCATAAGAAAATACCTTGAAAAATATCAGCTCGGTGAAAAAATGTTCAACCCCTTTTTGGTCAGGAGCCGCGGTTCTAGACATTTACCAAAACAAGCTTTTATTTAATCTACCAGAGGTGGAAAATGCTTTTTTTTACCAAGTCACCTATATGTGACTACATATAAAAGCTCGGGGCGCTCATCTTTTTAAATGTTTAATGAATTTGATTAATTCAGTTTCATTGACCGTATTTAATTTGGCACAATAGTAATTAGAGAAATTATTATCACACGTTTATACTCAGTTTCAGGATTTTTGTTCAAGATTTCTAAGGTTGTTTTACAGTAAATTAAATACAGTTGATATGTTAACGGATTTATGCAAACAAAAGGTTATATGTCTAAATTTTGAGCGCCCCAAGCTTTCATTGATAGTCACATATTGGTGACTGGTGAAAAAATTATTTTCTACTTTTTAGTACATTAAATTAAAATTTGTTTTTTAATCATGCATTGTCACCTTTTAGATGCATGTTTGCAAAATTTCAGAGCTCTAAGTAGTCGGGAAGTGGGTGAAATATCGATTTTCCGTTTTGCATCTCACTGAAAGTCAAGTTAAGGGGTGTTCTCACTTTGAACGCTAAAAAAAGGCTATTTTTATGAATTTTTTTGATAAATTTATATTATAGATATTGATATGTAAGTTGTTACACTTAATTAATACACTTTCGAAATACATTTTTTTTAAATTTTATTTATTTGTCACTATTTATAGACGAAAATTTTATTTTATTTATTTGTCACTATTTATAGACGATTTTTTATATATGCTTGAATAACAAAATGGCGGAGATTTTTCGAAAAAACGTGTTTTTTCACCGTTTTTAGCAAAAAAAATAGTAAATATCAAAATAAAAAAAATCCCTGATATGCGCTATAGCTATAGCTGTAAAGAATATGTCATTCGAAAGTGTACTTATTGAGTGTAACAACTTTTATATCAATATCTACAATATAAACCTAAAATTCATGAAAGTAGCCTTTTTTAGCGTCTAAAGTGAGAAGACCTCTTAAATAAAAGCTTGTAAAAATACCGAAGAATGCCTTTTATCAGAATTTTTTATCGATATTCATACCCAATATTGAAAAAAAAAACCTTTTGTGCTCGATTGACACAGTTTTCAACTACAAAAAACAACTAGACTTTTGAGGTTAGAAGTAGGCTTGTTCCAAACGCTGCAAGAAGTACCGCGACGTTGGAATGCAACGATTTTGTTTGTTAATTTTTAATTTTTTTCATTTTTATCATTATCCAAAGCCCTTTTTTTTGCAATTTGAGGTCGAAAATCGCAAAAGAAATTTGCAAAAGTGAAAAGAATTACTTTTCGTTGCGTTTCAACGATGCAAACTTTGTCAGTCTCAGTAGCATTGTCCGATCTGCAAGACCTGAAGAAAAAAAAAAGATTAGTCTATACGTATTTCGAAATAAATATAGTCGAGAAACTAGTTTGCTGCGAGTTTTAATATTTTCGTGTAAGGCCTTTTCTGACCCACATATTCGTCTACGAAAATAAAACGGGTCGCTGTAAATCGATAATCGCAGGACGAGCGATAGCGACTATAATTGGAAAGAGAATGAAGAAAGGTCTTTTAAAATCGGTTCAAGAGTGCAGCGGTTAGCGTCCAAGTCGTTTTGCAAAAAGTAACTTCGAGCAAAACGCATTCAAGTCGAGGCTCGTTTTTTTTCTGCGATTTTGCGTCTACTTGCCAGCTCATAAAATTTTCATTATTGGGACTGCCGACGTGAAATTAGGGCACAACGTTCTCGAGATTTGTGAAATCATATTTATATGAGGAAAAAGTTTACTTTTCGTGGGTGCAAACTCCTGAGGCTCCGCGTAAAATTTTCGGAACCAAATCGTCAACTCGTATAGACCCAGTTTGCAAATCACCCCGTTGGAATCATGACCCAACGTCCTAATAATAAAACTTCATTTTTGCACTAACAAGGCACATCCCTCAGGTGGCATTCTTCGATTCTGTTGAAATTTGGATATGTTATAAAGCACCGAAAAGTAAGCGATAGGTATTTTTTTATCGGCGGAAAAACGGTTTTAAGGGCTGAAACGCACCCTCAAAAATGGGGTTGTTTTTCGTTTTTCGTCGATGACGTTTTGACGGTACGAGATATTGAAAAATTTCAAATTGCAACAATGTTTATTTTTTTGTGCACTATACATTGGAGATGAGAACGATAACGTTATCGACGAAAAACGAAAAACACCCCTATTTACGAGGGTTCGTTTCACCCCTTAAAACCGTTTTCCCGCCGGCAAAAACAATACGTATCGCTTACTTTTCGGCGCTTTATAACATATCCAAATTTCAACAAAATCGAAGGGTGTCACCTGAGGGATGTTCTTTGTAAGTTTAAGGTAGTTCCTCTGCGAAAATCTCAACCAAAAGTTTACATACCATGTTTATGTTTAAAAGATTGATAATTGGTTCAATTAGTAATGAATAAAATTAAAAACTACGCAATATTGACTCGGTACTAGTAGATAATACGATGGATATCATTTATTGCCGTAAAATATATTTTGTATTGTGTTTTTGATCGACCATTGCCAGTAAACTTTTTGCCGGGACTGTCCAGGCTTTGCCCCAATTGTTTTTTTTTTCCAGGCTTTGCCAGGCTTTGCACCAAAATTGTGAAGACTTCTCATGGTTATATCTTGGAAACTAGATGGTGAATCATTCTCATTTTTTTTCACATTATTCGTGATATCTTACTGTAGCTTATCCTCGTTTTTTATCAATTTCTTAATTTTAGTTTTGACGGTAGAATTAATGATGCTCTGTTTGCCCATCATAACGCATTTGTTACGTGTAAACCAAGCCAACTTTGAGTGTAAATATCTCAGGTTTGGGGTGGTCAAACTTATTCAAATTGCACAGATGTTTGGATAATGTATTAAATAACGTATATGTCAAATTTCAACCATTTCTTAATTCAACTCTTCTGTGGAGGTACTACCTTAACGGGTTACACCTAGCTCGTGGCTGGAAAAAAGAGCAATTTTGGTGAATTTCTGCTGGAAAACTTCATGCAGGTTAACATTTTTTTCTTACATTAAAAAATTATGTTTTCAACTATTTTTTACAATTTTGGTATTCAAAAACATTTTTAAATTCGATAGATACGAGGGTGAACCAAAAAGGTCCTGGAATCACTATAAAAATATAATAAAATTCAAACAAAAATCTTTTATTTATCTACATAATACATAATCTCCTTCCACCGCTTTTCCAACTTTCTTTTTCGTTCCTAAAGAAAAAATTTCTCGACTCAAAAAACTCTTTACGACAGCCATAACCAGCATCAAATTTCTCCCCCTGGATAAGCTCCTGTAATTTTGGGAATAAGTGAAAACCACTGGGTTTCTAAGTCCGGAGAATATGGTGGATGGTCAAGAATTTCGAAGCCAGTACTGCGAATTGCTTTAAGGGGTCTTCTAACTGCGGGCTAATATTGGGACACTGGGTCTATCCGCAGTAGGGTATTTGAATGTTATACGGAAATCATCTTAAATGGTTAATTATTTTATATTACACTGACAATATTTGTTTATCTTCGTGAATGTCAGTATTTACGATATAAATCGGCAATAACATTTAAATATTTAACCAGACCGCCAAAACGCTCCCGTTGTCAGATATGTATAAAGTTGATAATATGGCAACTATGTCTACAAGTAACTATGAATGAACAGAAAAAGCACGGAAATACACTGAAATGAACTAGAAAATCGCTCATCACTCGTCACAGGACTCGTAATGACAATCCGCTTACTGGCTTGCAGCGTTTTCGTTCACGTGACCAAATATTCCAATTTATCTAATTTAAAAATTGAAATAAACGAAAATAATGCATATTTTTTTCGATAAAATATCAGAAAATACTTTTTAAGCACTATTCCTTTAGGATGGTAAGAGAATGAACCATATTTTTAATATAGTCAAATACTCTATTAAAAAAAAAAACAAATTGTAACACCTAAAATTGACAGATAGAACAGCGTGCAGCATGGGTGCACTTTCTAAATATTCTATTTTTGTTTCCTCCATATCAAAACTATTTATTGTTAAGGAGCTTAAGGTATTCCTATCGCCAGGCTTCAGTGCATAGGATTTTCACAATTTTTTTAAATCTTCACTAAATATATTCATAATCGTCTCTGCAAAATTTCAGGGTCGTTTATGGACCTAATTACAGAGAAAAGAAACATTAAAATTGCGTACTTTTGTGAAAGAATTTCGAGACGACATCCAAAATTCCCATTTCCGGTCGCCACAAAAGTGTATATAATAGTGGGAATCCGTCAGATTCTTGAAAATAATCAGATTTACATACTTAACACTTGTAGTAATCCAGTGCTCTCGGAAAAAATTACGCTTATTGGCCTAACTTTTATGTAATATCAAGTTTAATTTGAACTTTGAGATGGAACCAATATTGCCAAATATCAAACCTAGAAATACTTCGCGAATCGTTGGAATAACTTTTTTTTGAACTTTTTCAATTGAATGTGAACATTCATTAAGGGGCTACACCAGTGTGAACGCTGAAAATTTGGGTGATCTTCGGGAATTTTTTGGAAAAAAAGTACTCAATTAAATGTTTCGGAAAATTAAGAATATATTTGGCTATATTTGACCTATATTACATCATTTTTTCATAGAAAAATATTGAGATCCAAGCGTCTTATGCGCTGCCTTCGGAGGCGCCAAAAACAAAAAGTTCTTCCACGGCTGACATGATTCCGGCCGATTGAGTAGCTGAAACCGAAAAAGGAAAGAATGTCGTTAAACTGGAAGGTATTCCCTGTACAATGACGTAGGATTCTCGAAAAATATCAAAATCTAACCAAATTGCGTAGTTATGAAAAAAAAGTGTTTTCTTGCCCATAAAATGGTCGTTTTTTTCAATGCCAAATCGTCAATTTTCATCGAATCAAAAGTATCCTACGTCATTGTAGAGTAAATATATTCAAGAGTACTCAGTTCAAATTTCAAGTCAATCGGATAATTGCTCTTTGAGTTACAATGTCAGCAAATTTGAAAAATCTCATTTCGAGAAAAACGCGTTTAAAGATTTAATTATCGATTTTTGCAAGATAAAATGATATTGATATAAATGATAATGATATTCTTGAAAGTATAAACTGTCGAAAAAGGCAAAAAAAAAACGAATCTATTTTTCGAAAGTATCACACTGGTATAGCCCCTTAAACAGTTTACACATGGAAAATTTAATTAGAATTTTTTTAGCATATGTTAAAAATATAAATTGTACAAGTCTCAAGTATGATAAGTGGTAATGACTAGTGTGAAGCGATAGGACTACCTTAACTGATTATAGTTCTAAAGTAAAGTGTCAGAATACATTTTTTTTAATACCCTACTTAGCCCATTCTGGGCCTCAGGAGGTTAACCTTGCGGCAAATTTTTCACTCTTTTCCTCTAGCAGAATAGAAGGTGATTGTTTTCTCACTTTCGGAATACCAGTCGTTCAAGCGAACATTTGAAAGCTGCGAAACAGCTGACGCTCTCGGACTCGTGCCAGCGTCGCATTGTATTCGTAATATCGCTGAATATATTTTTTTCGCGCCACATATTTTCAGCACGGCCTCTTCACGACGATTCACAAATATTACACGCCCGAGGACTGGCAGGACTTTGCCACAAAGAATCCGGAGAGCTTGGAAAATGTGGCCGTCAGCTCGGGCACGAGTCAAAACGATTTCGACCGATTGTCGAGCGTTATCGCGGCCGTTCCCGGCCTCTCGTTCATCTGTCTCGACGTTGCGAATGGCTATTCTCAACACTTTGTTGAATTCGTGAGGAAAGTTCGCGCCGAATTTCCGGGACACACAATTATCGTAAGTGTCCCGTGCGTTTGTGCCCGTTTGGAAATCCAAACAAAAACAATTTCGTATAGTTCAATATGACGTCGAAGTTTGCATCGTTGGAATGCGACGAAAATGATTTTTTTTTACTTTCCAAACTTCCTCTGACAGATTTGAGCTACGAAAATCACACAAACATTGTTTAGGATTTTGATTTAGCGATGTATAAAAAATTTGCAAAATATAATTTTGGGCAATAATGAGAATAGGAAATTGGAAAGAATTTTCGTTGCATTCCAACGATGCAAACTTCAAGCCCATACTTTAATACCGACGAATAATGTGAACGATTCTTCTTTCGAGAAGTCACGAATTATGAAAAACGTTTGAGAATTGATAACAAATAATTATGTAATTGTTTCCTTCATTATTGAGACTGATAATGTTGAATATCGAGTGCTGATAGTCGCTACATATTATTTATGTGAGCACCGTTATTCATTTTATACTTTTTAAAGTTAAAACGATCACGTCGAAAGATCAAAGGAAAAGTAGACATCTGGGCATGTTTCTTTCAAGGTTCAATTGCATTCAATCGAGTGGCATGTTCTAAAGGATTCCTACATTATCGAACAGAATCCGATACGATTTTTGCTGGATCCCATCGCGTTTCGTACGATGAGTATTCTGAACGAAATATGTAGATATACAAAATGAATGGATATTAAAGAAAAGTATAAAGATTATCTTAAAAAAGTAAAAATATCGTGTTAAAAAAGTATTGGGATGTTGAACAAGTTCTCGCTGTTTTCCAACAGATGGCGTTACCAGAACTGCGTGCGTGTAGTTCAAGATCGTAACGCATCTATAAAGAAGTACTATCAGAAAGCTTGAAATTCAATGTATGTCAGTTCGCCAAAGTGCAAACAACTTTTTTTTTTTCATAGGGTTAAACGTGTCAAATTTCGTGGCAAAAAATAGTATTTGCATGGAATTTTACTGCACTACTTTATATACAAAAATCTGCAGCTGAAGCACACAGAATTCTTGTTGAGACTTAAGGCGACCATGCTCTTAAAAATGATGTTTTCAACGTGTTGAATTGGAGGCATTACTTCATGAAGATTCATGTGAGAAGTTAGCTGAACTTGCGGAATCATTAAGAGTTAATCTCACCACAGTTCCGAAACGTTTTAGAGCACTAAGGGGAGGTACCTGAGTAAACGGCGAGAAAAACAGGTAAACTTCGGCAATTTTTACCTCAAAAACTAATGTTTCGATTGGATCCCAGTTTTTTTTATTGGAAAATATGTACATTGAGGTATGTTTAGGATTAAAAAATAATAATTTCGTTGACTGACTAATCGCGTTTGAGTCGCTTCCAGTCAACGAATTTACTTTAAAAAATTCCTAAAGTACCTCAATGTACATATTTTCCAATTAAAAAACCCGGATCCAATCGAAACGTTAGTTTTTGAGATGAAAATTCCCGAAGATTACCTGTTTCTCTCGCCGTTTACTCGGGTACCTCCTCTTAAGAATGACTTTTAACGCATTAATTTTCACGAAAAAAACAGCGAAAACTTATTCAACGTACCAATGTAAATCTTACCTTAAAAAAGTACAAATCGCTTGAAAAAGTATATCTTAAAAATATAGTACTGAATTTTGCATCGTTGGACTGCAACGAAAATGATTATTTTTCGTATTTCCGATTCAGTTTTTGGCAAACTTGGACTACAAAAATGACTGGAAGATTTTCGACGAGCCTTATTAAAAATCTACAACCAAAACTTGCCAAAAAATGTAGGATAATAGTAAAAATCGAGAAATAAACAAAATCAAGAAGAATTTTCGTTGCATTCTAACGATGCAAACTTCAGCACCATTTAAAAATCGATTCGAATCACATCACCGAAAATTCACTGTAACTATCGTTTGTTATGTATTTTGCTGCACTTTGACGTAATATCACGAGAAACGTACACGCTCACGAAGCGTGCGGGTCATGTTTAAACACGCTGAGTTTTTTCCCGTGACTTTTCACATATTTTCGAACGTGGTAAGAATTCTCAAACGTTCATCGGGAAACAGTGCAGAATCCAATTGAATCCCAATGAGGACTCCCTACGTGCGTTGTCCCTAACAATTCCCTATAGAGATGTGGGTGCATCTTGGTGGGATTCGCCAACAAATTTGTGCACGGGATCACGAAAGAATATATATTTTTTTTCTGGGAGATCCAACAAATTCCGGTTGATAATTTGAAATAAAAAATGCTCAAACGACGTCAATGGGGAAGTAGCGCGAAATCCACCTGGATTCCAATGTGGACTGCCTACGTGCGGCCTCCCCATCAAATCCCTATAGGGATGTGGTAGGATTTGGGGACTCCCAACAATTTTCTACACGAGCCAATAGGGGTGGTCGGGGATGCAGTAGATCGCCTTTTTTCAATGCTGTAAAATAACTGCTTCTTCTCAAACTATTTTCGAAGAAGAGAGAGTACGCAGAGTGGAAAATGAGTTAAGGCGGGATATACATTTAATCAGGAAAAAATAAGCAATATTGAGGGATTTTTCAAACTAAGAAATAATAATTCTACAATTATCAAACTTTGGGTATACTTTAATAGTATATTTAAGTATACGAAATTATTTTTTTTTAATTATTCCTCATCAAAATGGCGGAGCTGTGGCAGTGTTACAGCAACGTCGCCGCGGGAGTTGCAAATCGGCATGCAGTGCTTCCCGTAGACTTTGATTCCCAAAATTTCAAACATTTTTTCAGTTAGAACATGTATAGTTTCTATGTGACGGTTATTGAAATGAAGAAAATGCAAATTTGAGCAAAAATTTGAGCATTTACAGAAAAAAAAAATCAACATTTCTGTAAAATGTGGATTAAAAAAGTCGTTTTTTACCAATTTTCGTCAAGTAGAAGATACCAATATTATCAATATTCCTACCAAGTTTCAACTCAATCGGCTTAAGGAGTTAGGCGACTCTAGAGGCCGAAAAAATAGGCTTTTTGGGGATTTTTTTTCAGACAAACTACAAAATAAATCGAGATTACAAGAAAGGGTTCTTATCATCCATATCAGTGACTTTATACAATATTTTTTTTTAATCGATTAGTTTCAAAATGGCGGCTGTGCAGCGTTTATCAATCAATCAATGAATAGAGTTTTATTTGCATAACTTTTAAGAAGTTTTTTACAATACTTATACAATGTCAGACAATATATCTTCAACAAATCTTATAATCCCTGCCGTTTAATCCTTATCCATAAATCTGTATACCTCACATCTGCTCACCACTCGCCTAAAAACCCATTTATTCTCCCTCTCTCACGGTCTCTCATTCCAAACTCCTTTTACTCCACACTTCCTCAATCTCCCTGGAATATGCACAAATCCCTTTCTGTATTTTTCCTCCCAACATATTTATTACTTCCCCAATAATCGCCACTTCATCAATTCCTTCCAGCCATTCCTCCACGCCTTTTCTCGCATTTTCCGTCACCATATCTCTGCTTTTTTTACACAACAATAAATGCTCCGGGGTCTCATCCTGCTCATCACAAATTCTGCACATCCAGACACTCTGTGCAGCGCTTATCTCAAAACTGCATTTTTTAAGTTGGCCGGAAACATAACTCAGACAATTTTCAACCGATTCACTTGAAATGTTGAATATATTTAAAAAAAACTACGCAAGTACGTATTTTTTTTCATGTTGCATAGTTCATTTGTTATTAGCAATTATCGTACGATTTTTTAGGCAAATGTTTCACTTTCCAAAAATTCGCCTAAAAATCGTCAGATAATTGTTAATAACAAATGAACTATGCAAAGTTAAAAAAAATCCTACCTACTTCCATAGACAATGTATTTCTCAAGATATATTCAACATTTCAAAAAAATTGTTAAATTTCAAAAAAAATTCAAAAAATTCGTTTAAAAATTGTCAGAGTTATGTTTGCGACCAACCTAAAAAATGCAGTTTTGAAATAAACGCTGCACAGCCGCCATTTTGAAATTGATCGCTTCAAAAAAATTATTTCAAACACCCTTTTTTGTAATTGCGATGTATTTTTTAGTTTTTCTGAAAAAAAAAATCCCCAAAAAGCCTATTTTTTCGGCTTCTAGAGAACCTTAATAGTTTTCGAGTAATCCTGCACCCCAGTGTCAATAATGCAGTTTCAAGAAAAACGCGTTCGAAGTTCACGCCCGCTCCGATTCCGAGCGGTGAGACACGGCGTTAACGGGCTGTAACGTTTGAACTTTTTCGAATTTCGTTTTGAAACTGGAAAAATATTCTACATATATAGTTTTATCGTTTAAAGAAAGCAAAAAAAAAGAAATCGATTTTTTGATCGTTGTAAATGTATATCCCGCCTCAAGGTAGATGTGAGAGAAAAAATAGCATTTCGTAAAAAGAACTGGTTAAAAAAGTTGTGCAAATAAATCTCGATTTGATAGACAACTGCTGCTTCTCTTCGATGTACTGAAACAAATGTGTGAACAATCTGCATTGATTACAGGCCGGGAACGTCGTGACTGGCGAAATGGTGGAAGAATTGATATTGTCCGGTGCGGATGTGATCAAAGTTGGAATTGGACCGGGTTCGGTTTGCACGACGAGAATGAAAACTGGCGTCGGTTATCCGCAGTTGAGCGCGGTTATAGAGTGCGCTGACGCCGCTCACGGCTTGAAGGGTCACATCATTTCCGTAAGTCCTCCATCGATGGATAGCCGGATGACCTAGACACGCTAAAACTTTTGTCACGTTGCCAAGAGGGGGGGGGGGGGGGGGGGGGGAGGAGGAGGAAAAATTCGTCTTCGAGGCGCCGAGAGATGAACGAGAAAAAAAGAACGTAAAAATAAAATGGATTCTTTTTTACTAGGACGGAGGTTGCACTTGTCCCGGTGACTTGGCAAAGGCTTTCGGTGCCGGGGCGGATTTCGTAATGGCCGGTGGAATGTTCGCGGGTCACGACGAGTGCGGTGGCGAGGTTATAGAGAAAAACGGTAGAAAATTGAAATTGTTTTACGGCATGGCCTCGAGCACGGCTATGAAAAAACACGCCGGTGGCGTCGCCGAGTACAGGTACGCTGAACATCACGTCACTTTGTTATTGTTATTTTTTCATCATTGATTTGATTTTGGTGCTTGAAAATTCATATCTTTGACTCTTGATACTTGAAAATTGATATTTTCTAACATTGAATTTAGTGAAAATCGGTGAAACGCTCGAGATGCGAGGGTGTTACAATCGAATTTTGGGAAAATCGGTGAAAATGTTTAAATTTTGAGGGGGCATTGATTTTAAAAAGAAACTTTTTCGCACTCAAATTATTTAAAACATTTTATCATTAATATTTCCGCGTTTGCTTAAAATTGCGATTGCATTAACCGGTTCTATGGTTCTTACGCATTATTGACTCATAAATTCCTTAACTTTTTTAAGTTTGGCAAATATTCCAGGGAACTTGGGGTCAAATAAAGAACATAATTTTTTTAAATCACATACGAAGATTTTTAATATTCAAAAAAAAATGTAAACTTAAATTCGAGAAATAATATTAATACTGTTAAGGGGTTAGACTACAGTAACGGGTATAAAATCATGTGCGAATTTAACCATTTTTTTTCGTATGAAAAAGTGATTCACTCATAAAATTAGTTCCACATCTATTTAGTGTGAATATCAAGCTGTTAGAATATATATTTTTCTTTTCGATGTACAAAATGGCCACTACTAATATTTTCTTGTGTTATCTTTTTTTTTAGGCGCTCCGCGGCGTGACATTTAGCATCCACAATTTCTTACCTAGAACAAAAAACTAAAATTCTCGTCAATTTACATTAGAATACCTAGAGAGGTACGTACGGAATTTGAAAAATATTGTTTTATTCAAAAGTTGTAGGTATTCGACCTTAAGAAATTAATTTTCAGTGAAAAATTTCGTTATAACTGCTCATAAACTGCTCGAAAAATGAAAAGTTTTCGATTAATCAGAAATTCCGCACGTACTTCTCTGCGAGCTGCAATTAGGAACATACCTTTTAAATTTGAAGTAAATCGAGTGAAAATTGTTGAAGTTATTTGTCACGCCAATTGGAAAAAAGCTGTTTCGAGAGTTTCGAGTAGTCGGCCATTTTGTGCATCGAAAAAAAAAAATAATTTCTAACAGCTTGTTATTCATACTAAATAGATGTGTAATTAATTTTATGAGTGAATCACATTTTCATGCGAAAAAAATGGTTAAATTCGCACATGATTTTATACCCGTTACTATGGCCTAACCCTTTGGATTCTCAGAGATGAATAATATTTCGGGCAAAAGTAAATCATCAAGCTCTGCGTCAGGAAATTCTCCAGAGCCTAATGCTTTGTTTTTCCTAAAAACTTGAACCATCTATGAGAAAATTGGGTTGGAAAATTTGTGAGGTTATGTTGACCTCGTACATGCCCTTAGGGCGAAGTAGACGATGTACCACGTGACATACGAGTGCGAGAGAGATTGCTGAAATTTTCGAACAGAGATTCCTCAGAGATGGATAATATTTCGGGCAAAAGTAAATCATCAAGCTCTGCGTCAGGAAATTCTCCAGAGCCTAATGCTCCGTTTTTTCCTAAAAAATTTAACCATCTATGAGAAGATTGGGTTGGAAAATTTGTGAGGTTATGTTGACCTCGTACATGCCCTTAAAGCGAAGAACCAAAAAGTCAATCAGTTAAAATAGCGATGGGCCAAACAGCCCATCAGCCAGCAATACTACTTGCGCTTCAGAATGACGATGGCAGATGGCGTTAGTGATCAGTCGGGCCAGGCAGCCATGCCATGTTCGCCATTTCGGACCACCGATCATTTGTGTTTCTAAGATCTACACATTCGAAGTTTGTAGTCTCGATATATGGCTTTTTTTGCTATTTACGGTATTACGAATATTAGATACACACTTTTTTTTCTATTTCGGAGATATGAATGTTATAAATTGTTCGAATCTGTATTGGTATGACTCAAACTGCATACTATCTGAATATATCCTCTCGAATAAATGAACTCTCGAATAATCCTTTGGTGTAATAGTTATTCGATTTCGTCATCTGTCAAAGGATAAAATTTCGAATAATTTAACCATCGTTATTTCGAGAGTTCCCAGGTAGCAAAATGTTATCTATATGGCATCCGAAAGATATTGCGAAACGGATACGGATAACTTTTTGGTTGTCCAAAAAGACGCCGTTTTGTATTACAAAACGTATCACTTATGTCCGCTTGGCAGATAACTTATTTGTGTCCGATAGTTAACTATACGGCAACTTTTAATGGTTATCAAAGTGTCGACAAAAGGTTAACTCTTTTCGGTTGTCGGTACGTTAGCGCAGTCATCAAATCCATATAACTTAAAGATATCTTCTTAAAGGCACAAAAATGCCAAGATACCACTGCCATCTAAAAGTCGTCCAATAGGCTTCCGAATGAGGTTAACAAAACGACATCTAAACGGTATCGAAGAGTACTATCGAAAATATATCTATTTATTGGCGATATATATGTATAACAATATCCTATCCATTTCTTTGTAAAAATTAACCTATTAATGGTCTAGAATATTTAATACGTCTCAATAATCTAGACTGTTAATAAGTTAATTTTTATCATGAAGAAATTGATACGATATTGTTATGTCGGTTTCGAAGTAGGCTAGGTCATTATAAATAAAACATCGATTAATTCATTATAAGTGAAATGTAATTTAATATTATAAAAACGGTACAGTCGTTATTGGACGTCTCTCCCGTTGCAGTCACGTCTTTTGGTGGTTGCCATGCTCCAAGCGATCCCGTGGATAACCTCAAAAGCAGACATACGCTTTTAGAATAAAAAGATAGTACATTGAACACACATATGTACTCTCAGAGGCGAAAAGAATAGTAGGATAAAAGGCACTCACGTATATATCTTTCAACACCTTAATTTTTTCAACTACCAGTTGTTACACGAAATTTGATGCCGGTGAAATGAAATATGACACGCTACATTCGCACTATGATAAAAGTGATCCGTTGGATGTGATCTTTAGGACAACATTTGGATGACTTTTTACTATTTCCCGCCAATACTAAATATCTTAAGAGACAGCATATTACCGATATCTGGAAGATGTCATGAAAGAGACGTCTTATGTAATTCGTCTTGATGATATCCTTTGGATAACGTTGAACTAGATACAATAGATAACAGTAAATGGATAACTTTTTGATAACTCAAAAAAGTCATCAATTGGATAATATTTTGGGATACCTTTTAGACATCCGTTTTCATCGCCGAAAGATATCATAAAAAAGATAACTTTACAGCAGCATTATACGAGATGTCATTTAAAAGATGTCGAATAGTTATCTTGCGGTCATGTCTTAAAGGTAACCTGACAACGTTAACTTATCGACGTCAATTGGACATTTATGCTGCCTGGGTTCATAATTCTGTCGTTTCGAAATCTCAGCCATTCCATATTTGGTCATTCGACATTTTGACCCCTACCCGAAACATCTGCCGCCCTCTGCCGATCGACGAAAAATAAGTACCGTTTTTTTTTTCCGACAGATCGTCCGAGGGAAAGACCGTCGAGATAGCCTACAGAGGAGCCGTGGAGGCAACAGCGTTAGACATTCTGGGTGGTTTGCGCTCAGCGTGCACGTACGTAGGTGCATCAAGATTGCGCGAATTGCCAAGACGCGCGACCTTCATACGATGCACCCAACAATTGAACACGATGTACGGTCCACCCTCGGATGCGTAAAGACTCGCGCATTGCGAAACTTCCAATTCGCACGCGACATTCTCCACTTGTTTCCGCGGAGTAGATCAAACGTAACTAGACCAATTGCAACGTTATGGCAATCGTAAAAGCGAAAGCGCGGGCTCGCCTATTTCACTTACCGCACGTCCAGCCACGTCTTTACTTTCCGGACGAACTTTTTTTTTACCGAGTGGCTGAGCAACGAAGCCAACGCCCGTAAAAATAAAAGAATCTCCGAAAGGGCTTATTTATTGCGTTATTATGTAGTAAAAAGATTACGTATGCGATAATTGCAACGTACAGGCCACCGGCCAAGGACAAATACGCTTTTGGTATTTTCGATCGGAATGAAAAGTTGACCACATGAGAAAAAAAACCAAGACCCAAGCTCCATTACGCTTTTTTATTCTCTACTAGTTCTCTTACTCGCTGGCTGAACTGATGCTGAACATTTTTTCGCGATTTTTCCACTCACGTGAAAACGCGTGTAATTTTTTAAACGGCATTAGGATTTTCCTAGAGGGTCTCAAAGGCCTGCCTCTAGAAAATTGTTTTTCCGATTATTTTGGCAAAGTCCGTTTTTTCTTTATAGAGTAGCGCAGTTTTTGTGAAATTCGGTCCAACCCGAGGACCATCGAGTTCAAACTAAAATATACAGAGGAAAAGAGTTAACTTAAGGATGTTGTGTTCAAAATTGAAAATGGTATGAAATTTTTACAATTTGATAGGTCATTATGTAAAACATTTGAAAGGTTGTGTAAAAATTTCACGATTAGGAAGCTGGCTACTGAGAAATTAGAATTCACAAATTACACGCAGCCTTATGGAAACTCAAGTAACCTTGCAATTATTATTTTTGTTTGTATATAAGCTTGTATATAACATATAAGAAGCATTGTGTAATTTTTTCAGCACATTTAGGAAGCTCGCGTTCTAGAAAATAAATAATAGAGACGAAGTACGTGGTTTTCACCGCAAGAAACAAGAATATAGCGGCAGCGTTGCATAGACCGAAAGTAGCGGGATATTCAAATACTCATTTTCGTTCACGGACGACGTCGTATCTTGCACCATAAAGCCACCTTTGTTTTTGATATATTTGAAATAAAAAAAACGAGCATTCATAAATATTTGCAAAGTTACTTCATTCATAATAATTGCAAAGCTACTTCAGTTTCCATAAGGCTACGTGTAATTTGTGAATTCTAATTTCTCAGTAGCCAGCTTCCTAATCGTCGTGAAATTTTTACACAACCTTTCAAATGTTTTACCCAATGACCTATCAAATTTTTATAATTTTATTACCATTTTCAACTTTATACACAACATCATCAAGGGAAGGTTCTGCCTGGTTGGGCCAAAAAATGTTCGATTTTTCACCAATTTTTTATGCGAAAAGTATCAAATATAGAACGTTGATATTTGGTATGTTGACTAAGCGGTCTTTATTGAACATCAAAATATTTTTCAAAGTTTGACAAAACATGGTGGTGGGAGTGGGAGGAGCCACGTAAGTCGGTGCGCGGGCGATGACATTCATCGCTTGCGGAAGTCCAAAGTCCCGGACAGGTGATCTGAAGCAAAAAAATCAATCATATTTTTACTTTGTACAATATTGTGTATAAGTTGACCTAGAATCGAGAAGAAAAATTGAAAAATAAAAAAATCGTGAGCGATCGGAACGAAAGTTTGTTTTTTCCCAAACATTTTCGCAGTTTTTTGCTCACAATTTTTTTATTTTTCCTTTTTTCTTCTTGATTCTAGGTCAACTTGTACACAATATTGTACAAAGTAAAAATATGTTTGATTTTTTTGCTTCGGATCACCTGTCCGGGGCAAAAAAAACTAGGGACTTCCGCAAGTGAAGAATGTCATCGCCCGCGCACCGACATACGTGGCTCCTCCCACTCCCACCACCATGTTTTGTCAAACTTTATAAAATATTTTGACGTTCAATAAAGACCGCTTAGTCAACATACCAAATATCAACATTCTATATTTAATACTTGTCGCATGAAAAATTGATGAACAACCGAACGTTTTTTGGCCCAACAAGGCAGAACCTTCCCTTGACTCAAATTTAGCAGATAAAGATTGGAAGAATTGTATTCAGTTTTGATTTCACGTTCGCTTCGGTCGAAAAACTGCCAAGTGTGTCCAAACTTTTCGCTGCTGGTGTACAAATTATTATTGCCGAGGGAAGCTTCGCGTTCGAAAGTGAGATAAACCGCTCATAGTTTTTTCGTCCGCGTAAAATGAAATGCTCGCAATCGTACGCAAATAATCGCGAGAATATTCGACATTGCGCTCTTTCAACTTTATCCGAAAATCTCCGGATTTGAATTTTCGAGATCCGGTATTTCAAAGACTCAGGATAAAGCGTTTAACCGGATGTGAGGTTCCCTCGGCCTACTTATCGACTGGGATATCAGCCATTTGAAACCAAAAAAGAAAATCGCTGCGATAAGAATTCAGGAATTTTCGATATTTCCGAGCAAATGCACAAAGTACGTATGCGTGCGCACGTACGCCTCGTTGCACTCAAAGTGGATATTACTACAATACTGAATCAGTATTCATACCTTAGCGCAGTTTTTTCCCTCCTTAGAGTATCACCGAGCGAGTAATGTGCACAACGAATTTTGCTAATTACAAAATTCGCGATTTACAAATTTTCATCCACTCATTTTTGCAACCACACTGAAAACTTTATTGAAAAATTGAAGACCAATGATAAACAGTGAACATTCAACGGCCGCCTATCTACGGAATAAACTCAATTGCATGCCGAAATCTGTAATTCGCTCAACCTTCAAAAAGGAACGGTTCGAAATATTTCGAAAGATAAATTCGGAATATCTGCATATTATCGTTCAAAAATTGGACTTTCCTACGATTCCTAAGATACGAATACAAATATATTCGTCATTTCAGATCGCTTAACGCAAATTTTTCTCAAGTCGACAAAGTCTTCACAAAAACTCTTCTTATCTAACTAAAACTTGGACTCTCTCAAGTTACTGCTATCCTCGAGATGGTGTTTCACCGCACAAAACATACCCACGACTTGTAGAAACACCGCATTTTTAATTACATACGAGTCTGCGACTGCGAAACTTCGAGATAAGATCTTGACGAGGAGCCCAAATAGGTTTATTTTTTTTTCTGCCGTGTGGGATATATCGATTGACGAAAATATTCTGACTGTAGTCCGGAGAATTTCTAGTTGTGATTTATTGAATAAAAAAAAGAAGAAAAAAAAATAATACACGTGTCCACGTTATCTGCCATACGATATATATATATATATATATATATGTAAGATAAGAAAGTGCTAGGGAAAATACAAACGAAGAAGAAAAGCTCGTACGCGTAACACTGAGCAGAATTGCCGATTGTTTAACATATTCGTACCCTGAAAAATGTCGTGTACGGATTGTTCATCGTATTCCATTTTCGATTCAAGTATAAATTTACCGTTTCCGGTCCACGTTGGAGAGATCAAAAGAATATAAGGTAATTATACAGAAAATATACAGAAAATATGACCCACCTTGGGTGACCTTGACCTTGCAGTATATTATTCAGATGATTCCTAACTTTGCTCCTATATACACTGCGACCTCTATTATCGGCACAGCGGTACTGGCTCCGCATCACACTTGCAAAAATAGAGCCTGCGCACCATCAACTCGAGCCAACTCTGCTCACTTAAGGCCTTAGGCCACAGTAACGGGTATAAAATCATGTGCGAATTTCACAATTTTTTTCTTACGAAAAAGTGATTCACTCATAACATTAATTACACATCTATTTAGTATGAATATCAAGCTGTTAGCAAATATATATTGTTTTTTCGATGTACAAAATGGCCGACTAGTCGAAACTTCTCGAAACAGCTGTTTTCCAATTGGCGTGGCAAATAACTTCATCAATTTTCACTCGATTTACTTCAAATTTAAAAGTTATGTTTCTAATTGCATTTCGCAGATAAGTACGTACGGAATTTCTGATTAATCGAAAACTTTTCATTTAATGAGCAGTTTATGAGCAGTTATAACGAAATTTTTCACTGAAAATTCATTTCTTAAGTTCAAATACCTACAACTTTTGAATGAAACAATATTTTTTGAATTACGTGCGTACTTCTCTAGGTATTCTAATGTAGATTGCCGAGAATTTTTGTTTTTTGTTCTAGGTAAAAAATTGTGGTTGCTAAATGTCACGCCACGGCGCCCCTAAAAAAAGATAAAAGAAAATATCGGTAGTCAGCTATTTTGTACATCGAAAAAATATATATATATTTTTTCTAATAGCTTGATATTCATACTAAATAGATGTGTAATTAATTTTATGAGTGAATCACTTTTTCATACGAAAAAAATGGTTGAATTTGCACATGATTTTATACCCGTTACTGTGGCCTAAGGCCTTAACGTAGCTTATAGCAGTACCCCACATGACTTATATTACACTGTCGATAAATATTAACTTCAATATCCCCAGTAGGGTCAAAGTGCAAACAGTGGGTACACTGAAACTTTTCTGTTCCTCAGAAGTGGACATGTATATATGTGCGTCTTTTTCACATTAGAACCGCCCTCTGATGTCAATAGGTTCGAACCTGTCTGCGAGTCGCTCCCGCGCAATTCGGTTGTGAGAGGTGATTTTATATTATTTTTGGTGTCAAAAGTTTAAAAACCAGCTGAGTTTGTATGTTTTTGCTTCTTTGCCTATCGCAGTTGTGTTCGAAGTCATTGTTCTCCCGCAATAAACAGTCATATTGCGGTATTTGAGCATTGTGTTTGTTAACCTAACAAAAATGGAAACTTGTCAGTACCCGCTTTAGAAAAAAGGAGAGGGTCGGTACACAGTGACTCAATTTTTCGAGGTACACGGAGGTAAGTCATAATATTAATATTTCCGCGTTGTGATTTAGATAGGTACTGATACTACCTCATTAGGTAGGTACTCATTGTTGATTAATATTCAATAAATGATTGTAATTGATCTTATAATATGCTGCTTTTTTTAATTCATTTTTTAATAGTTTACTGTACAATACTCCGCATTGTATAGAAAAAAACACTCCATTACCTACAATTGCACAGTGGATGAGGGTAATTTTCTTTAAATTTTGCTTGATTTTAAAATTTTGTTTGTGCAATTAGACATGTTTGACTGTGTACACCCCCAAGTACACAGTGGATCAAATCCCTTTTTTTTAAACGTTATTATCTCAATATATATTGGGTTATGCCGTTCAGTGTCTTTCAACAAAATGGAGTCATTGAACACACCTCGCGTTTAGTCAAGGTTTCATTGAGATTGTGAAAATGGTTAGGCAGCTATAGAACTCTGAAAAAAAATAAGCCACTGATCCCACTCTGACCCTACAAGATGGTTGATCGTTGCAAACAGACGTGCGCACACATCGTAATGGACTACACAACCAAAGTGAGCGCTGACAATATCAATAAATATTGACGAATATTGATGGATCACAGAAAATCCAGACTTTTCGTCAATATAGGTGCTGCCGCGTTTAGACATCAATAATTATTGACGGGATCACGAATATCGCGATATTTATTGACGGTGTAACCTTTACCATACAGGTCTTGAAACGACTGTGGTGGGGGTAGGCCCGCTTAGTGCCCAAGGTTCGTAAATTCCGATTTACGCCGCAAGGTTCGCTCATGTCGGAGTGTCGTGTGCGATAAAGAAGGTATAGGGCAATCTCGTAAGGTGAACTCTCAGAATAAAACGGAACACGACGAATTACAAAAAAATTATCTATAGTAGTATTTAACTATAAAGTTCTGGTTATGTTTAACAATCATGGACGCGGCAGGTTAAGGGGCTATACCAGTGTAACACTTTTAAAAAATCGATTTTTTTACCTCTTTCGACAGTTTATACTTTCAAGAATATCCTGTACAAATTTCTTCGTTGATCTAATGTTACAAATAGTTAAATCTTTAAACGCGTTTTTCTCGAAATGAGATTTTGCAAATTTGCTGACATCATAATTCAAAGAGCAATTATCCGATTGACTTGAAATTTGAACTGAGTACTCTTGAATATATTTACTCTACAATGACGTAGGATATTTTTGATTGAATGAAAATTGACGATTTGGCATTGAAAAAAACGACCATTTTATAGGCAAGAAAACAGACTTTTTTCATAGCTACGCCATTTGGTTAGATTTTGATATTTTTCGAAAATCCTACGTCTTTGTACAGGAAATACTTTCCAGTTTAACGACATTTTTTCGGTTTCAGCTATTCAATCGGCCGGAATAATGTCAGCAGTGGAGGAACTTTTTGTTTTTGGCGCCTCCGAAGGCAGCGCATAAGTCGCTTGGATCTCAATATTTTTCCATGAAAAAATTATGTAATATAGGTCAAATATAGCCAAATATATTCTTAATTTTCCAAACCATTGAGTACTTTTCTTCCAAAAAAAATTCCGAAAATCACCCAAATTTTCAGCATTCACACTGGTATAGCCCCTTAAGGGGCCAGGGGAAGGACACTAAGCGCGCCCACCCCCACCACTGAAATGTGCCATTGTTTCAGGGCCTGTAAACCGTGGGGCTGGCGCTTCTCTCACCACGCGCTACACCGATCAATATTCTGCACATAGTGGGGGGCTGTTGCATCTGTGGAGGTCCCGATAATAGAGGTCGCAGTGTACTGAGGCGCGGAAACTACTTCATTGCTTTTTTACTCTTACAAGTATTGTCCGCGACACGTTTCTCATACCAGCGTAGGCAATTTTGAATACTTTTGACACTAGCTTTGTTTAGGTTTGGGAGTTGGGTGAGTATGTTTGTTTGGGTTTGTTTACGATTGTTTGGATTTGGGCGTGGGGAGTGTGTGTGTAGTAGCAGTAGTGTATATTCCACTCAATACACTATGACGTTTATTAATTCATTCGACGTTGTAAAGGGCTAAACATCGTACACTGAGAGAAAAAAACTAATTGAATCAAAAAATATATTGGTTGATCCAAATAAATGTGCTGCTGCGTAGTGCCACCGATATATAAGACTGTTTCAACACTATAAAATATCGGAAAATGTTATTGATTTAAATAACATATTTTTTTATTTGAAAAAGCTCTTCTGTTCTCTGAATATCTACATTATCCTTCAAATAAAATTATATTCTATTGAAATCATTCTATATACAATCCGTAGATGTGTTGGATGAAATAATTAACCGGTTGCTACAAACATTTTTTATTTCGTACAAAAATATAATCAATAGAATTAATAATTTCTTTACTACTTCGAAATGAATATGCCATGGGACGTAAGTTTTTCAATTTGTTTTAAATCTTAAATAAAAAGTAAGCATTAGAATGATCATCCACGATGATAGTGGAGAGAATATCAGATATCCAATGGAATATCCATGGAGAGAATATCAGATATTCAACTGATTAGAACAGATACTACACTTTGATCTTAGCCACAGGCCAAGAAGCGATACGCTTTAGATTTTCTCCAGCGTTTAAGTAGATTTTCGGTTCGCGCTACGCTTACGAGAAACGAGCGCGCGTGCGGCCTCTAGCGATTACTCCGAGAACTACGGGTTTCCTCACACCTATAATTTCGGTGGCGCTCGGCCGTGATTTGGTTGAATTTCTTCAACAAAATGTGCAAGAAACAAATTTTACTTTCGCATAATTTTTTAACCAATTCAGACATTTGCTTAATATTTTTCAATCAAAATAAAATATTTATATTTTAACGAATAATGTACTTAAAATCAATATCAGATATGGTGAAAACAATAAAATAACATATTCCCTCAATAGAAATTTTATTTGAATTCAAAAGAGCGAAATTCAATTTTTCTTGTGTACTTGAATCAACAATTTTCATGTTATGAATTGAAACGCTTTTTTGGTTCCTGGCAGAAATTGCATTCAAAACTATATAATTTGTTCGCGATAATTTTTTAGATAGTTTCAATAATATATTGTTCTCGGCTAACAATGATCTTTTGGATAAAAAAAAACTTTCAATTTTATCATGTCATTGAAGTCAATAGCGTTTTGTTTAGACTAATAAATCCGATTATTTACACCAACAATTTTACAATTGAATCAACGAAATTTCATTCAATAACACCAATGATAATGGACCAATGATTTTTTTTCTCAGTGGTGAGGCCCCGTTCCCGCACCTTATATATATAAACTTGTTCGGGATGACATCTACAACATATCTCAAGGTCAAGGTCATCCAAAGTGAGGCGAACTTTCTATCCAATTACCAAGCATACCACGCGGTAAAGATGACGGAGAAGAATGAATAAATGCGACATTGCCTTTGAGCTTTGCAAAAATGCCTGCCCAATCGGAAATCGTCTCGTGTTTGTCTCTCTCGCAAAGTGCCGCACGTATTTCACAATATATCACACAAGAACTCGTGACAATCGAAATATTGTATTTACATACACTGGCAAGAGGAATATTGGAGGAAAAAAAAGAAAGATCGATAAAACAAATGGAGTAAAAAATTCGTCTATTCGCCACTTCCATAGTCAAGGACTCCGATACGGTGCCCCTGTTCCTGAAACGATACACACGTGTTAAGTTTGTAAATTCGCTGTAAAATGACACAGTACATGTACATCTGAAAGTGAACAGTGAAGAAAGATATGTATATGAAATAAACTCACAAAAATAATATCTCGCGTAGAAAGTTAACCAGTTCAGAGATGGTGCGTTATTAGATTTTTTGTTTACTAGAAAAGCGCTACTTCAATTAGGATTATCAATTGATATCACATTTATAAACATACGTGTCAAGATTTTTACTCAGCAATGGGGGCATTGTGAGATGTTTTCGTAACACATAAATATGAACATGACTAGCGGATAAACGACAGGAAGAAAGATCACAAAACATTGACCAATGTTCGTGATTTCGTTACGTCTGCAAATAAAAGTACGGGGAAAGGTATAACACTAATGATCTATATAAACGTCAAAATGAAAGCACAATAGCAAAACACACAAAAGTATAAGTATATGTTTTTTTATATTCAATACCTTGTCTCCATCTTCGTTATAAATTACCCATTTTCATACCGTCTTACTTTCGAGACATACTTCACGAATTCCGTTGCACTGTTGAGTTATGTTTTCATTTCTCGTTTCGTGACACAAAAGAAAACGAATCAGAGCGGAGACGTAAAAAAAAAAAAGACCGCCCCATTCGTCAAGCGTGGGTTTTTATATTTTTATTTCATACGTTCTCTTTGTCAGGACGCGCGGTCTTCAAAAATCGTTATTCCTTTTCTTTTTTTCTTCTTCTACGTTACATTTATTGCTATCGATATACATTTAGCAAGTGGAGTCGTTTTCTCTCTTCCGAGAACAATCAGAATCGCTGTAGATAATGTTTCATTCTCTCGTTTCGTCGTCACGCGTGGTCGCGCGAACAAATCTCGCTCATCCGAAAATCCACGTTCGCATATACCTACGATTCCGTGCTCCCCTAAGAACGCATTCATTGTTTGGGGGGGGGGGGGGTGTCTGTTTTTCTCCACATACCAACGAGAATAGTTGCATGAATAAATGAACGAAAAAATGCTCGAGTTCTCCCCCGTGCACTGTTTTATCCTCGATTGTCGGAGGACCAGCCAGTTAATATATCGCCGCTTCTCTGGATCTAAAAAAAAAAACGACAACGTACGTACCTAACGTCGACGAGATTTTCTTAGAAAATGCTAATTCACGAGGACAATCGATAAACAGGTCGCAGTTTCGTAGTCCGAGGTTATCGCGGATATGAATATATGGTTACATCTAGATATATACATGTGTGTCGTATGCCAAAAATATCCTAGTTACGTACGTAAATGTAAATGTAAAGCCGCTACATTGTCACGGCATTGAACGCTCCGTATCGTGCACGAGTGAAAATTTCGCTATACTAAAGAAAACAAAGGAACGACGAAATTCCCTATATTACGACGCCTTCCTATTGGATATTACGTTTTGTTTTTCTTTCTGCAACGGTTCACCATTCGTACGAAAATATTTGAGCATTCCGTTTCATGGTGGTTCGAGCTTTGTCGTTTCATGCGATTAATAAAAATGTTTCATTTATCATCGAATCTCGGATAGTCATACTAACAGTGCACTCTCGAGTCTTCCCTTTCACCCGGCTATTGAGAGAGTGCTCTCTCTCTCTCTCTCTGCCGTTCTTAGCACACGTACCTATAGACTCTCGATCGGTGAAGGTTGTATCGGAGCATTTTTCACACCAAGGATATAACGGGAGAGTAGAAAAAATGCATTTTTCTCATTGTTTTTGTTCTTTTACTTATTCTTCGAAGGGGCGTCGGAGAAGCCAGCGATCCTCGGGTGTTCCTTTTCAACTGGCTGCGGTCACCTGCTAATCCTAGTCCTTAAAGCTACGTAATTTTCTGTTTTCTCTTTTGTTCGTTTTGGTTTTTTGTTGTTGTTGTTGTTTTTTTGTATGGAAGAAGAATCATGTACGACAAAAATAAATGACACGTGTGAGCATAATAATGTTGGTTATTACATATTACACTATTCCAACTCAATTAAATTTCAGATTTTTTTCCTTACAATTAGAAATTAGAACAATGAATATACTACAATATATGTGTATACATGAATGTGTGTGTGCGCGCGCACACACGGACACACGCATACATACATATATACATACATATATATATATATATAAATATATATAGAAAATAAAGGAAACGTCGGACGATATTCGCATGTGGAATTTAGCTCGGTGGTTGAATGCTTTTTTTTCGAGAAAAAAGACTTGCTGTAGGGAATTATCAGCCAATTGTCGCGATTTTGTTTGTTTTTTTTTTTGTTCTAAGAGTAAAGATTGTATGGAGGTAACAGCAGGCATTTACCGCGTCCCAATGGAAAGCTATCTGAAAACTGTTGGAAATAAAGAAAGGATTACTGTACATAATCGTAGTACGCGAGTACCCCAATCGAAGTACTCCGTATCATTGACACATACACACGCGCACACACACGCATATATATATTATTAATAAAATTCAAAGGTGTAAAGTATGTGTATGCATTTTCGTATACAAAATATTATATTCAATTTTTATATTAAAAAAAAAAAAAACACTGTGCGGGTACCGAACGTCTTTTTTTAAAACAATATTTGCATTTCGCAACATTTCTTTGCCGTCAAACCACATTACACGCAATTCCTGTAAATTATCGATTAATTCATTTCAGCGAGTATAAATATACGAGACAAGAGAGAAAAAAAAAACATGAGACATGTCACCTGGTCTTACACCATTGATGTATATATATATATATATATATATTTGTTTGTTTCTTCATTTTTCAATAATCGCTCCTCTCGTTATGCGATCGCGGCTCGATATTGTCAAGCGTGCGATCGCGCCGGCAATAATTCGATGGCACGTGACACCGCCAAACAATTCGGATACACAATTTTCATTCGTATAACTTGTAGTAAGGAAGATGCACGGATACAATGAGGGGAAGATTATTGCGGAGAGAAAAAATATGGTGGTGGTAAATACTCGCGATGTGTGATGGGTGTGAAGCATCGGGGATTGTAACGACAGGACGTGGAAATGACACGAAGGATATGCATCTTCCGGTAAACAGCTTGCGACTGCTACGAGTAGAAACGGTAATACTCACATATTGTTTTTTTTTTTATGTTTCGTTCATCGATTCGGACGATCGATCCGTTCAGTTGTCGGAACTGGGCTGAGAGTATGCGTAGTTTTGGTAACCACTTGGGAAGCCTGGATTTTGTTGACCGGACGGTGGTTGAGGAGCCGTTCCTGTGCTCGCGTAATAACCGGCTGGAGCTGCACCAGCTGGATTCATGCCGGGATAATTGCCGTAGACCTGCGGGAACGCGTTGGGCGCGGCTCCCTGTGGGCCCGCGGCTTGACCTTGCATCGGCTGCTGCATTTGCGGTTGTGCCATTTGATTAGCCTGCATGCCCAACTGCCAACAGTTGACAATGAATCGACACTGTTTCGAGGTTCTTATCGACGACGGGACTGTGCTTGCGAAGGGCTTTGAAGGTTCATTTGCTTTTGTGACAAATGAAGCCTTTTGGATGTTGATTGCTCAACATTTTTCACGGAATATTAACCCTAGAACTCGTGTAGGGGGTAGATACCCACCCTAGTCGACTTTCAAAGTGCACTTCTGAGGTATAAATCGACATTGTCGACTGGGAAACGTCATCACAATCAAGTTTCACTGTCTGGCTTCGCGTTTATCCCTGGCTGTCGAGCAAAACGATTTTTAACCCTTTCTTGACACACTGGGTCATTCTGACCCGGATGAATTGTAAATAAAATGCTCACTTGCCCAAAATTAAAAGTTTTCAATAATGTCTTACAACAATACAGTTTTATACTTTCCGAATTTTAATAGTGCAGACATATTAAAAAATGTTTAGTGTCCCGGATTTTTTTTCAATAAAAACCGACCGAAGTGTTGTTACGGGGCTATACCAGTGTGATACTTTCAAAAAATTGATTTTTTTGCCTTTTTCGACAATTTCGACAATTTATACTTTCAATATCCTGTAAAAATTTCAAGGCCGTATCTCTAATAATTTAATCTTGCAAAAATCGATAGTTAAATCTTTAAACGCGTTTTTGTGGTTGTTCTATACACCATTATCTAGTACTTGTCATAGGATTTTTTTCCGTTACTTAGTTTTTGTTTTCTAGGCAAAATAATAACTAATTTTTGGCCCAAAAATCACTATTTATATTCAAACGTCCGCCATTTTATCATAAATCGATATTTTCAAAATCGGCTATGACAAGTACTAGATTATAGTATCTAATTTAATAATCTTTTTGGTTTTTTCCTTCAGATGGTTTTTGAAGAAACGCCAGTGGGTACCGTATACGCAGATTTTTTTACGACGCTCCAAGGGTCAAACAATATCCTTGTATATTTTCAAATAAAGAAAGTTAAACATATTTTTGAATGTATATACTTTTAAATAATTAAAACCCCAATCCGAAATTTCAAATAGTTTTCCTTGAAAAAATTCACAAAAATGACCTTGTTTCCGGCTCCTAGGTGTATATCTCCCCTCAATACGTAGTTTAAGTGCAAACGGTGGTATATATTACCTAGGGCCGTATATTTTATAATATATTATAACGGAAAAAATAAGAACCAACGCGACATGGGGAACATTTAAAAGAGCCGAAATAAACAGTTTGAAAAAAAGGCTCTAACCGATTGTTAAAAGTGGGATACTGTACGGAAATGAAGTATGTGGCTGAAAGAGGCGGGAGCTAGTGGAAATACTCCAAGGAGGTTATGTAAAAATGGCCATGGACCTTAATAGAAACACGCCAAGCTATATATGGCGGATGGAAGCGGAATGTAGAGGTATAACGGCGGAAATATGGAAAAGAGCGGCGAACTATTTGATAGAGATAATGAAGGTGGCCTAAGAAATGCCTCAAAGAGGAGGCGAGAGTATTAAATGGAAACCCAACAAAATGGAGAGACGAAGTCAAAGAGGCAATAGATGAAATAGAGAGAAACACATGAAGAGCCATAGCAAACGGCGATGTAAGGCAAATGGCGAAAATGGTAAAAAGCGGGACGAAGCCAAAAATGGTCCAAGAAACCCAACAGGATTTAAATAGAATAAAAAAATCGACATATTGCTCACAGTACAAAAGCAGAAAGTATACCTTAGGGACAGAGAAATACTAGGAGGATGTAAATATACTGGGCGAAAGAAAAGAAACTTGGGCGAGACTGAGATGTGGGAATGTGGGGAAGGAAGGAAATAAGAGATATAGTCACAACAAATACAGGGTTCGTAAAATGGAAGTAGAAAACTTAGTATATACTCGCGAGAAAGACAAGGAATTTTTTTTTTAATAGATCTGGACAAAATGGCTAGCGGATACAAAAGGAGAGCAAATCGATGGAAAGATACAGACGGTGCTAAAAGAGGAGCCTGTAACTGAACTGTGTATGTACATAAAATACTCTGAGAAACTAATTGGGCAAATAGTCAACGAGGAAGCGAATGCGAGACGAAACGAAAGCCAAGACGACATTAGAATACAAGTTAGAAACAAATTAGAGTAAGCATACAGAAAGCGTATTTCAAAAATCGCATATTTTCCGGAAATATTTTTTTTTCTCAATAAAATACCCCTCCCCCATCATAAAAACCATATTTTCATACTGCAAAATAGCCCCGAACACGTGAAAAAAAATTTGGAGTCGATTAGGGCTGGCGCCCCACTTGTAAATATTTACCATAAATACTACTACTATAATATAATATTATATTATAAAATTATTATCTTATATTATATCTGAGCGACAGTAGAATGAGCTGCATGTACGATTTCTTTATATTGTTCATGTTCTTATTTTCATCATAAATATACTTTTCGAACGTATAGTTCAACTATTTTATTTCAGTACGCCCGATGTATCTCATCTAAAACGCCTGTGCGATATTTGATGATCTGTTAAGGTAATCCTATCGCCAGGCTAGCCCATAGGATTTTCATAAATTTTGTTTGAGCTTCACTAAATATATTAATAATCGTCTTTGTAAAATTCCAGGGTCGGTTATCGACCTAATTACAGAGAAAAAATGATTAAAGAGACGACATACAAAAACCCAATTTCCGGTCGCCACAAAAGTGTATGTAATAGTGGGAATCCGTCAGATTCTTAAAAATAATCAGATTTACATACTTAACACTTGTAGTAATTCAACGCTCTCAGAAAATTTTACGCTTAGTGACCTAATTTTTATGTAATATCAAGTTTAATTTGAACTTCCGGTATTGGATTTATTACCACTTGCTGCGATAAAGAGACGTGACAGCAAGGCAACAGCTGACTGTAGTCCTAACCCTATCTCACTTATTCGAATTTCCACACATATTTCATTTTTAACCGACATATTTCGCCGACACAAATTTTCCACGCTTTTTACCAGTCGTGCCCGAATACAATGCTTTATATTTTCCGCACCTGACATTGTTTTGACAGATCGACGTTGAAAAGCATGGACGTCAAACTCGCCCGGTTGAGTAAAAAGAGACGAAGATAGAACCAATGTTGTCAAATATCAAACCTAGAAATACTGCGCGAATCGTTGGAATAACTATTTTTCCAATTAAATGTGAACATTCATTCAACAGTTTACACATGGAAAATTTTAATTATTACGAATTATTTTTTTTGAATATGTTAAAAATATGATTTATCCAAGTCTCAATTATGATCAGTGATATGACTAGTGTGAAGCGATAGGATTACCTTAAATAGAAGAAAAATAATGTTTTGTTTGAAAAATGTGATTTTCGTCCTATGTCGGAATTGATACGGGTTTTTCACTAAATACATGTCAATGAAATTGAATTTGCCTTATGCCATTGTCTTCCTCACTAAAAAAACCGAATAGATTCATGTACTGATGTTTCTCTTTGCTGCTCAATGGAGCGATGTGCCCGCACAAAACGCGTGGGGCGGGTAGCCCCAGTCATGCTTTATAAGGTAGAGAAAAACAATACACGAGTTCTAGGGTTAAAAATGGAATGACGATAATGAAAAGTTCGTACCTTGCCGGCCTTCATCTGGGCCTCGATCGCCTCAGCTTCTTTGACCTTGCCGATGCTTCTGTAATACTCCGCCCATTGGGCGCTGTAATCCGCCTGGCCTCCATTTTGTGCGGCGTTCGGTTGCGGTTGCTGTTGAGGGGCTGCTTGCTGAGGTTGTTGCTGCGGTTGCTGTTGCTGTTGTTGCTGCTGCTGTTGCTGCTGTTGCTGCTGCGGTGCTTGCGCTGCTGGTCCTCCCGCACCGGGAGGCGCTGATAAGAATGATAGACGCACTTCGAATATTTTTATCTCAATTTTCAAACTTTCCTTATTCTCTATTTAATTTCGAATGAATTTGTATTTCGATCACGGCTGGGACTCACCGGGTTGTTGACTGTGATCGGGCTTCGGTTGCTTCGCCTGTTGTTCGATCATATCGGCCTCCCGATGCATGCCGAGCGAACGATAATATTCTGCCCATTGGGCGCTGTAGTCCGGCTGGCCAGTCTGCGGATTTACTTGTACGGCCGCTTGACTAGCGTTACCTGTGGATCATTGCGTGGAATTAAGAAAGTTCGATGCTTCGCTTTCGAGGAACATCGGAAAATAAATTGTCAATTTTTTCATTGGGAGGCGTACACAAATTACGTAACGCAAAATTTCCCAATTTTTCATCCCTCCCCCTATTCCGTTACGTAACGGGTGCTTTGTCGTCAATAATAGCTATCGTTTTCATAGACATAACTAATTATGAAAGGATCGGGATTATACTCATTTTATGAAGTATATATTCATCTAGTTTTATACCAATTTTTATGACAAAATCTTGAAAATTAACCGAGATATATATCTTGACTTGACTGCGAAAAAAAAATTTCTCTTCATTGTCCCATCGATATCTTTATGAAAGGTTATCTGTAAATTAAAAGTCAACAATTTATCGATATCTATACGAATGTAGCTATCGTTATGCGTAGCCGTTTTTTTATTTTGGTTTTTTTTTTCAAAATGCCGACAGCTCTGACATTTTTTTCTATTTTCACGGCCCTTATTCTGTATTCAAGCAGTCTTTAAAAATAGTAATTATCAAATGTTAAAAACGCGGATACGTGTAACCTTAGTCACTGCGATTACAAAAATGTTTTTTTTTTAAATTGAAAATCGGTTGATAAGTTTTTAAGTATTCGCTCGGACAAGGTCGAAAAAACTAGTTTCGAGAAAAACGCGTTCAAAGTTTTCGTTCCGTGTTTCTTGATATAAAGTTATGTTTTTTCTAGAATATTGATAGTTACATTGAAGTATCTAGTCGGGGGCGATATGACGGTTCTTCATCTTCATGATAGTTCACAAAATAATAAGAGCCTGTACTTCATCTATTGAAAATGATGCCACACCTGTAGGGACTGTGGGCACTAACCGCTCGCGTTACCTGTTCTCACTAAAGTGACTATAACTCCGTCAACTTTCGGACTTGTGAATAAAAATGTTGCCAACATATTTTTCAATACATGTACTTTCACGAATTATTTTAAAAAAATCCTTTAAATTTTGCTTAGGGGATGTGGGAAAGCTACTGTGCAAGTTCACAGTGACTTTCCCCCTCAACTGACATTGCGTATGGAAAGCTGTAAGCATCCACGGTAAAATTGCACGCGAGGTTTAAATTAAAAACTTGAACATGCAGAAATTTTGCTATTTCTGGCAGTTTTAAAATCGTGACGTCACGCAAACCTTGACCCCCCCCCCCCCCCCCAATTGCGTTACGTAATTTGCGTACGGCCCCTTGCCATGGTACTGACTTGAATCTGCCGACTGTTGTTGGTTGGGCCAAGCCTGATAGCCCGAGCCTGCGTTCCAACTGGGATTGTAACCGATAGGACCTTGGCCACCGGCGAACGGAGCTCCCCCCTGGCCCTGGAATTCGTGCATGGGATCGCACTATAAAAAAAGATAATACATTTCGTTGGGATGAACCGTCCAATGACTGTATCATCCTCCTTCTTCGTAACTGTCATGCTTTGAATTAAGTTTTCGTCTTTATATCAAATTCCGGAGAAAAAATATGAGCTAGAATTGAAACATAATGAAAAGCAAATTTTTTTTGAAAGCTTCTGTTATTATGCATCTTGCTTCTCCACGAGACGATTCACCCTGACAATCTTGTCACTATTGTCCAGCGTACAATCTCGCGCTCATTTGCCTCTTTAGTGTCGTCACTAAAGCGGCTGTCCCTTTTCCGAATGGAATTTGAAAACCGCTCGTCGCGTGACAACTCACCAGGCCCAATTTTTCGCTGAATATTCTTTTAGCATGCTCGACCTGCTCCGGATTGCCGCGGATAATGAAGATCTTCTCGTTTTCGTTGCTCTGATTTCTCCGATCGAGTTCGCAGTGTGCCCCGGTCTGTTGATTGATTTGCTTAATCGTCTCGCCGCCTGTCGCGATGAAAACAAATCGCAGACGAAAATTTGTCAGTTTTTTGTTCCGGGTTATCGTTCAGTATCGAAGAAAAAGGGCCAAGGGGTTTTGGTTTGTTTGGGAATTAACCTTTGCCGATGATTATTCCACACTTGGTGGACGGCACGGTGAAGGTCGTTTCAATTTTATCCTGCATAGGACCACCGCCGCTCTGACGTCTATCCCATCCGCCGTATTCGCCCGGTTGACGACCACCGCCTCCACCGAATCCGTTTCCGCGCGGACCGCCGCCACCTCGTCCGCCGCCTCCCATCGGATTCCGCCCGTCGTCTCTTCTCTGAGGAAAAAAATCGTGAACTATAAGCGATGAAGGAAAAGTCACGAATTTTCACTGTACTTGCAATCGTTTCGAGTTTCAAACACGGCTCTTTTCTCTTATCTAGTCGAAGGAACAAATCGTTTCGTAATAGGGATGTTTCCAGTAACGAAGAATAAAAAAAACATTGTTATGAGGTGATAGCTTATAATTAAAGTAATGCTCGGAAGTGCCTATTTTGATTTTATTTGGTGAAAATTGTAGATAAATTTAGGTAAATAAATTGTAAAAAAAAAATATCTATAAGTCATGTGACAAAGAACACCAATCAGAGCGCATGACGTCACACTTTGCAAAACACGAACGAGTCGACGTTCTAAGCGTGCTGCTTATACTAGGCTGTTACTGTTTACTTAGTCTTAAAACACAATTCGTGCGATTTCTCGATTGATTTCGAATTTTACTCGAACTGTAATAAAAGTGGATTCGTGAAGGCAAATAGTTCGAATTTGCCTAGGATTGACTGCATAATGGTGGCCAATTTCTTTACGACAAACAGCGACTTCTGCTCTGCAGAATTCAGAAACGTGAAGACTTTCATATAAGTGTACCCTAAAGAATAGTCATTTGCGCAACAAATAACGTATATAGCACTAATGATATTACAAACTCTGTAATAATTTGACCAAATTGTTGAGGTTACGTTTCGTTTTACAACTTGTTTGGTTTTATTTAAGGGGTTAGGCCACTCTAGAGGCCGAAAAAATAGACTTTTTGGGGATTTTTTCAGAGAAACTACAAAATAAATCGAGATTACAAAAAGGGGGTTTATCATGCATATCAGTGACTGTACACAATAATTTTTTTGAAGCGATTGATTTCAAAATGGCGGCCGTGCGGCGTGTATTTCAAAACTGCATTTTTTAAGTTGGCCGGAAACATAACTCGGACAATTTTCAACCGATTCACTTGAAATGTTGAATATATCTTGAAAAATACATTGTCTATAGAAGTACGTAGGATCTTTTTAATATTGCATAGTTCATTTGTTATTAACAATTATCTGACGGTTTTTAGGGAAATTTTTCACTTTCCAAACATTTGCCTAAAAAATCGTCAGATAATTTTTAATAACAAATGAACGATGGAATATAAAAAAATATCCTACGTACTTCCATAGACAATGTATGTATATATTTTTCAAGATATATTCAACATTTCAAGTGAATCGGTTGAAAATTGTCTGAGTTACGTTTCCGGCCAACTTAAAAAAATGCAGTTTTGAGATAAACGCTGCACAGCCGCCATTATGAAATTAAGCGCTTCAAAAAAATTATTGTATACAGTCATTGATATGTACGATAAACACTTTTTTTTGTAATCTCGATATATTTTGTAGTTTTTCTGAAAACAAAAATCCCCGAAAAGCCTATTTTTTCGGCCTCTAGAGTGGCCTAAGTCTTTAATGCAAGTCTTCAAGACAGTCATACGGTGATGAATAAAATTCAGAATTCATCCTTGAACTTATTAATTCGGAAATATTTGTTATTGTGTTTGTTTAGAGACCGATATTTTGCAGAGTATGACGTCACGCGCCGTCAAATGACAGGTCTGGGCATTTTGGCGCGTATTTTTAAACGAATGAATTAAAACGCGATTATTGAAGAATGTGCTGCAAGTAAATACACGAAATGAACAGTTAGAGGTATATTATGTAAATGTGAACAATTTTAAACACTTTCCCAAAACTAGGCAACATCCCTATTGACGGCGGTGTGATCGATGGGCTCGGGGAATCGTGCAAATAAAAATAAAATAAATTCTTTCGGTTGGATCGCTAATGGAATATCAAATTTGACCATTACACTGTCTATGAGTTCCTGAATCCGTTGTCGAGCCTGTTCGACGGCTTGATGCTTGCCGGAAAGGAGACATTTGCGATCACCCGGCCCGTCCTCGCGACCTTGTTGGAATTGAACTCTGGCGCCGGTCTCGGCTTGAATTTTCTTTATCATGTCGCCACCCTTTCCGATGACGACTCCTACGGCGGCTCGCGGTACGAGTACCTGCATCAATCATTGTTAGATATGGATGAAATTGGTGTAAAGTCAAATTGGTGGAACGAGTGTGGCTTGCGGAATTTTGTTTTTTTTTTCTTTACCTCAACTCCATCGTTTCCTGGTCCACCGTGGTTGTAGCCATTGTTGTCGTTTGAGAAACTTCCTCTTTCGCCTCCTCTCGAGCCTCGGTGGAACATCTGCATCTCTTTCTCGGCAATCAGCTCGTAAACCAATTGCTTCGCGTGCTCGACTTTCTGAGGATCGCCGGTGATACTGAGCAGCGCGAGAAAAAAAAAACGGTTTGAATTGAGCAACGTTTGACTCGAATTTCAAGCCCCGCTGTGATGCCATTGGGAATTGTGAAGAAAGAGACGCACATGGGCGCGGATTCTTTCGCAATGTTGGTGGATATTTTGAAAACGTCTATTTGGCGGTACCGTTTTTTGAGAAGTTGCTTAACAAAAACCGACCCGGAAATTCGAGGGGAAAACAAGTTACGAATGTTCTAAAACGTTGAAAAATGATGTTTTGCGAAAATGTTCGGTCGTGTATATTTCGCCGCGTTCCAACTTCATTTTTTTAATATTTCGAGACTTATTTATGCCGAGATAGTTTAAGGCATAACACCACTATAGGATTTTGGAAAAATCAATTTTTTTTTTCGGTTAAAAAATACTTTGGGGTCAAACAACAATATGTAATTGGTCCTGTAGCGATTTTGTTTTAAAGATTCAATTATCGATTTTGCCGCAGCGCCTCAGACTTCTCCCAGGCTCCTCGTACGGCTTTATTCGATTCGACGTTCGAATATGCACGGTGAGAGCCCATCTCACTGTATAAAGAGTCACGGCGTGTCGTCAGTCCGTCAGTGGCTCGACCAGTAGCGTCAAATTCGTTTTTTTTTTACTTGGCGTCAAGACGCTGCCGCGTCTCTTGAAACGCGTTTTTCTCGAAACCACTTTTTTCAAACTGGGAGGCCGGATTATTCGAGCACCTTTGCATGGATCGATTTGAAACTCTGATAGTAGCTTCACAATTACATTCTCTATGGGAGTACGTAGCCGTTTTTTGATTCAATGTAAACGTTTTTTTTTTATTAACAATTCACTGCTTATTTTTTGGGCAAAAATCGAGTTATTTCTTTCAAAGTGCGCCATTTTTCTAAATTTAATTTAAAAAAACCCCTACGTAGTCCCATAGCTAATAATATATAGATTATATTTTTTTTTGTTTTTTGTTCCAGGCCTTATACTTTACGAGAAAACCGTCCTCGCGTGAAGCTATTTGTAAAAAAACACGTTTTTCAAGATGGACGCGGTTGCCGCCATTTTGCATGAAAATGATAATAATTTTTTTTAAATACTTTAATATGTGTTAAAGAAACCCTCTCAAAAGAAATCCTATTCCTTTTTTCATATCTCCAAAATAAATTGTCGAAGTTACGCCTTATTTCCTGCCGCTAGAGTGGTGTTATCCCTTAAGCGCACACTTTGACTCATTCAAATTTTGACATATCGGGCAGATTATTTTGCATAGATGAGTTATTATTGATAATCGGTTACTTCGGGTATTATCACTTGAGGGGCTACTGTGAAAATGACCTTTTTTCATGACTTATTATCCCTACATTGACACACTGGGTCATTTTGACCCGGACGCATTTGAAATAAAATGCTCGCTTTCCCAAAATTAAAAGTTCCAATAATTTTTTACAACAATTCAATTTTATACTTTCCGAATTTTAATTATGCAGAAATATTGTAAAATGTTTAAAGTGCATACAGGGTTTTCTTGCAATAGAAGCCGACCGAAGGGTTGTTACGGGCCGGTGGATGAAGTCCTATTCGGGTCAAGTTAACCCAGTGTGTCAAAATCGTGGCCGAATATAAGTATCTCAAGGAAGGTTTAAAAATAATGTCACTTGTCCTTGAAAAATCGGAAAAAAATCATACGTTTTTTTTAATGATTGGAACACGATAACACAAAAAAGCTCGGTCAAGTCTTAGCCAATATTGTCTACTTTAAGAAAAAAGTCGTTTTTTTTTGTTTCCGATCAACCGGATGGGCAAAACCAGGTACACCGTTGAGCCCCTTACGTTCAAAGGTTCTTCACGAGATTGTTTATAACTTCTTTAATTATTAATATTTTAAGTAAAATTTGGTACACATCTTTGTTAATCTACACAAAAATAAAAGTCCAAACGATTTTTCAATTATCTTACCAATTCAAAATTAATTTTTTTAATAACCCTGATTTTCGAGCCCTCACAGTAGCTTAACCCCTTAAACAAAGAATTGCATTTTCCGAGAATTTAGTAGGTGCTCTTATTTTTCAAAATAACATTTTCACATAAGAGTATTACGTGGGATCGTTTAGAAAAATAAATTGTGCAAATGAGAAACAAGTCCGTCGCTTCCTTCGCGTTGGTTTTCCACCCGCAAAGCTTCCTCTGTTGGCTTCCCAAGAGTGAAAGTTACTGATCAGCCCGTTACTGAAAGTATCTCGTGCCCAGCCGTGCAGGACGGCGAGGATTATAGCGATTTTTTTAGTGGGAAGGATTATAAAGTGTAGAAAAAATGCAAATTCCTTAAAGCGGGAATTTACATTTACAACGATAAAAAAATCGATTCCTTTTTTCTCTTTAAACGGTGTGAAATTGGTGTGCAGGCTTACTCAAAAACTATTAAGCCAATTGAGTTGAAACTCGATAGAAATATTGATAATATAGCTTCTACTTAAGGGGAGGTACCTTCTACTTAAGGGGAGGTACCTGAGCAAACGGCGAGAAAAACTGGTAAACTCCGGGAATTTTTATCTCAAAAACTAATGTTTCGATTGGATCCGGGTTTTTTTTTATTGGAAAATATGTCATTAAGGTATGTTTAGGAATTTTTTTAAATAAATTCGTTGACTGGAAGAGATCCAAACGCGATTGTCTCGAAACATAGTTTTCAAAGTCGGTGCCAGATGTATCTCGAAAACGACTTGTCCGATTTTGTCCAAATTTGGATACAATGTTCTTCGATAGTTTCTCTCATTCGCCAAACCGGATTTTTTTTTTGAAATTTTCATTTTTAACGGAATTGCGACCGTTTTAATTTAACATTCGTTTTTCGTTCGCAATTTCCGACGATTTTGGATTGCATACACATTGCATAAAAAGGCAATGGTTCAATCAAATGAAAAACCTCTACATGGCGGACGAGAAAAACTATCGAAGAATATTGTATCCGAATTTGGATAAGATCGGACAAGCCGTTTTCGAAATACATCTAGCACCGACTTTCAAAACTATGTTTTGAGATAATCGCATTTGAATCGCTTCCAGTCATCGAATTTATTTTTAGAAATTCCCAAACATACCTCAATGTACATATTTTCCGATTTAAAAAAAACCCCGGATCCATACGAAACATTAGTTTTTGAGATAAACATTCCCGAAGTTTACCTGTTTTTTGCCGTTTACTTAGGTACCTCCCCTTAACGAGAATTGTTTTCAAAAATTAGAAAAAAAACTACGTTTTTAATCCAAATTTTACAGAAATGTTGATTTTTTTGTTGTAAATGGGTGCCTTTCTCTCAAATTTGCATTTTCTTCTATTTAATTACCGTCGAATAGAAACTATGCATGTTCATCACTGAAAAAATGTGTGGGGGCCATTTTGATGATAAATAAATTCAACAAAATTGTTTCGTATACTCAAATATACGATTAAAATATACCTATAGTTTGATTATTGTAGAATAATCATTTCCTAGTTTAAAAAATCCCACAAAAATGCTCAATTTTCCCCGTCCAAATGTATATCCCGCCTTAATAAAGATGATGGTTGGTTGATAAGCCCTACCGGAGTGGCTTTTCTTGCTCCTGCGACGGTCCATCCTGTATGACGACCATCTTCGCACCCGATTTTTCTTGCAGTTGTTTTATCGTTTCGCCACCTTTGCCGATAATGAGACCGACCTTAGGTCCGGGTATCATCATCTCGACGAAGTTGGGATGGCCGCCGCCGCCACCACCACCGCCACCGCCGCCTCCGTTTCCACCGCCGCCACCGCCGCCCATCATCGATCCGGAGCCGCTTCCGCCGCCGCTGCTTGCACCGCCGCTCATACTCATATCGCCGATGCCCTCCGTTCTGCTCCTCTGATTCACGATCGAGAGGACTTGCTCTTTAGCTCGACTGTAACATACGTTCGCGTAGAACGTGCGATAAAATGCATTTTTTTTTGTCTACTTTCTTTTCATACAATGCTTCGTTGCTCGAGATGCATTTTATTTTTGTTTTAATTTAAAAGAAAAATTAACAAAGGACTAAGGCATATAAAGAGTTCAAGGTATTACAATATTTGTTTGCAAAACACAATCACATGGTATTTTTGGCGAGCCGATAAATACACGAACAAGGATATTCGCAAAGTCGTATGTACGTAAATGTACGATTATTACTTTTTCATAATTGTTATCTGTTTTTTTTTTGTTTCTTTTGTTTCCTCATTGCAATGAAAATTAGCGGACACAGTGTCGAGTTAACGGCGTGTATGGTAACCTCGTAGACGTTCTTATGCGATAGTAAAAAAAGTACAAGTGACATATATATATGTATATATATATATATATGTGTGTGTTTGGATAAGACGAACGAAAACGGAAACACGTATAGCAATAATGATCATCGAATCTGTATATCCTCGTTGCGAACAACACGTTCCCATGCATAATCCCTATTCCCTTCATCCTTCCATCATCATCCTCGCGTCTTTTCAAAATTCAACCTTTCACTTAATCGCCAAGCATAACAACTCCTGGTAAAAGTAAAAAACTAATTAGTACGTACGACAAAATTTTTTAACGTATTTGAAAAAGAGAAAAAAAAGACAAGAACTCCATCTAGCGACAAATTCGTGACATTTTTAGGACGAGTAATTCCGAAGACGTAAATATCAATACATATACGATATACGTGTGTATGATATATATATATGTATATATGTATCACATAAATATTTTTTTTTATAAATTACATCCGAGTGTTTGTAATGCGCACAATGTGTTCAGGCACTATACTAAAAACAACAAAAAAGAGACAGAATTCTGAAAGAAATACGAATGTTTTTTGTCTCTCTTTATCCGCCCTCTCACTGTCGGTCCTTCTCAATGGAATTTAACAAAAATCATCACATGCCATTGCCGACACGAGAATATATCTTTCTTTCCTGAATTGCGTGTACATTGTGTCCTTGATGAAATGAACTGGCTCGATGGCAATGGAAATACGTTACAAATTCAATGAGGATATAGCAGATTTGCTCGTTCAGCGATCGATGTTGTTTTGTTTTTCTCTCGAGTTAAAAAAAAAAGCAACCGTACAAATTGTCTCCATAGATTAGTCTTCCGTAACGAAAAAAAAAAAAAAATGAATCAACAAACGACACACCCGCAGCCGACAAAACAGTGTGCTGTCACCTAAACAAGAAAAAATCCGGGTACCATAAACGACCAAAAAAAAGGCATATAAATACACGTGTATAAATATCCCGTACGAGTATTTTGTAACCAAACCAATATTGTGATTTATCCGTCGTCCGTTCTGGGGTATTATCCGTCATTATGGGATTGGAATTGCATACAAAAATATGGTGTCTTTTTTTTGTTGTAAATATCGAAAAAAATAAGAATAAGAAGAAGAAGGGAAAACGAGTTACTTGACAGCTTCTCGCGAGCCGGTTAGAGTGCAAACACGCTCAGGCAGACCGCCACTTTCTGGCGCCATTTGTATTTTACATCCTGTTTCACTTTGCAATCTTGTTATTTGTTCTCCGCCTCTGCCGATTACTGTAAAAATATCAATCGGTTATTAGAACATTTTTTCGTCCATTTTTGTCTTAAGTATAAGATATTTAAAAAAAATGGTTTGAAAAAAAACATTTTTCAAACAGATGCGCATTGGAACACGTTGAAGCTAAGAAAAATGTAATCATGGAGTACACAATGATTCTCATATTCAAAGGAAATTTATCATTTGCGTATTTTTTTTTATTTTTTAAAGATAATATTTTCGATCATCGAGACCTCACGTTTCTCCTGCTCGTATTTATTCCCGTTATCAATATTTGTTTTTTTTTTGTCTTTTTTCATTATCTTTCGTTAACTGGGTATACTCACTTAGTCCGACCATTTTATCCGGAACTCTGATATCCTCGTTACAAATACCCCCAAGACCGCCCATCATGCCTGGCGGGGACGATACCTGTTGGGCCGCCCTCATCGCTTGATTGCCGACATCGCCGATCGGAGGACCCGAGCCCGGACCACCGCCGCCGCCGCCGCCACCGCCCCCTCCTCCTCTCATCCCAATCATCGGATCGGCCACCAACGCCGTCATTTTCTTAGCTTCTGGTTCTACGGAAAAAATCATCGACACAGGGATATCCAAGGGGCAGTTGCATCTGCCTCTCGCAACGATTGCGAGCTTTGTCTGTACTAACGTATCTTTTCTCTCTCTCTCTCTCTCTCTCTCTCCCATTCTCATTCGTAGCATTTCACAAAACAGCAACGACACGGGGGTTGAAAACGTAAACAGGGCCGGTCGTTTTCGTGTGCGTACGGTGTAAGGGACAATATATCAAAATGGAAAACACATAGCGAAGGAAAGTTTCTTTTTCTTGTCGAGATTACCGTCCGGATTGGGAACAAACTAAAAGCGAGAGATTCAAAGCGTAGAGAACAAAAAAAAAAAAGAGTCAAAGAACGAAAAGAGGAACAACGAGGAGTATTCTCCATCGTCGAACGGAGGATATGGAGTGCTCTCTTCGTCGTACTCTCCGTCCATCGATGATGCTCGATGATACCCAAAAGTAAATTCGTCTGTACGTAAGCGCGTACGCAAGTGCATTGAGAAATTTGTCAAAATCATGGAAATAACACAAATGGGAACGTGTGATCGTCGAGGTTCGAACGATCTCTCGGGGACTTCGAAATTCTAGGCTCGTGAGAAAAAGATGAGGAGTATACAGACGCGGAGGAGAAATTTTGGCTCGATCGGATCTTACCTGCCCCGTCTTCGAGGGGACGCTTGAGCTTGTTTTCGGTGCTTCCTTGTGCGCCGGCAGGATTTATCTTCGCCGCTATCTGCAGACAAAACAACAATGTTCGCGTTACATTAGTAAATGATCCTTCAGTGCAATTGTATAAGTTTAGGCATTAGGCCACAGTAACGGGTATAAAATCATGTGCAAATTTAACATTTTTTTTTCGTATGAAAAAGTGATTCACTCGTAAAATCAATTACATATCTATTTAGTATGAATATCAAACTGTTAGAAAAAATATATATTTTTTCTCGAAACTTCTCGAAACAGCTTTTTTCCAATTTTTCACTGAAAATTCATTTCTTAAGTTCAAATACCTACAACTTTTGAATAAAACAATATTTTTTTAATTCCGTACGTACTTCTCTAGGTATTCTAGTGTAGGTTGACGAGAATTTTTGTTTTTTGTTCTAGGTAAAAAATTGTAGATGTTAAATGTCACGCCGTGGAGCGCTTAAAAAAAAGATAAAAGAAAATATTAGTAGTCGGCCATTTTGTGCATCGAAAAAATATATATATATATATTTTTTTTTCTAACAGCTTGATATTCATAATAAATACATGTGTAATTAATTTTATGAGTGAATCACTTTTTCATACGAAAAAAATTGTTAAATTCGCACATGATTTCATACCCGTTACTGTGGCCTAAGGCCTTAAGGGCTTAGACCACGATAAACGTCTAAAATTAAGTGATTTTTCGCGTGGATTTTCGGGTCGAAGGACAAGTGATAGAATAATAATATTCAAGGATGTTAGTCATATTTTCAAGTGAACGAAAAAAAATTATATTGAAAAATTATACAAAATGGTAACGCTGGAGCCATTCTCGCGTGGCATGTCGAATTTGAGAGGCTCTGCGGCACGCAGAGTCTCGTAATTTTTTCGTTATAAACAGAAATATGATGTTCTTCGGGACTTGTCCCGTGCAAAGTGAATTAGAAATGCCAAGTTCAAAAGCAAGTATCTTGATTATGGTCAATGGATTTTTAATTTCACACACGTATTCAAAATACCCTGGATAACGTTAATATTAAACTACAAAACATTCCGTCTCCCAACATTTTTTGCATGTACTACCTTAATGGGCCCTTTGCATGTACTACCATTGGCCCTTCTGAATCATTGGTAAATTACAGTAGCGCTTAATGAAAATAAGTCACAATGGATTATTATACCCAATGATAAACGGAAATAAAAAGTTTCGTGTTAACTTAGTAAATTTCGACATTTAACATTTTTTCTGAAAAACTGCGGCTATGAAAGTTCTTCTGCTAGTCACATTTCTCCAAGTTTTATCATTAATATTTTCTGTAAATATTGGGTGGCCCCCTGTTTTTAGTGTTGCAACAGTATCTTTAGAATTTTGACACGCGTCAGTAGTTTGTATCAGGCATCTAGAGTTATTTAGTTTATAAATTATTAAATACCGATGATGCCAACGTGTCATCTGCATAAAGCACCGTATAAATGACACGATTTTTAGACGCGTCATTTTTCGTTTAAGGCGGGAAAAAATTAAGCAATTTTGAGGGATTTTAAAAACTAAGAAATAATTATTCTACAGTTATCAAACTATAGGTATACTTAAATAGTACTGCGAGCGGTGAGGCACAGCATTGACGGACTGTACCGTTGGAAGTTTTTCGAATTTCACTTTGAAACTTTCGGAAAATATTCTACATATAAAGTTCTATCGTTTAAGAATTTTTTTTTTTAAATCGATTTTTTGATCGTTGTAAATGGGCTGTACCGTTGGAAGTTTTTCGAATTTCACTTTGAAACTTTGGGAAAATATTCTACATATAAAGTTCTATCGTTTAAGAATTTTTTTTTTTTTTATCGATTTTTTGATCGTTGTAAATGTATGTTTGTAAATTTGATCGTTGTAAAATCCATCCCACCTCAAAGTTCGGTGATTTGGCTTGAAATTTTACGAGTACACAGGAATGTATTTTTGCTCGATTATAGACGAGAATCAGTTGTCAGTTAAATATCCCGGTTCGTGAAAGAAATACCGCAAAAACTACCGACAAGATATTGGAAATACAGACAAAACTGCTAATAACATCTCTCGAGGATGTTGAAGTTTGCATAGTTGGAGTGCAACGAAAGATGTTTCAAAAATGTTCATTTTCTTCATCACCCAAAATCTTATCCAGTAAATTTGGGCTTCAGATTTCTCACAAGGACCCTAAAAACCACTAGAGTGTTTTTCGTAGCCCCAATCGGCCGAAAAAGGATCAAGGTATTGGACTTGCGTTCCAACGATGCAAACTTCAATATCATATAGCTTGAGACGATGTATCAGACATAACAACGAAATCTTGAGTACAATATTGTACATATGTTGCTCACAAAGACTATCGGCTATAAGGTCAGTACTGCATGGTCCCTTCAACGTCGTTATAACCAGTTTTTACTGTACATACTATAAGTTCAATTCCTCGCCTTCGAAGTTGGCATTGTTGGAATGCAATGAAACTCCATTCTTTTTAGTTGCTTGGCAGTTGTATTGGCCAATTCAGACTACAAATATCGCTTAAACCTTCTTACGTATTAAAGATCTACAACTGTAATCCAAAAAAAAGGAGAAAAATATTTTTTTTTTGACACTAACTATTCAGACAAATTAAAGAAAAAAATTTGAGCCACAGATGCGTTCCAACGATGAAAACTTCAGCCTCGTTTAATCTCATCATCGGCAATGAGATTTAAGGGAAGGGTAATGGTTTGCAGTTTTGAAAAATCGATTTTTTTTTGTCTTTTCTTATAGTTAAACATTTCAATATAATCCCAAAATTTCAAGTCAATCAGAGCAAAGCTCTGAAGTTATTGACCATTTAGTCCCGCTCCTCTAACACTGTAGCTCCGACTTCTCTAAACTTCAAACACGTTTTTCGCGAAACCACTCTATCAAAGTCCGTGTTCACTGCCATTTGAAAACTACATGACCGATTTATTTCAATCTTGGTATACACTTTCTACATATAAAATACCTCCCCTCAACGGTTAGTTTGAGATTTTTTTTACATTAAGGGGATTTTCCACCCCCAAAATGGCGGAATTTTTCGTGAAAAATAACACTTTTCACTTTACATGACCACCAAGAATTTAGAAATGAAACAAAAAATTATCAAAGACCATTGGGGGGAGGATTTGATGATACTTTGACTGAATTTTAATGGTACTTGATTTCAGATAATTTCTAGTTGAGATACAGTGAACACAGCAAATCGTGTTTTTCCAAAGGCGTTCTTGGAAAAGCTTTGTCACCGGCTTGTTTGTGGATATTTTCGCGTACAAATTTCACGGAATGTTCTTGAAATGACTCTTAACAATGTACAAAAGGTTTCAATAAATTTACTTTATTCATATAGATGAAAAAAATTCGCAAAAAAGTGTTTTTTACGCTGAAACCCCTACCCTCCCGTTAAGCTTGCATAGTTGGAATGCAACGCAAATTAATACGTCTGAATTCCGTTGATTTCTTTTGGCCAATTTTACTTACAAAAATCCTTCAGCCATTTTTTAACATATTCATTTAGCAATGTACAACAACAAAAATATGGAAAATTAAATGTAAAAAAGAACTTTCGTTGCGTTCCGGCGATGCAATATAAATCCAATATAAATCTATAAAAAAAAAAAGATCCACAACAACAAAAATATGGAAAATGAAATGTAAAAAAAAAACTTTCATGCGTTCCAACGATGCAAACTTCAACTCCAAACTTTCAAACTAAACAAGATGTCCGTGATGGATTTCACCTGCAGTTCCTATATTCCATTCTTGCATCAAATTCCTTCTAGCGATAAAAAAAAAACCTTTCGCAGTGCTCGCACACAATCCCAATTGATAAAAGTTCAGAGTGCTTTGACATGCTCCCATCAATATATGTGTGGGTGTATATACGCGTGAATTACTACTGCGTGCGCGCGCGCGCGCGCACTGCGTGAGATTACGCACGCATACGCACACACATGTAAGTGTATTGGTTCGACGCTCAATAAAAAAAAACACAAATAGTTGTTTAAATCGTGGTGTTTGCCTTTTCGCGGAGCGCCGGGAGCGGCGGAGGGGGGGTGGGGAGATCCTCGAGATAGACGAAGCCACGAAGAGCACGTTTGGAATTGAGTTTGCACGAAAAAACGTGGAGGGGTATAGGAAACAACGGAATAAAATAAAAGCCGCGAGTTCGCACGGACGTGCGTTTTTTTTTCTCCGGGGACGCGCGCGCGATGTAAGCGCCCTGTATCAGGCCCCATTTTGGAGGCACGAACGGCGAAAATGAAAAATGGCTTATTGTACCGCTTCGTTCGACGTTTAATCAGCGCGCACACGCTCGTAGCTTCAACGCGAACGGAGAATTCATGGAGGACGAAAAAAAAAAAAAAAGATCGAAAAAAATAATCGGCATGGCGTACCTGTTTGGCCCGTTGCAGAGCTGCTGCGAAAGCAGAACTCTGGCTGAAATTTTGTGGCGGAGCGACCGCTGAATAATCACTCATGTTGAACCATGAAGGGCTAGGACGTTACTCCGGCTTATCCTCGTCGGGATTTTTTTTGCCGCTTTATATTTTCGCGTACTTTGTCTTGTCTCTCGTTCTCTCTCTCTCTCTCTCTCGGTCTTACTCGATACGTATATTTTTTGAGTGATTCGCGGTGGACGCAGAGCGGTAAAAACGCTACGATATCTGCGTGTGTCGAAGATGGAGAGTTTCGGATACTTCTTTCCCCAGGATATATCCTCCTTTATTTCGTTGAACGCTGAACGAAAGACAGAACGGGGGCACGGACACACAGTACTGGCGGGGAACAACGGCGAGACGGTGTAAGGCGCGCGCGCGCAAGCGTCGGTCACGGGTGATGCGGAAACCAGACACGAAATAGAAAGAGAGAGGGATAGAGAGAAGATCGAGGACGGGCGCACTTCCGCGCCGAAAACGTGGGATTTTGTTCAATCACGCGAGAGCCTCCGAGGACGTAAACTTTATGGATTTGTTCGCGATTATCGCGACTTGTGAGAATATTTCACGGTTATTCGAGGTTAACGACCCGACTGACGTGATTATCACTTTCGTCACATCCGCGCATGAATATCGTTACTTTTTGCGCGCTACGAAACACACTTTGGACTTTCCGTTGAATTCGCATTCCAACGTAGCCGCGAGTGTCTGCGTTTCGTATGGAAGCGACGGCCAATCGCGCTTTTGCACATACCTTTGATGCTTTCATCGACTCGGCGATTGGTCGGAACTGAAGCGTTCCTCCGTCTTTGCACCAATTGGAACGAGGGACGCGCGAGGCGATCGAATCGTCAGTGTCGCTGACGTGGGTTACTTCTGGCCGAGTGACGACGACGAATTATCCGGTCAGGAAACGACCGAAGCTGTAAATACACTGCCCAATGTCGAGAGCCAAGCGTCGATCGGCGACGAGCGCGATGATAAAAAAAATAAAATGGAGGCACGCGAAGCTCGGTCGGTAAACGACTGGGTGATTGCACGCACGGTCGGTAAAAAACCAGTTTTTTTTCGCAAATTGAGGAGGGAGGTCCCTTTAGGCAGCCGAAAATAAATTATTTTCCATGATTCTTTGTGGCGAAACTATTTATTGTACATAATTGAATTGTAGTGTACATATTATTACATCTTTTAATTTTTCATATTCAATTTTCATTATTTAAAAATTGCGGCTGTACGTCTACAACTACAATTATCTATAGTTATTAACGACGTTTTAGGCAAATTTTTCACTTTCCAAACATTTGCCTAAAAAATAGTCAGATAGTAACAAATGAATTTAATTGAATGAAGTTAATAACAAATGAACTATGCAATATTTTAAAAAATCCTACGTACTTCCATAGACAATGTATTTTTCAAGATATGTTCAACATTTCAAGTGAACCGGCTGAAAATTGTCTGAGTTATGTTTCCGGCCAACTTACAAAATGCAGTTTTGAGATAAACGCTGCTCAGCCGCCATTTTGAAATTAATCGCATAAAAAAAATTATTGCATACAGTAGATAAACACCCTTTTTTTGTAATCTCGATTTATTTTGTAGTTTTTCTGAAAAACAATCCACAAAAGGCCTATTTTTTCGGCCTCTAGAGTGACCTAACCCCTTAAAGTTTCAAGAATAAAAAATGTTGCGACTAAATGACCTACGGATTAATCCGCGATTCCAGCGCCATAAAGTCGTCCCTCCGCTTCCTCGTGAAGTTCATTTGCGGCCATAAGCTCTTTTCTACGTTATAAGAGCCCCCCCCCCTCCCCCCATCAACTAGACAGTACTGTTGTCTAGAGTCATCTTTTGGAAGTGACTTTTAGGATTCTTAGGACTTTTAAACTGCCAAGTTTGCTTTTTGTTTTTTTACACGTGTTTATTGATCGTTTAGGAATATGTAATGTTTAAAAAATTATGATCATGTACTTTTGTACTTTTGTTTACAACGGTGCGCGGAAAACGCCCCCAACCAGTGTTGTGAACGTTGTATGAATCTGAAGAAAAAAAAACCAAACATATGCTTACACCCGTATTTATAGATGTTCCTTGAGGAATGAGGATTCCTTATTCTGTATTCTGAACAAAGAACAAGGAATCCTTAATTCTCAAGGGACATCTATGAATATGGTTGTTCATCTACATGAGTGGGTGATATTTGGTACCAGATTCAGCAAAAAAAACTTTACAAAATGGCGGCATGCTAAATTTTTCCTATTTTTTTGACCATTCAACGAGATCTATGAAAAAAAAAATCGTTTTCATTTTGTCACCAACGTTGAAAAATATTTGGTTATCGAGATATCATGGATGCCGATGTGAAAAACATAGTTTGGACAAAAATGTGTTTTCAAGGTATTCCTTTCACGAACCCGAAGATTTAAGAATTAACCGATTTTCGTATATTATCAAGTAAAACACATCCTAGTAAACTGGTCAAATTTCGAGCCAAGGTACCGAATGTTTAAGGGGTTACGTGGGTTTGAAAATTTAAAAAAATCCATTTGAAAAAAAAATTCATTTAATAGTACAATATGTCTAGAACATTCTCCCAAAGTTTTGAGTCAATCGGAGTAAAAGTCTAGGAGAGAGAGCCTTTGGGTATTCCCCCCGTTTAGAAAGACCGGCCGGGAGCGACGCAGGTAACCGCATCTTTCTCAAAACACTATTTTTGAAGTCGGTGGACACGATTTCGCAAAAACTAATGCACCGATCTTATTGAAATTTTACACACTTCTGCAAAATAGCATTGACTACTAATTGAACAAAGGTTTTTTTTCGATTACAACTAATTTTACAAGAGAATTTAATTTGTTACAATTTACTAATTTTACTAATTTTACTAATTTTACTAATTTTAGAATTTGCAATTTTACGTAGTGTAAATTGTACCGAAAATTGAACTATTTTGCATACAACTCTGCCAAAAATTCAAATTTCAATTCTTGTTCGAATCCTTCGTTCAATCACGCGCTATATTAATCTACTAACAGAAAAAAATTGGTTTCTTAATTTCAGATAAAACTATCATGAGTTATCCTGACTACCACGAGGACACTTTTTTTAGGGGTCTCCGGAAACCAGGTCCCACTGGCTGAATTTCCCAAACTTTTGGATGAATTTTTAAAAAATATTGTTGAAATGTTGCTCTTTTATGTGCTTAACATTCTGAATAAAATAATTTATATATTATTTTTTTTTAATAGAGGAAATATGCTTCTTTTGGCTTTGAAACCCACATAACACCTTAAATAAAAATTACGGCCCGAAAAAATGAATGTTTAAAGAAAATATGAATGATAAAATCTGGAAAAATATGACTAGCAGAAGAATTTTGTAGCCGCGACTTTTCAGAGAAAATGTAAAAATGTCTAAATCTACGAAATCTGCGCGAAATTGTTGATTCCAGTTTATCGTTGATCATAATTGGTTGTGGCTTATTTTTATTAAGCGCCACTGTAATTTACCAATGATTCGTCAGGGCCCTGCTTATGCGCCCTCAAAATACGGCCCTCCGCGAAAGAAAACCTCAGTTTGTACACAATAGGGACGCGCCGTTTCATCTTGACGGGGGCGCGCAACTGCGTCTCGACCGCGCTCCCTGAGCGTACCAGAGATTAGTAGGGAGATGTACAACGCTCCCCTTTTCGGCGTGCCTCAGAAAGGGCGCTAAATCGCGGCGGCGAGTTCGGGAATATGATTTTGTGTGCATCGCCTCTGTCGAGGTTGCAGATTCCCTTGTAGCCGCGCGAGTTGTGAGCACCGCTCAAGTCGATATCGCAGCCAGCGTGCACACGAATGGGTAGCTCGGTGGGGGAAAAGTCTCTGCCCCTCGCTAACTCGACAGGCGAACGGAGCGAGGTAGGCAGCCAGATCGCGCGTAAAAGTTACCCCCTCTCTAGTCACTTACGCGCGCATCACGCAATCATAGTAGCGCGTGTCCGTGAGCGAGCGACGCTCGGACATCTTCGGAAAGAGCCGAGCACGGTCGAAGTGTCCCGACCGCGCCTTCGGCAGCTACACCAATCCATGGACGCTGAGCACGTTCATGCGCGGCCAAGCCGAAACGAAGGCTTCGAGGGAAAAAGCAATCCGAGCACGACTCGCGCGTGCCGTCGGTGATGTCACGCGCGAGTCGTGCGAGGCTTTTACATGATTTCAATGCTTATTTAGCAATTGATTCTCTGCGTTATTAATGTATACAAAAAAAATGTACCGCGCACTCTGATCGCTTATTTTTTTAGTTTATACGTTAATTTAAATATAATAATAAATCTAAATCACAACTTATTAATCTTATATAAAATTGTTTACGCTTTACTTACACCCGTCCTCATGCCAAATAAATTATAATTCATAAAAGTAAGCGGAAATATATTTATATTCGTATTATTATATTAATTCTCATACTTTCATCAAGCAATAAAGCATTATCCCCAAAAACAAACCAATCATCCATCCGGCCGCGAATTGTAAGTACCAGAAAGTGCACATATTCGACAAGCGATGAGATGGTCCCGTTGGTAGCGTTCCTGGCTTCGGTCCGCAAGGGCCCCTAGTGCAAATTTTTCTCCAAATTTTTCCTAATTTCTCATATTTTAGTCATATTTAATATTTTCGGAGAAAAAATGATTTAAAACAGATTAAAGTACTGGTCTATTTCCCAAAAACATATTTTTTTTAACTGAAAATTCATAATTTCTCATTTTTTTCCCGGAAATTTCTCTTTTTCCTATGACCTGAGTAAACGGCTGCGGAGATATTCGGAGGAAAGATATAGATGAAAAAAATGAGATTTTCGTAAAAAAAAAACTTATTACATTTTTTTATGCCTCATAATTCTGATAAATAATGAATTTCCGGAATTTTTGCAAACATTCTTTTCCTTAAGGGGTAAACCACTGTAACGGCCTGCCACGAAGCGTTTTAGACAAATAATACTTGGGGTAATTATTAAGCATATATTGAATTATATAGCGAAAAAATTTTATGGGAAAATATTACAAAATGGCGACACTGCACAAAATTCTTCCGCGGCATGTTGAACTTAAGGTGCTCTGCGGCACGTAGTATACCTTGTGCCAATTTTAACCTGGATAACATAATTTTTTTAAATTAAATCTGGATGAGTGTAGCTAGTGAACCACGTAGGGGATTTTATAAATATTGATTTTTGAATAATTGCCGAGTATTTGACTAAAAATGTTCATTTAGCCTTAATAAAGCAAATTCTTTTTTTTAGATTAAAATTCGCACAGTTATACTGCGTGCCGCAGAGGTTCGACATGCTTCGGAAGAATTGCTGCAGTGTCGCCATTTTGTAATATTTCCGGATAAAAATTTCTAGCAATATACTTAAATATATGATCAATAAATACCGCAAGTATTATTCGTTTATCACATTTTCGTCCGCCAAAAAAAAAAATTTCAAAAAATCCGCTTCTTGTAAGGGGGCATCCATTAATTACGTGAGGTGATTTTGGCGATTTTTTGACCCCCCCTCTCCCCCTGGTGAGATGTCGTGAGATTTTGCTCGACCCCCTCCCCCCTCCCCTAATCTCACGTGAGACTTTTCAAAATGCGTACGTTCACGGAAAATAAATTGTAGTAGAAGTAACTGCAGTTGTAGTACCATTTACTCCACCATGTAAAGTAGTAGGGAGACTCTCCCTACGTGAAAAAAATTACGTGATTTCTAAAATTACTAAAATTACTAAAATTACTAAAATTACGTGATATTTGCCGAAGCCCCCCCTCTCCCCCACGTGAGATTGGGTGAGATTTCGCTCGACCCCCTCCCCCCCCTAAACGCCTCACGTAATTAATGGACGCCCCCTAAGGTCGTTACAGTGGTGTTCCCCCTAAAATTCTTCATATAATTTCCGAGATTTTCCCGTGATCGTAATTAAAATGATGAAATATTTGGAGAAATTCGCAGAAACTCGGATGTTTGCGTAAAAATAATTGTCCGCAAAACTCCGAATTCTTCATATTTGTTCCAATTCATGGAAAAATTCGGAAAAAATCTGAAAATTTTTTCGGAATAAATCGGAGTTTTTCGGAAAATATTTGCACCAAGGGCACGGGATCGTTCCCCGCGCTCGGTGCTTTTGTAAAAATTATTATTACTATTAATTCTTATTTGATTAGTTATTTTTATTAGTTATTATTATTATTTTAATTAGTTATCTTTTAGTGTCGAAAAATTTATCGCGCACTCTGACCGCTTATTTTATTAGTTTGTACGTTAATTTAAATACAATAATAAATCTAAATTACAACTTATTTATCTTCTAAAAAATTGTTTGCGCTTAACTCACACCCGTCCCTATGCCAAATAAATTGTAATTCATAAAAGTTAGCGGACATATATTTATATTCGTATTATTATATTAATTCTCATATACTTTCATCAAGCGATAAAGCATTATCATAATGCTTTATCATAATGCTCTATCATAATGCTTTATCGCTTGATGAAAGTCAATGAGAATGAATATAATAATATGAATATAAATATATTTCCGCTTACTTTTATGAATTACAATTTATTTGGCATAGGGACGGGTGTGAGTAAAGCGCAAACAATTTTTTAGAAGATAAATAAGTTGTAATTTAGATTTATTGTTGTATTTAAATTAACGTACAAACTGATAAAATAAGCGGTCAGAGTGCGCGATAAATTTTTCGACACTAAAAGATAACTAATCAAAATAATAATGATTACTAATAAAAATAACCAATCAAATAAAAATTAATAGTAATAATAATTTTAAAAAGAAAGCACTGAGCGCGGCGTACGATCCCGCGCCCCTAGTGCAAATTTTTTTCCGAAAAATTCCGATTTTTTCGGGAAAATTTTTCCGATTTTTTCTATGAATTGGAACAAATAAGAAGTATTCAGAGTTTGGCGGACAATTATTCTCACGCAAACATTCGAGTTTCTCCGAATTTTTTTCGAATTTTTCCGAATATTTCATCATTTTAATCACGATCACGGGAAAATCTTGGAAATTATATGAAGACTTTAAGGGGTAATACCACTGTAACGACCTTACAGGAAGCGTATTTTTAATATTTTTTTTGGCGACAGAAAATGTGATAAACAAATAATACTTGCGGTATTTATTGAGCATATATTTAAGTATATGGCTATACATTTTTATCCGAAAATATTACAAAATGGCGACACTGCAGCAATTCTTCCGAAGCATGTCGAACCTCTGCGGCACGCAGTATAACTGTGCGAATTTTAATCTAAAAAGAAGAATTTCGTTTTACTAAGTCTACATGAGTGTAGCTACTGAACCCCGTAGGGGATTTTCGACAAGTTAATTTAAACAATATTTATTAAAAAATAACTGTCTTAAAAAAATTGAACATTTTTAGTCAAATACTCGCCAATTACTCAAAAATCAATATTTCTAAAATCCCCTACGTGGTTCACTAGCTACACACATCTAGATTTAATTTGAAAAAAATTATTTTGTCCAGAATAAAATTGGCACAAGTTATACTGCGTGTCGTAGAGCACCTTAAGTTCAACATGCCTCGGAAGAATTTGCTGCAGTGTCGCCATTTTGTAATATTTTCCCAAAAAAATTTTTGCAATATACTTCAATATATGCTTAATAATTACCCCAAGTATTATTTGTCTAAATCGCTTCGTGGCAGGCCGTTGCGGTGGTGTTACCCCTTAAGGAAAATAATGTTTGCAAAAATTTCGGAAATTAATTATTTCTCAGAATTATGAGGGATAAAAAATGTAATAAGTTTTTTTTACGAAAATCTTATTTTTTTTTCATCTACAACTTTTCTCCGAATATCTCCGCAGCCGTTCACTCAATAGGAAAAAGAAAAAGTTCCGGAAAAAAAATATCAAGTTTTTTTTACGAAAATCTCATCTTTTTTTTCATCATTTTTTTCATCTTTAAATTTTCTCTGTATATATCCGCAGCCGTTCATCACTCAGGTAGTAGGAAATGGGAAATTTCCGGAAAAAAATAATAATAAAAAGTTTTTTAACGAAAATCTCATTTCTTTTCATCTTTAACTTTTCTCCAAATATCTCCGCAGCCGTTCACTCAGGTCATAGGAAAAAGAAAAATTTCCGGGGAAATAATGAGAAATCATGAATTTTAAGTGAAAAAATGTGTTTTTGGGAAATAGACCAGAACTTGAATCTGTTTTAAATCGTTTTTTCTCGGAAAATCTCAGATATGACTAAAATATGTGAAATTATGAAAAATTTGGAGAAAAATTTGCACTACGGGCCCCTGCGGACCGAAGCCAGGAACGCTACCAACGGGACCATATCATCGCTTGTCGAATATGTGCACTTTCTGGTATTTACAATTCGCGGCCGGATGGCTTGTTTTTGGGGACAATGCTTTATCGCTTGATGAAAGTATGAGAATTAATATAATAATACGAATATAAATATATGTCCGCTTACTTTTATGAATTATAATTTATTTGGCATAAGGACGGGTGTGAGAAAAGCGTAAACAGTTTTATATAAGATGAATAAGTTGTAATTTAGATTTATTATTATATTTAAATTAACGTATAAACTAAAAAATAAGCGATCAGAGTGCGCGATACATTTTTTTGTATACATTAATAACGCAGAGAATCAATTGCTAAATAAGCATTGTAATCGTGTAAAAGCCTCGCGCGTGCCGTCGGTGACGTCACGCGCGAGTCATGCTCGGATTGCTTTTTCCCTCGAAGCCTTCGTTTCGGCTTGGCCGCGCATGAACGTGCTCAGCGTCCATGTATTGGTTTAGCAGCCGAAGGCGCGGTCGTGACACTTCGACCGTGCTCGGCTCTTTCCGAAGGTCTGTCAGAGCGTCGCTCGCTTTCGGACACGCGCGACTATGATTGTGTGATGGGCGCGTAAGAGACTAGAGAGGGGGCAACTTTTACGCGCGATCTGGCTGCACTGGAGCGAGGTTTTCCGTCCGATCGAGCTCGACATATGTGTGGCCGTACTGCGGATTGGAATATGCATTAAATGAATTTCTAAGAGAAAAACATGTATCGAGAAAATTGTTTTCTCTCGGTTGGCCGTTTATGCCGAGAATGCGGGTTAAAAAAATCAACGACGAACCGCGTGGAAAAATAAAACGTCGAAACGACCGTGGAAGGTTCAAAAGGAAATCTTGAGCCTTTGCCGCGGTCGCTACGGCGTTTTTTTCAACAGTAAACATTATGAATAAGGGTGTATCATAAATTTTTTTCTATCCTCAATAAGCGTCGTAGCTGAGTTGGCAGCGTGGCGGATTGACGATGCTTGCGGTCCGGGTTCGATCCCTGGTTAATCGACTTTTTTAAATCTATTTAAATCTATTTTCTTCATTTTATATTCAAAAAATTTCGAACTTACTCTCGCTTTAACTATTCTCGCCTGTCCAGGCATTGTTTATGATATTTAATTCATATATGTTTAATTAAAAAAAAAGACATTGGCTACCGGGGATTGAAGCCGCGTCGTCTGCACTCAGAGCCCGCACGCTGATATATCAACCGCGAGGCTCTTGTGACTGCAAACCTGCCTTACGTATACTCACTTATCCAACCTTAAAAAAAAATTCGCTGCATACCAATTGCATATTGTTTTTATGACCCCAAAGTATTATTGAAGACAATTGAAAACGATTTTTTCGAAGCCTTAAAGTCTTTAAGAGGGGATATACATTTACAACGATCAAAAAATCAATTTCTTTTCTTTAAGGGATAACCCCACTCTAGGAATTTGGAAAAATCGTTTTCATTTGTCTTCAATAATACTTTGGGGTCATAAAAACAATATGCAAATGGTATGCAGCGATTTTTTTTTTAAGGTTGGATAAGTGTGTATGCGTAAGGCAGGTTTTCAGTCACAAGAGCCTCGCGGTTGATATATCAGCCTGCGGGCTCTGAGTGCAGAAGATGCGGGTTCGATCCCCGGTAGCCAATGTCTTTTTTTAAATTAAACATATATGAATTAAATATCATAAATAATGCCTGGACATGCGAGAGTTATTTCGCATGTCCAGGCATTACTCTCTTACTCTCTTACTTACTCTCTTACGAACTTACTCTCGCTTTCGCGAGAGTAAGTTCAAAATTTTTTTAATATAAAATGAAGAAAAAAAATAGATTAAAAAAGTCGACTAACCAGGGATCGTTACCTGGACCGCAAGCATCGTCAATCCGTCACGCTGCCAACTGAGCCACGACGCTCATTGAGGATAGAAAAACATTTTTGATACACGCTTATTCATAATGTTTACTGTTGAAAAAAAAACGCCGTAACGACGCAGCTAAGGCTCAAGGTTTCTTTTTGAACCTTCCACGGTCGTTTCGGCGTTTTATTTTTCAACGCGGTTCGTCGTTAATTTTTTTAACCCGCATTCTCGGCATAAACGGCCAACCGAAAGAAAACAATTTTCTCGATACATGTTTTTCTCTTTGAAATTCATTTAATGCATATTCCAATCCGCAGTACGGCCACACATATGTCGAGCTCGATCGGACGGAAAACCTCGCTCCGTTCGCCTGTCGAGTGAGCGAGGGGCAGAGACTTTTCCCCCACCGAGCTACCCATTCGTGTGCACGCTGACTGCGATATCGACTTGAGCGGTGCTCACGACTCGCGCGGCTACAAGGGAATCTGCAACCTCGACAGAGGCGATGCACACAAAATCATATTCCCGTACTCGCCGCCGCAATTTAGCGCCCTTTCTGAGGCACGCCGAAAAGGGGAGCGATGTACATCTCCCTACTAATCTCTGGTAATTTTTCGTTGAAAGTTCGGTAACTTGGCTTCAAATTTGATCAGTATTGGGATTCCTTTTACTTGATTATAGACGAAAATCAGTTAATTGTTAAATATTCGGGTTCGTTAAAAGAATACCTAAAGCTTGTATTACGGACAAAATAATAAAACAAGTCTGGGAGACCATTTGGAGCAGCTATCTCTCTCGTGCTCATTTTCGGTCCATATTGACTACGTTTTTTTTTCTTTAAGGGGAGATATACACCTAGGAGCCGGAAAAAAGTCATTTTTGTGATTTTTTTCGAGGAAAACTATTTGTAATTTTGGATTGGGGTTTTATTTATCTACAAGTATATATATCCAAAAATATGTTTAATTTTCTTTATTTAAAAATATAAAAAATATACAAGGATATTGTATGATCCTTGGAGCGTCGTAGAAAAATCTGCGTATACGGTACCCACTGGCGTTTCTTCAAAAATCATCTGAAAAAAACCAAAAAGATTATTAAATTAGATACTATAATCTAGTACTTGTCATAGCCGATTTTGAAAATATCGATTTATAACAAAATGGCGGACGTTTGAACATAAATAGTGATTTTGGGCCAAAAATTAGTTATTATTTTGCGCATAAAACAGAAACTAAGTAACGGAAAAAAAATCCTATGACAAGTACTAGATAATGGTGTATAGAATAACTACAAAAACCTTAAGGCAATCGGTTCATTGGTTTTCGAGAAATTTTGGGTACCGATTTGAAAAACGTGGTTTTGAGAAAAACGCGTTTGAGAATTTGGGAATGAATAAATCATGAAATTTGTCAACTTACATGGAATCATCGATACCAGGCCCACAGTGTAGGTCTTCTACGGTCGACGGAATGTTCATAGCTTTTAAATCCTCGACCTCGACCATCTAGGTGTATATCTCTCCTTAATTCAACTTTGAGGACGAAACTCGCAGGCGAATAATTTCCTTTCACGAGAATTCAAGTTTTTTCTTGCACATACGGACATCACCCAGGTAGCAAAATGTTATTTATTTGGCATCCGAAAGATATCGCGTAACGGATACAGATAACTTTTTGGTTCTCCAAAAAGACGCCGTTTTGTATTACAAAACGTATCACTTATGTCCGCTTGGCAGATAACTTATTTGTGTCCGATAGTTAACGATACGGCAACTTTTAATGGTTATCAATGTGTCGACAAAAGGTTAACTCTTTTCGGTTGTCGGTACGTTAGCGCAAAGTCATCAAATCGATATATCTTAGATATCTTCTTAAAGGCACAAAAATGCCAAGATACCACTGCCATCTAAAAGTCGTCCAATAGGCATCCGAATGAGGTTAACAAAACGACATCTAAACGGTATCGAAGAGTACTATCGAAAAGATATCTATTTATTGGCGATATATATGTATAACAATATCCTATCCATTTCTTTATAAAAATTAACTTATTAATAATCTGGAATATTTAATACGGCTCAATAATCTAGACTGTTAATAAGTTAATTTTTATCATGAAGAAATTGATAGGATATTGTTATGTCGGTTTCGAAGTGGGCTAGCTCATTATAAATAAAACATCGATAAATTCATTATAAGTGAAATGTAATTTAATATTATAAAAACGGTACAGTCGTTATTAGACGCCTCTTCCGTTGCAGTCACGTCTTTTGGTGGTTGCCATGCTCCAAGCGATCCCGTGGATAACCTCAAAAGCAGACATACGCTTTTAGAATAAAAAGATAGTACATTAAACACATATATGTACTCACAGAGGCGAAAAGAATAGTAGGATAAAAGGCACTCACGTGTATGTCTTTCAACACCTTTATTTTTTCAACTACTTGTTGTTACACACAATTTTTTGCCGGTGAAATGAAATATGACACGCTACATTCGCACTATGATAAAAGTGATCCGTTCGATGTGATCTTTAGGACAACATTCGGATGAATTTTTACTATTTCCCGCCAATACTAAATATCTTAAAAGACAGCATATTACCGATATCTGAAAGATGTCATGAAAAAGACGTCTTATGTAATTCGTCTTTATGCTATCCTTTGGATAACGTTGAACTAGATATAATAGATAACAGTAAATAGATAACTTTTTGATAACTTAAAAAAGTCATCAATTGGATAATATTTTGGGATACCTTTTCGACATCCGTTTTCATCGCCGAAAGATATCATAAAAAAGATAACTTTACGGCAGCATTATACAAGATGTCGTTTGAAAGATGTCGAATAGTTATCTTACGGTCATGTCTTAAAGGTAACCTGACAACGGTAACTTATCGACGTCAATTGGACATTTATGCTGCCTGGGCAGTTGCTTTTTCAGTGGCGTAGCGTGGATTTTTGCCGCCCGGGGCTAACCCTAAATTTGCCGCCCCCCCTCCCTATTTTCGCAACTAAGTGCCGCTCGCCGCCGTCGCCCCACATCTGCGCCGCCCGGGCCATGGCCCCCTCGGCCCCCCCCCCCCCACGCTACGCCCCTGTGCTTTTTTTTCAACGACGACAATATCCCGTTATTTCCAAATGTTCGATTCCATTCGCACGTCGCAATACGAGCGACACTTGAAAGTCCGCCTTTTTCTTTCAAAATCCGCTTTACAGTGTTTGCCGTCAAATCCTCACGTGCATGACTTTTAATTGATTAGTTCGTTCCTTATCTCAAGTTATACTTTTATGTAAACACACGTGTCATCTCACTCGAAAGTTTTCCGCACGACCGATCGCTCGAGCGTTTTCTAAATCGCGAACGAACGAAACAAAATCTCAACGAATTCCGCACTTTTATCCCCGTGACATTAATTTCAATTTTGACGTAGCTTGCGCGACAAATTGTCAACACACTTTGCGTTGTGACAAATTTTACGACCATGACGAGATTCTCGAGAATTCAACCGTGCGTCGATCTTCCGCTGGCTCGGGACGTTCTGTCCGAGAGCGTCGCCAAAGCCAAAGACTACACGCTGATGCACGGTGAGACGCGATTCCGTCGATCGACCGCGACGGATCCACGTTGCGAAGAAGCGGCGCGAGGAAGTTGATCCGACGAAATTTTTTTCGCAGGCGTTTCGATGCATTCCACGCTGGCGTTCGACAGAGATCAAGTCTCCATAGCGCCGTTCGTTCTCTTGCCGTCGAGCTTTCCGAAGAGGGAATTTTCCAAGGCCGTGAGAATCCAGACTATGTTCAATACTCTGATGCACAGAGTGGCTCACGATTACAAATTTTTGGCTGAGAATTTGAAGGAGTAAGCGTCTTGGTTGCAAAGACGGATTTTAGAGCTTTCACACCTCAGCGGAGAAAAAATCTTTGCTGAGAATTTCACATTGGCGGTAAATGTACAACGTGTGGACTTTTATAATTGCAGCATTGTGCAGAGCGACGAGTTCACCGCGGCGCTGTTCCTCATCTACAAAACTGTTCACGCGGAAGGCTATGCACAGGTGACGGGAGAAATGTTGCGTGGAATGTTTGAGTTTAGACTCCACTGGACGAATATTTGGAATCTTTTAGTTGGTAGCCGGCAAGCGGGTCAATGTACGGCCGAGCGATTTTCATCCAAGTATTGCGAACGGAGCAATGCTGCTTGACATGATCGCTGTGGTCGCACAACGACTGCCTCCACTATCTAATTCTTGGGTATAAACATTTAATGTAATGTAGGAAGTGATTGGTACAAAGATAAATATTGGCTTGTTGGACAAAGATTCCTCATGCTTCAAATCTGTGCCGTATGGGGCAGACCGACCGGTGAATGGACTGATGCATATTCCATATAACTAAAGGATAAGAATTGTCGATAAACCTTAAATCATGATAACTTATTCAAAAAACCAACGGTTTCGTTAAAACCGATGTCTGAGTTTAATATCGAATTTTGCTGCGACGCGAAATGCTGACAAGTTTTTATTTAACTTGACTTTCTGTGAGATGCAAAATGGAAAATCGATGTTTCTCCGACTACTTAGAGCTCTGAAATTTTGCAAGCATGCGTTTAAAAGGTGACAATGCATGATTCAACATGAAAAAAATATATATCGATAAAATTCTCAACTTTTCATATAAAAGTAGCGATATCTAATCATCCGTATAAAATCTCCCTAACACATACAAGCAAATTCGTAGCTCACTGTGTGTGTATGCGAAAATTTTATATGCAGCAATTAGTCGTAAGTGCAATCCCAGTTACAGACTTTGTTATTTTTTACAAGCATTCCATGTTCCTAACGTACAAACTCGTACACTAGTAAACTACTAGTAACAACTAACTAGTAAAATCAACCGAAGACTAAAAAGTAGAAAATACTTTGTGTAAAAAAATATTTTTACAAAACAAGCTTTTATTTAATGTACGAAAAAGTAGAATTTTTTTTTTGCCAAGTCACCTATATGTGACTATAAATAAAAGCTTAGGGCGATCAAAACCTAGACATATAATCTTTAATTTACATAAATCCGTTATCATATCAACTGTATTCAATTTACTGTAAAACAACCTTAGGTTTCGTAAATGAAAATCCTGACACTCGGTATAAACGTGTGATAATAATTTCTCCAATTACTATTGTGCCAATTTTAATACGGTTGATGAAAACTGAATTGATAAAATTTATTAAACGTTGAAAAAGTTGAGCGCCCCAAGCTTTGATTTATAGTCACATATAGGTGACTAGGTAAAAAATTTTTTTTTCTTTTTAGTACATTAAATAAAAGCTTGTTTTGTACAAATATTTTTGTTTACATATAAATTTTCTAGTTTGTGGTACTTGCACACTGCACAACGTAGTTACGATACGGCTGTGCAGAGTACGTGTTCCAAAGGCGAAAACGATAGTTTTTATGAGGTTTGAGGGTGAGTATGACTTTCATTACTTGAGATAGAATCAAGCTTGGATTTTTTGCAATTTTTTAAAATAAATTCGTAATTATACGTCAGAATTAGACATGTTTATTTACGGGTGCTGTATTCTAATCTCTTCACTGAATGGACATATGGGCTCTGTTCTGATAATTTTCAAAGCACAGTAAAAAAATTAGCTCATCTGCTAAAAATTGCAAAATTCATTACTGTCAAGAGGTGACAAGGTACATTTCATGAAATGTTGTCGTAGAATCGTTTAATTCTTTCTTTACATATTGAAAAAAATTGATTTTCTTTTTCTCTGTTCAGACAAACTGGTAGTTTTTTGAGATGTCACGTTAAGGGGTCTTCTCACTTTAGACGCTAGGAAAGGCTATTTTCATGCATTTTTTGATAGGTTTATATTATAGATATTTATATAAAAGTTGTTACACTTAATAAATACACTTTCGAAATATATATTTTTTCAATTCATTCATTTAAGTCACTATTTATAGACGAAAATGGTAGTTAAAAAAATGTCCTAAAAAAATTGTAGGTCTGCGGTGTTGATGAAGTCTCGGAGGTGGATCATCCGAAACAAAAAAAAATCATGGTTTTAGATTCAGTATTTTAATGGCTATAGCGCATATTATATGATTTTTGATATATGCAAAAATAACAAAATGGCGGACATTTTTCGAAAAACAATAACAAAAAACGTGTTTTTTGTTCACCGTTTTTGGCAAAAAAAGTAAATATCAAAATTTAAAAAATCCTTCATATGCGCTATAGCTATAGTTGTAAAGAATATGTGGTTAAAACTTCATAAGGATCGGTTCAGTAGTTTTGAAGGTTTATTAACAAGACGTCGAAAAACGTTGTTTTGAAAAAAACGCGTTTAAAGTTTGTTTGGGTGAGATAAATACAAAACTTCTAAAAAATGTATTTCAAAAGTGTATTTATTAAGTGTAACAACTTTTATATCAATATCTATAATATAAACCTATCAAAAAATTCATAAAAATAGCCTTTTTTAGCGTCTGAAGTGAGAAGACCCCTCAAGATGCAAAAAAGCTTTGTGTATTTTCTACGAAACCGTAATAACGAATATAATACTTATATGTATAACAATATTATAATTTTTGTGCACACAGTGATCTCCCAATTTAGCATTTTATAGAAACGAAAAATAAATCGTTATGCTTTACATTGATCTACACTACACGGTTATTCACTGATAATTTCGTCCATTCCCTGGCCATTTGGTCATTGCGCTACTCATTTATCAATTCCTCCAATATTATTTGTTGCAATTACTTTGAATATTCCTTTCTGCTAACAGAATAATATTTTTTTGTTAGCTATAGCGATTGAAAAATATGTTTTGATAATACTTTCATTTTACAGTCCATCTGAAACTTACAGTGTCCTTATTCGTCCGTCAACTCGTCGGTTTACCCTAGCAAGGATTTCAGTTTTATTTTTTACTACAAACAATGCCGCCGTACTTGTATGGAAACTGTAAAGTTAAACCGTCATCGAAGACATCTTCGTGAAAAAAAGAAATCAGTATGTATCAGCGCCTTTGAGCTCCATCGATTCCTCTTGTTCCAGCCTCTGAGTCTCGGCCTACTGCGCTCGGATTATATGCTGCACGCCGATGACGACATGAAGATAATCCAAGTGGAATTGAACTCGATAGCGTCCAGTTTCGGAGGATTGGCCAGCCAGGTCTCAAAATATCATAGGTATCGCAAATTTTCGTATTACAATTTTTTGCATCGCCTGGCGTGTACCGTATATCGCGACATTTCGAGAACTAAGGCGGGAGCCTGAATTAGAAGGTCCACAAAATCGTTTTTTTTTTATTGCTAAAATCGATGGATAAACTATCCAAGAATATATTCACAAAGTTACAGAGGCGAATTGTAAATATTTTTGAAGATACAAGGCCGAAAGCAGAGAAGCCATTGATATTTGATATTGATATTTCCTCCTATTGAGAACTTTGAAGCGCGTTTTCCCCAGTTTTCATTTTCACGATTTTTCCAAATTGGCGGGCGTGATAGGAAAAAAACTAAACGACCTATTGAATCAAACCAAAGTTTATTTTCTTCAGTATGAAAATTTCTTCAAAGTGAATTAAAAGAGTCGTTAAAAAAGTCTTTTAAAATCATTTTCATAGCACGTTAAAGTGTTTTTTTAAACACATTTTTTTTTCAAACCTGAGAAAAGTTATAATTTCACGATTATTTCAGCTTTTTCTTAAGGGCGGGGTAAGGTTGTTCGGTGAAAGAAAGGCATGTTTTTAAGAATTTTTTTTGGTGATGCAGATAGTGTTAGTTCATTCAGTCAATTTTCATATAGTGATGCAACATTTGAACAATACTTTCCTAAATTTTCATTGAAAAATATTGAAAATTGAGCGAGTGACAGTGAATCTCCGGAGGCGCCTCGAAAAAAGTTGTTTTGCGGTGTCCATCATAACTCGCAACAGAATCATCTGAAACAAAAAAATCGAAATGCTTCTTTTACAGGAAATGGTTCTCGAGATAACCACGTGACGATTTTTTTCTTTCGATTTTTCAATTTTTCGTAGCACTTGGAGGCCAAAAAACCGATTTTCGCTAAAAAAATCGGCTAATTTGTTGTTGTACAATCAATAATTGTTTCAAAAAACAAAAAAGCTCCCGACAATACCTGGTGAATTATGTGAAGAAGTACTGTGCAAAATTTCAAAACGATTCGTCGCGTAGATTTTGAGTTATGGCGTACACGGACTTCAAACATGACAAGTTTCAGAAAAAAGCTTTAAAGTTTTACACACTGAAAAATTCAGAATAAAACTCGATAATTTTCTTATACGCACAAAGAGTCGTCGATGCCAGGTCCATAGAGCAAAAAGCTTCCATCAACATGATCTAGAGCATCTTTTTATATTTGTCTACGCAAAACTCTTCCTTCTTTACTGTCGTGCGCCGCTTGCTCCTCTGCTCTACTAATTCGCAACTCGTCAACGCCTGGAGCAACGGACGCTCAAATATTCATAACTTCGTCAATTTTGCTCCGATCGACTTGAAATTTTGACACAATATTCTCGAGATATTATGCATTCATTTAAGAAAAATATAAAAAATGCAAAAAGAATATTTAAATACCTTACCCATTAATTCATCCAGAAGAAAAATATATGAAAATTGAACATTTTATTGGTTTATTTGGTTCGGTCAAGAATTACGAGCTGCATCTTTCCCACCGATTGGGGACTGCAGTGGCAAGACGCACATGGAATAGGCTGATAGATCTGCAGTCATTTATTGTTTCATGTTGAACTTTTTTTTAATCAATTTCAAGTATACATGAAAAGATACCTCAATGTTTACTGGGCTCACTTGTTTTCTTCCACTCTAAAAAATTTTCCGAAAAAAACGCTTTTTTGTACCGTCTAATTCAGGCTCCCTCCTTAAAGGAATTTGCGACCCTCGGCTGTTTATTTCTCTCCCATTGAACGAACGTATTGTCTGATGCGAATTTTAAATTCGGTAGTTTGAGCATGAATTGTTTTTTTTTTACTACGATAAGTGCATTTTCTTTATGAAACACAAAAAATCGCTGTGCGATTTCGTTGCCTGAAGTTTGTAGATAAATATTTGGCATTTCACTCGTAAAGAGAATAAATTTGCTCGAATTAGACAGCAGGTATCGATATACTTTATTCTTAAAAAGTATAGAATAATTCGTACTTTACAAATATCCTGTAACCTTTTTGCAGATACATTTTTAATGAATTGGGCCACTCGGATAAGGTAGAAAATGTAAGTTGTCTTTGCTTACGTAATTCGTATAATGATAAAAATAAAAGAGTTACTCGGTAGAGAAGACGAATGCAAATATGACGGTCGCGCTGTATCTTAGTTGCGGACAACTTGCATTGAGATGTGCACGAATCGCCTATCCTTGCTCAATGGCAATTTTTTTTGCATGCTCGTCAGGACCTTTCAAAAAAAAAACTTCCAACTCTCAGCCCTTCCAGCGGTAGTATTGGGTACTAAAAAATGCATGCCGAATTTGAGTTTTCTGAGTCTAAGTGGTAGCTTTCGATAATTTTTTTTCCTTCTTCGATTTACACAGACAACTTTGATTTACACAAACAATTTACACAGATAACTGAACCACTAATTAATATTCGTCAACATTTTTCAAACTAACATTTGTAGCTTTTAAATAAATCCCGATATTGTTATTTTTACATAAATGACAGCTATTTAAAAACGACACGTATTCGTGTAAACTTAAAAGAACATTTTTCTGATAGTTGTAGCTCGTGTAAAAATGATGATATCGCAATCTTGGTAAACGCTTTTTAAAGCTGTGAACGTCGGCTTCAAGAATATTCAATTGTATTCAGCATATATCAATTAGTTTTTGGGGTGTTCAAACTTGAACTTTGATAGCGAATTCGCCGTCAACATCATATATATAAAAAAAACAATGAGAGCAGCAATTTTGCATTTTTTTCATCTGTCAATTTTTGAATATCTGATACTCTTCTGTGTAAGTGTGCGACATTTTTTTTCGACACATCCCAATACCCCATATCCCTCCCTTGATCACCAAGATTATACGTACTGATCGATAATATTTTAAGTCCCGGCAGTATTGTTGTCTAGAACCTGAAAAAAAATAGTTTTTAAATTTTTATTTGATCATTCTACAGACCTTTCTGAATACAGATGTTAAAACCGTTTAATGATACTTGTAAAATTAGCCGTGTTATACAAGTTGTAAGGAGTACGCTCGGGGAGCGCGGTCGAGACGTAGCAACTTGAAACACGTTTTTCTCGAGATCGTGCTTTTCAAATTGGTAACCACGATAGGGTAAAGTGACCTTATTTTGGCATCCCATCAATTATTGACACTTCTCGCCTACCTACACAGTGGTCTTGAAGTGCCAATAATGAGGCTCGTAAAGTGCCAATAATAGGGCCCTTAAAGCGCCAATAATTGGGCGCTTTAAATGTAAATAATTGGGCCCTTAACGTGCCAATAATTGGGTCCTTACAGTGCCAATGATTAGGCTCTTAAATCGCCAATAATTGGGCCCTTAAAGTGTCAATAATTGGGCCCTCAAAGTATCAATAATTGGGCCCTTAAAGTGTCGATAATTGGGCCCTTAAAGTGCCAAATATTGGGCCCTTGAAGTGCCCTTGAAGTGTCAATAATTGGTCCCTTACAGTATCAATAATTAGGCCCTTAACGTGCCAATAAGTAGGCCCTTAACGTGCCAATAGTTGGGCCCTTATGGTGCCAATAATTAGGCCCTTAGCGTGCCGATAATTGGGCCCTTACAGTGTCAATAATTAGACCCTTAAAGTGCCAATAATTAGGCCCTCAAAGTGTCAATAATTGGGCGAATAATTGGGCCCTTATAGTGTCAATAACTGGGCCCTTAAAGTGCCGATAATTGGGCCCTTAAAGTGCCAATAATTGGGCACCTTGCCCTATCTCGATCACCAATCGGCCGATGAAGCTCAGATTTGCCATACACCTTTAAAATACTGTTTTTCAACGTTGGTAGCAGAATTAAGTCGTAATAATTTTTTTTTATTCATACATTACTCGTAGAATGTTCAGAAAAATAGAAAAAAATTATATTCAAAGTTTAGCATCCCGCAATTGTGTAGTTTTTTTTTTACTGAATCTGGTACTATACATCACAACTTTGGCACACTTATATTTGGCCACGATTTCGACACACTGGGTCAATTTCACCCGGATAATACTTCATCCACCTGCCAGTAACAATCCTTCAGTCGGTTGTTAGCGAAAAAAATCAAGGATACACTATAAGCATTTCTTAATATGTCTGCATAATTGAATCCGGAAAGTATGAAATTAAATTGTTGTGAGAAATTATTGAACTTTCACTTTTGGGAAAGTGTTCGTTTCGTTTCACATTCGTCCGAGTCAAAATGATCCAGTGTGTCAACGTAGGGTTAAGAATATGTTTGGTTTCTTTTTCGGATTCATACAACGTCTTTTGCCAACGTTTTCTGCTCACCGATGAAAACAAACGTACAAAAGTGCATGATATTAGGTTGGCAAGAAAGTATTTGCGTTTTAGCACTAAAAATAAAATAAAAAATCAGTCTTGAAACGAATGATTAGTTTTATTCTATGTATTCACCATCGGATTCTATTTAGAATCCGATGGTGGATTCGATCATTCGCAAAGTATAAATGATGAAAATGATGAAAACGATGAATGCTTTCTTATTTTACTTTTGGTGATAAAACGCCAAGACTTTCTTGCCAACATAATAGTAATTTTTGAAAGTTTTTCTGAAAAACATTTCAGAAAAAAACTTGAACAATTTAAAGTTCATTCCAGTCTAAAAATCACCTCCAGACGAGCGCTCTAGACAACAATACTGCTTTAAGGGGTGCGCACTTGTTTATCGTACATTGTCTATTCAGATTCCAGAGAACACGGCCCTGACAGGCCTCGCAACGGGACTAATGGACGCGTGGTCCTTGTACAATGATGAAAAGTAAGTATTTCGTAGCTTTCAATAAGAAAAAACAGTAACTGATAAAAGATTAAACGTAATTGATTTTGAATGCAGGGCTGTGATATTATTCGTCGTGGAGGACATTACGTACAACATGTGTGACCAAAGATCATTGGAATTTGAGATTCGTCGATTGAACCCGAAGGTTCGAATAATCAGAAGAACGTTCAAGCATTTGGTCCAGGAGAAGGCTCACTTGGGCTCGAACAAGGAGCTTGTTGTGTGAGTCAACAGAGAGGGATGTTTTCAAAACTTGTGGAAATTCTTGTTTTTCCATACGGATGACTGAACGAATTATGGAATATTTTTCAGAGATGACCATGTGGTGGCAGTTGTGTATTATCGTACGGGTTATCAATTGGAGGCTTATGAAGGAGCAGCTGATTGGTCGATGAGACTACTTATAGAACGTTCTCGGGCCATCAAAAGCCCTTCGATACAATACCAATTGGCAGGAACGAAAAAGGTGACATTTTCCTTCGTATATTCTTTTGGGCTTTTATCACGCACCAGCGCGTCTGTCCCACACTTTTCACTCCACTATTTCCAGTTCGTGAACTTTTCTCTACTGCACTGCTGTATTCGCACGAAGCGGCAGGAAAACTGCGAAAAATGCTTGTCGCTGCAGGCGGCTATATTTTCATTGAGTTTAAGGGGGAAGATACCTTGAGGTGCGGCAAAAATTGCTGATTTTCACGATTTCTTTTGATAAGGAAAGATTTTTTCACCATTCTTGAGACTTAGTGCATGTTTTATTACTACTTTTGGCTGTTACATAGTAATTTTTATTAATTTATCTTTAAAAATGGCGGATGTTAGACGGCGTGACACGTAGCGTCGGCGGTATTAATCCGAAAAAAACACCAACGATGATTTTCCTCTCATACATACTCATACACAGAATATGAACCAATGAAAAGTGAGAAATGTTGAAAATCGATTAAATAGTACGCTTTGAAACAAAACGATTGAATTTCATTTAAAAAAAGCCATAATTGGCAATAAAAAATACTTTTTTTATTTTTTAAAATATTTAGGATCATGTTTTAGATAATGAGGTTAGAAAAATTTATACCAAATTTGATCAGAATCCGTCGATTAGTTTTTTAGCTATACGCCACGCGAGTATTGAAAATGCGGATTGGAAAACCGTGCTACACCTTCGCCATTTTAAAATATTGATCAAAATTAAAGAAATACCATGTGACAGCCAAAAGTCGTAATAAAACATACCCTAAGTCTAAAAAATGGCAAAGAAATCTTTCCTTTGAAATAAAAATTATGAAAATCATAAGAAAAAATCCTCGCCTAAAGGTATCATCAACCCCTTTAAGGCCTTATGCACTTTAGAGAAAAAAAGATTTTTTTTTAATTGACTTAAATAATGTATGAATATTCCAAGAATTATGTGGTTGGTATGAATAACGATCCGAGGAAGAATATGATTGGCGGAAAAATGGTTTTAAAACTTTAACCCTTTAGCTGCCATCGTAGCAAATTTCCTACGTTCACTTTGACCCCGTCGGTAAAAGCGTAAGGACGCTATAGCGGACAAGCTACTTCACAGTTCCATCAATCTATGCTATATGCAGCTACAAATGCCGGGATAGCTTGAAATTCAAACGTAAACATATGAATGATGTTAATATGGCAACAATGTTGTGAAAATTTACGACGCTTGCCCCAGCGTTCGATCTGCTGTCCGTTTTTTGTCAAAAAAAAGTAAGTAAATGGACGTTCTTGAGATGTTTTTTGATAAAATTGTGTAAAGGAAGCTTAACTGGACGAACTAGGCTTTGAAGATTTTTGATTGAATTAGAATAATAGTTCGAACCGAGCGGGTGAAATTGTTAGTAGCAAATTTGCTACAGGTCGAAAATACTACTTCCCAGGCCCTTATCGACAAAGTTGTGGTTGGATATTCATATTTAACCCTTTTTTAGCTATACTACCAGAGGAAATGTTTTTGAGCCATCCAGAAATAGGCGTGGCCGTTAAAGCATCAAACGCGTTTTTTCCCTTGAAATCTTGTTTTCAAAATCGGGCGGACTCGTAGCTCCTACAATTTTCCACCGATTGACTTCAACTTTCGACTGTAGCTTCTTAGATAGATTTTCTAGCAAAGTACACACGATTTTTACGATAGCTCAACAATCACGGTTTTTATAAACAAATTAAGGCCTCTTTTTCAGTTGAAAATGCGATTTTTTCTTTAAATAGTGCCAAATTCGTAAACATCAATATGTTGTAATAATCGTGTGTACTTCGGTAGTAAAACTCATGTGGATTGCGGAAAAAAATTATTTTTCGATCTCGGTGCTGATGTACGTCTCCAACAAGTCCGCCAGTGGGCGTTAAAAAGCGTCAAAAAGGGCCTCAAAAAGAACGCGTTCTTTTTCTACCGGCCACTGGGCCGCCATATTATTTTTTTTTTGGAAAAAAAGTTGATTTGAAAATCTACAGATATTTAAAGTTAAACCTTCCAAACCCTATGTCGATTACTTCATTAATATTTTTTTCTAATTCCAAAAGCCCTCTTTTCCGACCTTCCAAAGGTATATAAGGCTTTAAGGCGGGATATACATTAGCAACGATCAAAAAATCGTTTTTTTTTTCTTTAAACGATAGAACTGTATATGTAGAATATTTTCCCAAAGTTTCAAAGCGAAATTCGAAAAACTTCAAACGTTACAGCCCGTCAACGCTGTGCCTCACCGCTCGGATTCGGAGCGAGCTCGAACTTCAAACGCGTTTTTCTCAAAACTGCATTATCGAAATTGGCATGCAGGATTACTCAAAAACTATTGAGCCGATTGAGTTAAAACTTGGTAGAAATATTGATAATATTGGTACCTTCTCCTTGACGGGAGTTGTTTTTGAAAAATTGGAAAAAAACTACTTTTTTAATCCACATTTTACAGAAATGTTGCGTGGAATGTTGATTCTTTTTTGTAAATGCGTTCCATTTTCTTAAATTTGCATTTTCTTCATTTTAATTACCGTCACATAGAAACTATACATGTTCTAACTGAAAAAATGTTTGAACTTTTTTGCAAATCAAAGTCTACGGGAAGCTAGACTGCATGCCGATTCGCAACTCCCGCGGCGACCTTACTGTAACACTCTGCTACAGCTCCGCCATTTTGATGATGAATAAATTTAAAAAAATTGTTTTGTATACTTAAATATACTATTGAAGTTTACCTAAAGTTTGATAATTGTAGAAGAATTATTTCATAGTTTAAAAAATCCGTCAATATTGCTTATTTTTTACCTGTCTGAATGTATATCCCGCCTTAAGTTGCATTGCCATCGGAAGCTCAGTAAGATTGCTTCCTGTCGGTAGGTGATGGGCGGTTTAGTACTCACCTATACCAGTAGCGGCTCAAGCCACCGCTGGCTGACATGGCAGATCGCTAGAGCCGCGCACCAACCGCGCTATCCACTAACCATCCACCAAAGCAACAATATTTGGAGATTTATTCGTCGCATCGAGAAAAAAAAAATAACATTTCGACCGAAATTTACAGATTCAACAGGTCCTCGCCCAACCGAACGTACTCGACAATTTTCTCGATAATCAAGAAGCGGACGAGATACGACAAGTATTCACCGGACTATATTCGCTCGAATTTGTGAGTAACCTTTTTCCTTTCACAAACTATTTTAGACTTTCTGATTCGCCGGTTGCTGATTTTGCCAATTGCAACGAACAGAACGACGATGGGAACAAAGCTGTGGCAATGGCGATCGCGAATCCGAGAAAATACGTTCTGAAGCCCCAGCGAGAAGGCGGTGGAAACAACGTCTATGGCGATGAGGTGCGAACGGTGCTGGAATCGATGAAAGACTCGGCTGAGCGAACCGCTTGGATTCTCATGGATCGTATAAATCCACCTGTACAGGAGAACTATTTGATACGCTCGAAAAGGGACATCGTCCTGCAAGATTTAACATCCGAATTGGGCATTTACGGAGTCATCATAGGGTACGAAGTCCAGAGCAATTTTCTTCATTTTTTAAAAAAGAATTTACTTTAAAGTTGGCCAACACAATGGCTCGTGGATTACGTGATCGCCGTAGCGAATAAAAAAAAACTTGAACGTCTTAAGGCATTCCTTTTGAGGGCCGTATTTTGTGGGGGCATAAGCAGGGTCCTTTTGAATTATCGGTAACTTCCAATGGTGCTTGATAAAAAATAAGTTGCAATCAATTATTGTACTCAACGATATACTGGAATGAAAAATTTCGCGCAAATTTCGTAGGTTTAGACATGTTTACATTTTCTGTGAAAACTCGCGGCTACGAAAATTCTTCCGCTAGTTACATTTTTCCAGGTTTTTTCGTTAATAGTTTCTTTAAACGTTCGGTGACCTCGTTTTTATTGGCGTTGCGGATCGCTAGAATTTTTTACACGCGTGGATCAGTTTATATCAGGCATCTAGAGTTATTCAGGGTGTAAATTAGATCGAAGAATAACCTAAACAAAATCGATAGGGAAAAATCACATAACATTGTCAAAATGTCATTAGATTTTTTATTCGTCGACGCGATTTCGCGTGACGTCGATTCAACTTTCGAAAACGACTGGTGGCAGGCCATCATACTGTATACAGGGTCTCCCATTATGAATGGATAATCCTGCAACTGTCGATAGGTCAGGTCATGTCCAATATGCTGGAATTTAAGTTCAGTAAAAGTCCCACGGTTTTCGAGATTGTGGGCTTTGTGTTATTTGTTGAAAAAACAAAATCATCTGCTTTTGGTTTTTCGCATGCCATTTCTACAAATATGGCTCGACAATAACTAAGCAACTTTTTTAAGTAATTGGCCCGATATGCGTAGTACATTTTTTTGAACCGCAGGCTATCAAAGTCAGATGTTCGAATTGGTTTGTATGAAAATTCTGCATAAGATCTTTTTTCATAAAGTTTCCTTAACATTTAAGGTTAAAAAGAAGACTTTTCTAGGTGAAACAAACAACCAAGAGTATTTTTTTAACCGTGTAAAAAACGTTATCATTTGTAGAAATAGCATGCGAAAAACCAAAAGCAGAAGATTTTTATCTCGTAAACCGTGGGACTTTTACTAAACTGAAATTCCAGCATATAGAAGGACATGATCTGACTTATCGACAGTTGCAGCATGATCCATTCATAACAGGACACCCTGTATAGAGTGCGCGGCGTGTTCGATTGTTCGTCAGTGGCGTCGCATTTTTTTGTTATTACTCGGCGTCAAGACGCTGCCGCGACTCTTGATTAGATAGAAATGCGGCCAGCATTTCCGTAAAGTACCGTATAAATTAGACGATTTTTGGAGTCGTAAATTTTTGTTAAAATTTCGGTAACTTGGCTTGAAATTTTACCAGTAGGCTGGGATGTATTGGTACTTTGTTGTAGACGAAAATCAGTTAACTGTTAAACAATCGGGTTCGTGAAAGGAATACCTCATGACTTCTGAACCGTGAAAATCTTTAACGAGCGTTAGAACATTACTTCTGTTCTAACGCTAGAAATTACACTGGACATTCCATCTACAGTGGGCAAAACAACCTCATAAGTGACAACAACACTATTGAATGTCTCCTCGCGGAAAAAAATTGAAGTTACAAACCCAAGCGCGAAAAAAACTTAGAAGTTGAATGCAAAAAAAATTCTGGCAGCCCACCCGAGAAGAAAATGATAAAATATTATTCTTTTTGGGTCAATACGTTATGTGGTAAAATAGTTCTATTCCGGTTTGGGCTTGTTTGGAATCACACAACATTATTAATTGCTGGCGGAATTTCGTTTCATTTTGGCCAGAGCTTGCATTTTTTAATATGCAGCGCTGTCGCTTGTCGCGAATTTGTATTTGCTAGTGCCATTACTTCTGAATTTTCGAAAGAAATTTGCGAATCTTGCGTATTTTCACTATACTTAGTGTGTATTCCTACATACGGGTATATAAATGTATTGCATTCGAGAATGCCGAAAATAACTAGAAGCCTTTATATTTTTATTCCGTCCCGAGCGTCCCCGTCTCCACTATTCTTATAGCCGTTTGGCTTGAAAGTCTCCGATTATTCATGAACGTAGCAGAGTACTTTTGAGTGCAACTTTTGCCGCGACTGTGTAGTAATCAGAAATTTAAAAAGACGATTGTCATCTTTTAAATTCTGTTCTAGCTGAATTTGTTTGAAATTTATCTATGTGAATTTTTTTTTCTACTTGAAAAACTATAATGACGTCGAACGTTTTTTTTGACGTCAGTCAGAAAAACGATTGTCGTCTTTTAAATTCTGTTCTGGTTGAACTTTTTTGAAATTTGTCTATGTGAATTTTTTTTTCTACATTACAAGCTTCAGTCCATGACTTCGGACGTTTTTTTTACTACCCTTGCTTTGTAACTACATCGAGAAAATATAAATTCGCCGGCTAGTAATGTTTTCCATTTCGTATCGCAGTGACGAGTCCAGCATACGGGTGAATCGGCAGGTTGGTCATGTCTTACGAACAAAGCCGGTGGACTCGAACGAGGGTGGAATCGTGGCGGGCGACGGTGCCCTGGACAGTCCGTATCTAGTGACGTGAATACGAGAAAATCTTATTTACATTGAATTATACGAATAGTGCTGCCACGTTGGATAATTAGGGGTAAATCGATAACTATTGTTATTCATGGGCTCTGCTATACGAATATGAATGAATTGTTTATACGATAGGGTTGGAAACGATTTGTTGGTACCTTCGGTTCGTTGGATAGTTAACAAAAATACGTAATTACTCGTTGCATTTGCTCTCGACTCGTTCTTTTTTTACCTCTGTCTCTCCTCGATCCTTATAGCGATAGGCACCGTCGGCTTTATCACCAATTCGGCTTTCAGTTTTATGTCGTGTATGTCCAAAATTTGATCTTTCTTCAGCACGTAACGACGCAGGAGCGTCGCCAGGAGAACTTTCATCACCATCATCGCGTATCTGAGTCCTGCAAGTTTATCAATTGTTTTTTTTTTAAATCTATTTCAATGTATATTCGTATGCTCTTGGCGGTTTTGGTAGGCAAGTGACCCGTTTTTTTTTTCATTCAACATCTTGGCACCTTCACATCGCGGTTACGTTTAGTTTGACTACGAAGAGCAAACGAGCGCGAATGGAAAGTTATCAGATGATATTGAATTTTGCATCGTTGGAACGCAACGAAAGTTCAGTAGCCCGGACTTTTTGTCCAATTTGGGCTATGAAAAACACTCGAATGTTTTTTTAGCATCCTCACAAGAAATCTAAAGTCCAAATTTGGTGGATAAGATTTTGGATGATGAAGAAAATGAGAATATTAAGTTTTGTTTTCAATCTTTCGTTGCATTTCAACGATGCAAACTTCAACATTGTGTATCAGCCAGTCCATTCTCCTTTTCAAGCTCCATTTTGTCTCGAATACGTATCTTCGAACGGAAAACTTGTACACTTTTCGATTTCATCGTTTGTCACTTTTGTAATGCATTTTGGAAGGAAAAAGAGTGAGGAAGCTTTTACCTAAGCAATTACGGGGGCCAGCACTAAATGGAATGAAGCTGTACGGATGACGTTTCGCTACTTCCTCTGGTAAGAAACGGTCCGGATCGAATTTCAACGGGTTCGGCCAGTGTTCCTCGCAGCGATGAACCTTTAAGATTGGCACGACGACCGAGCTTCCCTTTGGCAGAGTGTACTCGCCTGCGCAACACCACAGACGAGGTAACAGAGAGGTATATACACAGATTTTTTTTTTTGTTGTGGATATGTAGGAGCTAGAGCCCAAAATGGTCGGCTGCTTTTTTAACGATCCCTAACTCGGTCGACATATTTATTAACGATCATATAACGAATTGATATACAGTGGCGTGCAAAAGTTTCGGACCACTCGATTTTTTTCAGTAATGTGATATAATATTTAATTCCTGAGCGCTTTAAGGCGATAGGCCACAGCAACGGGTATAAAATCATGTGCGAATTTAACAATTTTTCTTCGTATGAAAAAATGATTCACCTATAAAATTAATTACACATCTATTTAGCATGAATATCAAGCTGTTAGAAAAAATATATATTTTTTTTTCGATGTACAAATTGGCTGACTACTAATATTTTCTTTTGTTATCTTTTTTTAGGCACCCCGCGGCGTGACATTTAGCATCCACAATTTTTTACCTAGAACAAAAAACAAAACTTCTCGTCAATCTACATTAGAATGCCCAGAGAAGTACGTACGGAATTTAAAAAATATTGTTTTATTCAAAAGTTGTAGGTATTTGAACTTAAGAAATGAATTTTCAGTGAAAAATTTCATTATAACTGCCCATAAACTGCTCATAAAATGAAAAGTTTTCGATTAATCAGAAATTCCGTACGTACTTCTTTGCGATATGCAATTAGAAACATAACGTTTAAATTTGAAGTAAATCGAGTGAAAATTGTTGAAGTTATTTGTCACGCCAGTTGGGAAAAAGCCGTTTCGAGAAGTTTCGAGTAGTCGGCCATTTTGTACATCGAAAAAAAAAGTCTAACAGCTTGATGTTCATACTAAATCGATGTGTAATTAATTTTATGGGTGATTCACCTTTGCATACGAAAAAAATTGTTAAATTCGCACATGATTTTATACCGGTTACTGTAGCCTAACCCCTTAATTATTTCAAATTTTGAAAAGAGCCATGATAAGAACAATAGCGTGATATATGATTTGTTTGTACGGCGTATTATTTATGTACAGCATCAACCGAGTTTCGTCGGTGTGCAAAAGTATCGGGCTGCTATCTCGCCCGGCTTCGAACGCACAGTTTGTTTGCATTTTCTTTCGTACTAGTTTCAAAACATGCATGACAATGAAAAATCAGTATTATTTCTGCCGCAATTGCGAAATACATGAGTATTGAGGTCCGTAAAATCGTTTTAAAGCTTTCTTCGGAAAGAAAGAGTTCACGCGATATTGCGACTATTTTATCCATTGGAAAAAGGACGGTCAATCGTATTATTCGTAAATATAAATTAACAAATTCGTTATGTGACAAAAGTCGAAGGGGTAACCGCACAAAACTACGGAATACGTTGACAAAATTATAAAAAGCGAGTTTGTTTTAGATCTACGAAAAACAGCAGCAGGCATTTCGAGAGAATTGCGTCGTGAATATCGTGCCGACATTAGTCGGAGTACCGGATCCCGATGTTAAAGGCTGTAGGGCTGGCTGGACGCATTGGTGTAAAAAGTCCACTCATCAGTAGAAAGAATCGAAAGGCCAGATTAAATTTTGCAAACCAATATCAGTATTGGACAGCATCAGATTGGCGGAAAGTGCTTTTTTCCGATGAATTCAAATTTCAATTATTCAGAAGCGATGGTCGGAAGTACGTGAGGTGTCCAACAGCTACCAGATTCAACGTGAAGTATCAAATTCCTACCGTAAAACACCCTGGCGGGAACATTAAAGTTCGGGGAGCATTTTCTGACGACGGCGTTGGTTCGCCGGTAGAAATTCAAGGCAATATGGACGCTACAATCTACAGAAATATATTGCAAGACCATATCGACGCTGCTTACGAAAAGTAGCATGTTTCAGAATTCTTACGAAAACAAGCACGTTTGATATCACCGCGAAAAGTAGCATGTTTCGGCGTTCGACACGAAAACTAGCAAGTTTCGGTTTTTGCCACGAAAACTGGTACTTTTCGATATTTAACGCGAAAACTAGCACGTTTCAGCTTTGACCACGAAACGAAGCAAATTTCGATATTCACCGCGAACATTAACATGTTTCAGTAACACTGGAATTGTTTCCAACTTTTCTTCCATGCTTTTTTAGGCCTTGCCTCTACGTTTTTACTCCTACTCCTTTGACCGCAATCGGAAATTTACGATTTTTAGACCTCTCAACAAAATTTAATTGGATTTCAATTAAAATAGCAAATATTCGGGAAATATCCATTCAACCTTACGTCGATACAATCTACGTTGAATATGATTTTGACCAAGAAGGACTAGAAATGAAAATCTTTTAAAAAAACATGGATGATGTTCGAATGTTCCAATTAAAACAGACGTCAGATAAAAAATTGCCGCTTGCACCAAGAAAAAATAAGATTTACAGGTCATGCTTGACAGAGGTTTAATTCCAATCGAACATCAGGAAGACTTCAAACATTCGACGATAACCATCTGTAAGATTACAGTTAATTACAGTGTTGAATGGTATTTTCAATAACGTAATTTTTTAAATAGTAAATCACAATAACTATTTCATTATATTTACAATTTCTATATTATTTTTTAATAAAAATTACTACTATCGATTTTAATTGATTATTATTATCAAAATGTTAATAAAAGCAACGAGTATAAAATTAAAATGTCATTACGCAAAAAAATTGTCATATTAAACAAAAAGTACTATATAATGGTTTATTTTTCCAGATTTTTACCTGAGTACGAAGGACTTTAAATTCTCACTAAAACTCTTTTCGGTTAGGTTGTACGAGCGATGAGATCCTTAAGGTTTTAAACTTACTCCTTTTACACTAGTTTTTACAGTGAAACGAAACAAGGTAGTTTTCGCGGTGACAGCCGAAAATGCTAGTTTTCGCGGTGAAAGCCGAAACATGCTGGCGAAAGCATAATCATGCTAGTTTTCGTAAGAACTTTGAATCGTGTTACCTTTCGTAAGCAGCGTCGATATGCTTCCATTTGCAATGAAAAAAATGTCGCGTGGTTGGGTTTTTCAACACGACAATGACCCCACACATTCTTCACGTCTTGTAAAAGATTTTTTTCGAAGACGCAAAGTACATCTTCTCGACTGGCCATCGCATTCACCGGACTTAAATCCTATTGAGCATCTGTGGCAAGACCTGAAAGATCGCGTTCGAACAGAAAATCACTAACAAGGCGGAATTGTGGAATCATTTGCGACATGAGTAAGAAAACTTGCCAGAAAAACGGCACTCACAGTTAATAATGTCCATGCCTCGTCGATGTGCCGCGGCTATCGCTGCTAAGGGCATGGCAACAAAGTACCGAGTCAAGTGAAGAAGGTCGAATCTCGTTCTGTTAATTTCAACATTTTTTCCTATGTTTTTCACACGCAATTGCATGTGGCCCAATACTTTTGCACACTCGTTAAATAAAAAGTGATGGAAAATCAAATATTTAAGAACAATATCTATGTATAGAATTGTTTTCAAATATAAGTGAATACATGTTGCCATAACTCGCTAAGTTAAAAAAAAAGAGAGAACTTTTTTTTCAACAGAATGCACCACCTGGTGTGAGAAGTCTCAAAAAAATATTTCAATTGAAAAAAAGTATTGGCTTGTCCGGAAAGTTCGTGCTGATTTTCGGTATGTATCAGGAAAAATCAGCACAAACTTTCCGGACAATGCAATACTTGGGTGTTATCACGTTTTGTTTGCATATCATTGGTATACGTATTACCAAAGATGTCTGTGATAATTGAAGAAAAATTGACAATTTTGATGTATGTATTCACAAACCGATCTCAAGATCCTCGTCGACTTGACGAACAATGATGGGCGCAACAGGGAAAATTCTGAGACTCTCTTTGATCACTCGCTCCAAATACACCATGCGATTGAGCTCGTCGATCAGTATCGGTCTCACGGTGGAAACATCGTCACCGTAAATGTCGCAGAGCTCCTGATACGCTTTTTCCTGCAAGATCGTAAATTCTTCAGTAGGTGAGTCACGAGACAAAAAAGAGGTTTGTAATGACAAGTCAGGTTTTTTAAATTCAAAATAAGTCTATATAGAACATTTTTTCTCTGCGTTGGAAAAATAATTATTGTCGTGTGAGGAAAAGTATGAAGTTTAGTTACTTGGACGAGGGGATGAGTCGCGAGCATAAGTATCGCGAAGGAGTTTATCGTCGCGGTGGTGTCGTTGCCCTGAAACAGGAGAAGTTGGAAGATCAATTGATTATCTTTGGTCGGTGGGGCGATGATATTCAAAAATTATATTCAGATGTAATGTTCCATCGTATCTACGAGCCCACTTGTCTTGTACATTTTTTAAAGAATAACGTCTTAACGGCTTACAGCTAGTTGAAGCTTTAGAAAGCAGCACGGAGGATGTTTTTTAAACCATTGTATCTACCACATTTGTAAATATTTTTCAATACGAAAATTGCAAAAGATTCTTACAACCACACTTTTTAATATAAACGAAAACAATTGTGAAGCTGCACACGTTTTGCCAGAAAAAAATCTCGAACATTCCTTTTTTTTCTGGTCATGAGCTTGGCGTGATCCGTTAAGGGGCTATTCTACTGCGATTGCTAAAAAAGTAAGCTAATTTTATTAATTTTTTAAAAACTTTTGCATGTATGGGTACAAACTTCTTTTTCGCTTAAAGTTACACTCTTACAGAGAAGAAAACAATTTTTCTGTTGTTGCATATAAATTTATATTTATTTAAAAATTTATAATCGTGAAAAGGCGTGAAAAAAGTATGTTGCTGGCGTTGATGATTTGCATTCTCCAGATAATCGGAAACAAAAAAACTGAAAAAGATTCTTAATCTGCACGAGTGTCGCTATCGCACGAACTAGAATTATTTTTTTATATTGCAAACTAACAAAAGGGCGTCGTGGTTTGCAAGAGTGTTTGAAAAACACGTTTTTTTCCGTCATAATTCGGGCGAAAGTGTAAGTTCAAATTAATATTTTTTTAATAATCCTAGTGTCATCAAACCATTTGCCCGAAATCACCAACGCCAGGTGAAAAAAGTCGTTTCGAGAAATACGCGTTTGAAGTTTACTATATTATACTATACAAGACTAATCGGTAGAGCGTCCTTTTACTCACTCGGTGAAAAGCGAGACTACTACTATGTAGTAGTAGTAGTAGGTTTATTTCCATAGTATGGTGTTACACCTTTTACATTCCGCTCTTTGTATGTACATATGTCCTCTCTCTATTACAGTCCAAATTTCTTATAACCATACAGTATAGCTCGCTTTTATATTATTACTTATTTCTAATAATACCATGTATAGATTTTCGATTTTAATCTAAATAATTTTCCACATTTTAACTATCTATTAGAAAGACATTTACAATATATATCCTTGACCCATTATTCCGTGTCTTCCTCGGTACTCTCGGTTCTCTTTTTCTTATTTTTCTTAACCTTATTAAATGCCTTAAGGTAGTCGCATAGTTCCGGCCGTAGTTCCCCCCTTAAACAGTCTATAGTCAAATTTCTGAGCTCCGTTCCTTGTTTCTTTCCTGCCCAATTATCTACTGCCTGGATCAACTCCTTTCGAATGCCTACTCTCGCTGCCTTGCATACCCAGATATGTTCAATACTTTCCTCCTCCTCATCACATAGCCCACAGTTCGTATTTATGTACCCTTTTTTCCCTTTTTTCTCCAAATTCCCGCATCTCAGACGTGCCCAGATTTCTTTCTGCTCCCCGTTCACCTCTTTCTTGTCCCAGTAATCTCCACTCTCAACATCGTTTTTTATTTCCGCGTAAAAAGGACAGAAGGTGGAGTTGTCTGTCTTTACCCAGTCCTGTTGCGTGTCTTGTTCTTTTTTCCTCAGGACTCCTTCTTTTAGCGCCTTAGCCAGTGTTCCGCGATTTCCCCCTTCCCATAACAGATCAATGACTCTCCCATCTCCCACTTCTCCCATTGCTTCCTGTAGTTCCCTCCCCCATTTTGACGGTTTACCGTTTTTTATTCCCCTGATTTCCTCTTTTAAGCATATTTTTGGCCATCTGTCTGCCTCCATATCTACAATGCTTAAAATATAATTTCCCACCCTTCGCCTTGCCTCTATCTCTATACTTCGCCTCCCCGCTTCCAATTTCCAAATGTAATCCGGTGTATTTCTGTTTAAACCCATTGCCATTTTCACCACCATACCCTGTAGTTTTTCTATGATTTCTCTCCTCTTCCAACCCCAAATTTCAATTCCGTAGAGCGCTCCAGCCTTTACTAACGAGTCAAATAGTTGTAGTCTTTGTTTCAGTTTGTTCACATGTGCCCTTTTCATTACTCCCCAAACTGAGTTGATCGCCTTTCTCGCTTTCCCTACTACACTCATCAGGTGTTTTCCCACTGTGTTTTTCGTGGAAAACCAGTATCCCAGATATTTGTATTCTTTCACTATTTCTATATCCTCTCCCTTAAAAGTGAACGCCTCGTTTCTTTTCCTTCTCCCCCCGTTTCTGAATACTACTATTTTTGTTTTTTTGACATTAACCTCCATATTTTCCCTCCCGACATATCGTTCTAGGGTTCTAAGCATGTCCTGTAAACCCGCTGCGTCGTCTGCAATTACGGCCACATCATCGGCATACTTCAAGGCGTATATCTTTTTATTTCCCATAACTGTGCCTCCTTCCTTTCTTTTTTCCCATTCCTCATCTATGTCGTCGAGAGCCAAGATAAATAGCAGAGGGCTTAGCGGACAACCCTGTCTCACTCCCCTTTCTGTTTCAAAACTTTCCGAAATCCCCTCTCCTGCAATAATTTCGTTGTTAGTTTTTTCGTACATTCCTTTTATTAGGTTTAACGTTCTGCCCCTTATTCCTTTTTTCCATATTTTCTTCATCATACCTCCTCTGTCTATCATGTCGAATGCCGCCTTAAAATCTACAAATGCCACATACAGCTTTCCCCCTTTTTGTTTTAGTTTGTTGTTTATTAGTGAGTTTAATACAAAAATGTGATCCCTAGTTCCTCTTTTTGGTCTGAAGCCCGCTTGACTCTCTTTCAATATTTGTTCATTTTCCATCCAAACTTTTAACCTTCCTGCTAGAATACTTGTAAGTATTTTGTACCCTATATCTAATAAAGCGATCCCCCGGTAGTTACTTACCTCACTTTCTTCACCTGCCTTTAGAATGGGATAAATTCGTGCCCTTTCCCATCCACCTGGAAGCCTACCTGATCTCAAGCTCTCGTTTAAAATACCCCTTAGCACCTCGCGCCCTTTACTGCTAAGCCCTTTTATGAATTCAGCTGTTATGCCGTCCTCTCCTGCCGCCTTTCTGTTTTTTAGGTTCCTTATTGTTTTCGCCAATTCCTTCTCGTTGATCTCTTTATTCCATCTTTCTTCAACCGGGCCCTGTGCATCCTCCTGTGCTTCCTCCTGATGCTTCTGATTTTTTCCTCTTTCTACTTCCTTTTTGCCCAACAGCTTTTCAAAATATTCCACCCATTGCTTTTTGGTTATATTTTCACCAGTCCTTTTCTTTTTGTACCTGAAGAATCTCACAGCCTCCCACCAGTCCACCATGTTTTTGCTTTCTCTCACCTTGGCCCATTTCCCTTCGAACCATTCCCGTCTTTTTGCTACGCAAAGCTCTTTCATCCCTTTTCTCTCCTCCCTTAGCAAAGTCTTATTCCTTTCTGTTTTATTGGCTAAATACTTGTTTAGGCTTCCCCAAACTCTCTTGCGCTGCTCCGTACACTCCTCGTCCCACCAAGTTACCTCCCTAAAACCTCCTTGATGTGCTTGCACCATTCCCGCCTTATCCGCTGCTTCCCATATGCTTTTTTTCAGTGATTCCCATTTTATCCCTCCAATCTCCTTTTTGGCCTCTGTGTCGATTAAACTATCTAACTCCGTTTCAAAATCTTTGCACGCCTCCTCTTTCCACTTTAGTCTTTTTACTGGTTCTATTTTATTCCTATTTCTTTTCTCTTTTGTTACCCCTCCTCCCTTTATGTTAAAGGCTACCGGCAAATGATCCGACTCGATCCTGGGCAGTATTTTCAAGGAGCTTATCGTGTCGTCTTCTTCATCTTCCATTTTTATAATTAAGTCGAGAACCGAGTTACCACTTCCCCCACCTATGAAAGTAGATTTTCCTTCGCGGTCCCCGTTGATTCGGCCGTTCATAATCGCCAACCCCATTTTTTCGCAAAATCGCAATAGTCTCCTTCCTTCCGCGTTAATTATGTTATCTTCCGACATTCGTTGTTCGTCCAGCCCCCCATATTTTTCGCATGGTACCAACCCCGGTGCTCTTCCCACCCTTGCATTTAAATCTCCCGCTATAATTACTCCCGCACCCGCTTTCGTGCCTTCATCAATTAGTTTTTCCAATTCTTCCTCTATACGGGAAAAGCCCATGTTATTATATATCTCAATTATCCACAGTTTTTTATACATTGGTTTCCTATCTATCACGATCACCATTCCACATTTCCATTCAGTTATTTCGCATGTATTCATTAAACTCTTTCTAATTCCCACTATGTGACCACCACTTGCTCTCCCTCTCGTTTTCCCTCGTTCCGCCGGTTTTGCCCACCATTGAAAGTTTTTGCTTAGTGACTTAAGCGCGATCTCTTCCTTTCCCCGTTCCAACCACGTTTCCTGGATTAGAATTATTTCGAAATCGTCCAGAAATTGCGAAGCCTTCCTAATATTCCTCCATCCAGCGATATTCCATGTTACGATGCTCAGGAACTCTTCTTCCTCCTCCACGAAAAAACATTTCCTCCAATCTTCCGCTGCGTTCCATCCATTTCCACCAAACTCCGTCGAATCTTATTTTTCCGTATCCGACCGATACCTCGTTGCCTTTTTCGGTCTCTCTCTCGGCTAACCTCCTGAGCCATTCCTGAACCTCCGCTTCCCTTGGTGTTAGGTCGTCCTCAATCCATACTCGCGACCCTTTCAAATATCTTCTCCTCCTCATTATCTCTTTTTTGGTATCCGCCGATCTGCAGGTTACTACCGGCCCTCCCCCGATGCGTTGCACTCTTACGATCTGTGGATTTATCTTCAACCAGTCCTCAACGAGTCCGGAAATTTCGGTAGCAATCTTTGCCTCACTTCTGCCTCCTCCCACTCCTCTCACTCTGATGTTCCTCTTCCTTTTTGCTCTTTCGATTTTTTCATATTCCCATTCGCCCGCTGAAAGCGCCTCAGGCGGACGATTTTCCTTTCTTGACTTTTCTTCCACCTCCTTCCGGCCGACCGCAGTTGGGTTTCCTTCTTCCTCCCTCTTCCTTCCTTTCCTATGACGTCGCGACATCACTTCCACGAATTCCTCTTCTTCGTTGGATTCGCAGTTGATGGCATTCAGCAGCTCCATTTCCTCCTCCTGCGTTGGGTGTTCTTCATCTCTTCTTTGCTTCCTGTATGCGCCAACTCTTTCTCTGTCGTTATTATTTTCCTCCGTCTCTTCCCACTCCGTGGATCTACCGATACCCTCGTTTCTCTTTCCATTACGCTCTCTTCCTTCCTTTTCTAGAATTCTTATTGTGTCTTCGTAATTCTTCTTTTCCTCCTCCCAGATGGCTCTGTCTCTGTACGTTGCCATCCTCCACACCTCTGCCTCCCCGATCAGGTCCTTAATTATGGCATTCATGCTCTCACATCGGCATGGCCGCGGAGCCATATCCTCGATTTCTTGCTTCAGTCGCCTTATCGTCTTTTCCTGCTGCTCAAACTTCTCCATCCATTTCGCTTGCTCACCTGCGAACATTTCTTCGACTTTTCGCCTCGGTACCTTCACGCCTCCTTCCTCGAAATCTCGTGGTGATTGCTCCCCTCTTTGTTGGCCCATCAACTCCTCCACCGCTCTTTGGATCACTTTCTTAATTTTATTCTCCCATTCATCCTCCTTTTTATCAGTCCATTTTTCAGCTATTTCTTCGACTTTTTCCCTTAATTCTTCCCGTTCATTATCTTGATTTCCCCGCGTGAGTTCTATGTTATTTTTCTCACTCGACCATTCATTGCCTCCTTTCTTCTTTTTCACTGCTCCCCACGAGTCCATCAGCGTTCGTATGCAGTGCACCTTCCTCTTTTTCAGCCCAAGCGCACCGCGAGGTCTTCCTCTCCTTCTCTTTCCAGTCTCCAATATTTCATCCGTTGTATCCTTGTCCTTTTCCTTCGATGCACTCGGTGAATCTTCTTCCTCAACTATTATTTGTGAGTATTCGGTCGGCGTCTCACAGATCCCGTCGGTAACAACGGCCGCGTCTTTCCCGACACCAATCTCGTCCTCTTGGTCGGTAAGGTAGGTCTCTCCTTCACCCACGTCCCGGCGTCCCTTGCTCATGGCGTTGTCGTTGCCCATGTCACTTCCTTGATTGTCCCTCTCACTCTCGCTTTCACTTTCGACACTTCTTAACCTCAAAAACTCCATCGAACTGTTTTTCTCTTCACCCATCTTTTTCCGCTGCCTCCTCGCTCACCACCACTTCCACTGCTTCCTTGCCACTTCCGCTTGCCTCCTAACTACTTTGTCAGTATTTCACTGCCCATACACTGCCACTTTTCCGCGTTAGCTAGCGCTCACTTGTGCACACGTCCGTCTCGCTACGCGTTCCAACCGGAAGTCCAGACTACTACTATGCAGTAAATATGTAGAAGTATACGTGTATATATGTATACTCAGGTATAAATTCAAAACAGCTGTTCCCAACAGCTGCCAGGGACGCGCAGTGTGTAGTACTAGAGCGCGCGCACCGAGCGCTTCTACTTTGAATCGCTGTACTGAGTCGACAAAGTGAAAATCGACTTTATCAGCAATTGAATATCAATTCTATGGTGGAATAGAGTTGAAAAATGCAAAAAATAAAAAATCGATTTTTTCATTCCGTCCCAGTAGAATAGCACCTTAAGAATATTTCTTGAAAGTTTAATTCACATCGGCTCAAATTTAAGGGCCCAGTCCACTTTGAACATTTCAAAACATCGATTTGTTTTACTGTTTTCGAAAGTACATACATTTAGAAATATTGTGTCAAAATTTTATGAAAGTCCGAGCTCTCTAAGTATTTTTTTTACATGAACGTCAGGACCTCATTTCGTCTACCTGAGCGTATAGCGTGCTCGGCCGACCCATCGTATAAACTTCAAACGTGTTTTTCTCGAAACAACGTTTTCAAAATCTAGCTCCATCGTATCTCTAAAACTAATAAACCGATTCTATTGAAATTTGAACCACATATTGTAAGCATGATTCGCAACAAGATGACCCTCGATGGTTTAAAAATTTTGATTTTTACTCTTTTTTTTGGTAAAAAACTGCGAAAAAACGCGTTTATTAAAACTTTTTTCGTTTTTCATCTGCCATTTTTTATTTTTTCATAAAACTTTATATCCGGGGACCATTTTGTAGCTGGTGTCATACTGAATCTAATGGACTATGATTTTTATGTTCCGGAAAAGCCGTTGCCGAGTTGTGATGGAGCCCACCTATTTTTGAGGCTATAGTTTTTGTACTTAAAAATGAATAAAAATGAATTAAATTTTGTTTTAAATTGAATTTCAAGACTTTATTTATCAAGCCCAACAATTTTTATATTCATATCTTTTATAAAATTCTCAAAAAAGTCGCGAAAATAGACAGTCCAGAGTGGACTGGCCCCTTAAAGGAGCTTTCTTTCCCGCCCACTAGGTATGACCCGCTAAGCGACCATCAAGCAAACATATCGAGATACAATAAAGCGGGGGAAAGAATAGGAATAAGAGTGAAAAAATAATAAAAAGAGGTTTTCGTACCGCTATCATCATCGAATCGACTTCTTCTCGTAATTCCTGTTCCGTAAATTTCGCACCGTCCTTCGACAATTCCATTAGAACTTGCAGGAAATTTTTTTTCCTCGCCGTCAGTTCATCTGTAAAATCAATCCGAATCCTCGTTCGAGAGCTCACACATAGTCGAGATTTTTTATAACATCAACTTTTGGTTTTCGACGAATTCTCAAAATATAACATTACCAAAATATTTTCTAAAAATTGCAAGGGGACCCGTTTTTCTCAACATGAGTTTTTCAAAATCGGTCACCATGTCGTCTCAAAAATCACTGCCCCGATCAACTTCAAATTTTACAAGCTTCTTTTACATATCAAAAAGCGGTGCCTGGACGAAGGAATTTTTTTTACACGCATAGTTTTTTTTGTAAACGAAAATAGAGCGTTTTTTCACTGAAAATCGATTTTTTTACTTTGGGTTGCGGTCTTTTCTTTTTAATCAATATTTTATTAAATCCTTCGTCCTTTTAGTTATAAACAAAAATAGAGCGTTTTTTCCCCCGTAAATCGATACGTTTCTTTTTTTTACTACGGTCTTTTTTTTAATAGATATTTTTATTAAAACCTTCGTCTTTTTTTATAAACGAAAATAGAGCGTTTTATTCACCGAAAATCGATACTTTTACTTTGCGCTCAAGTTAACAATAATCGTAAGATAAATATATGATAATTAATCACTTATGATCCTATCACACGTGTTCGATCAATGGAAGCTGTAGCGACACACTGTATATACACACAACTGAAGAATAAGAAAGAATAAATAATTATCATCATTATCATTATTCAGATTTTTATTTGTCTCTGCGTACGTGAATTTTCGTCCTCCGGAGAATTCTGGATCCCATCCTGAGAATGTTTCTTCTCTCGAATGACTTCGTCCGTCACGCCGTGCAGATACTTCAAACACTCGCGCTGATCCCTCCCCAATTGTGTCAAATTGAATATGAAATCAGGGTGGAGCCATATCTTGAATATTCTCTTGTGAATTATCTCGAACATCCTAAAACACAAAATTCCCATTCAAATTGTGCGGTTTAAATATTTGCGTAACTCGAGGAAAAATAATTTTGTGGAATTTTTACCTCTTTGCTGAATCGACGTAACGATTGGCTTTTTGTGTCTGGGCATTCATCACAACCCCCATAGCAGTCTCTGCGATCATTAAAAGTTTCTATACTCATAATAATTTTGACAAAACTTTGCGTTGTAAGGCAACTTTGGGCAACGCTGAAGGGGTGTCTCTCGGGAGCTGGGAAGTATCAGGTGGTGGGTGGAATGTGGGAGGGATGGGAACGCGAAAGTTTATAAGGACATACATGGTAATAATAAATAGAAAATTCTATGATGGTAATAATAAATCGCTCATCCTCTAAAAAAAACTTTCGCAACGCGGAAAAATCCGTAATCGGATTTTTATTCGAATTGGCTACATATTATTTATAACCCTCGAGAAGTGAATGAATTTCACAATAAATAAAATCATTACAGGCTAATTTAGATAAATATTGACGCCAAAGTGGCCTCACGGATGTGAAAAAAAAACAACAAAAATGCGTTTTTCTCAAAACAGCACTTTTTGTAGTGGATGAGTGAAATAAGTTATTTAATATAGTCGATGACTTTTCTTATGGCTCACCGCATACGATGTCAAGTGTGCACAAAGTTAGGTACTTGAAAACGTCGAATTCGCCCCCGTTCAATTCTTTCCTCATCTGTGTTGCCATGATTTCCGATTGCTTCGAAAATACCTCGACGAAAGACGCCAGTGTTCTCGAATTGAACGTTGGCGATATTAATTTTCGGTGGACGCGCCATTTGCCAGCTGTGCAATATAAATAAAAACGTTATCATTTCTTTGTAACGAAATTATTTTATTGTAAAGATCGATTTTTAGACAATTTCCGGACGTTTCGATACATCGTTTTCAAAACAACGTACACTAGGAAAAAAGTCCATGGTATTTACAACAAACGCCTATGGTGAAAGAGGAGATAGTAAAATTCGTTATAGTTTATTGATACTGAAATCATAATATGGTTAACACGACTATAAGGGAAAAGTATACCTAAACAGGCGATTTGGGTGGCGTGTTTGACTATCTATTATCCCCGAAATGATTATTGACTATTGTAAAAGGCTTGACAATATAGATATGGCTAATTCAGTGCTATAACAAAATCGGCGTATAAATACTAATGTTGTATACTGTACGTTAAGTTTTGTTCAGTCAAACTTCTACTGTTCTTTTCAAGTTTGTACAATTCATATGGATAACATTAACATTTTTCGAGTATAATTTGTTAGAAGATCTGATGAAAAGTGACTATTCGAAAAAAATTACAGTAAAGTTTACTTATAGCGAAGACGTAAATCATTTGCAGTTCGAGCAACTGCAGTTTGATAGTTTTACGAACGCATGTCTCTCAAACTGTTACATAGTATGTTTGTTGCATTGCAAAAATAGGATATCAGTTCAACCCAGATAGACAGTCATGATGATCACGCCGTGCATACAATTGATGAAGCAAATTTTACAGCACATTAACTATCATTTTTCATTTCTGTATATCTCCATAACGTAGAAACCCTCGCTCTCACACATCGTACATTTCACACACCTATACATATACATAACAATAAACAACGCAATAGAACTAATCATCCATACTACATTTATATAATTATAATTAAAACAGACCTATCACTATTATTACACAAAATAACACAACATTTAGATAACTAAACCATAACACACAACGCTCACATATATGACTTTTTCAAACTTGATTGTTAAAAGCTGTGTATTATTATTTATACAGATAAAATATATATTCCGAAGAGGACCCGAACCAGAGGGCCGAAACGTTAAACACATCTTCTTATTTCCATCGATAACCTTGGAAAATCCTTCATTGGCCGGACCGAAGCCGAATCCTTAACAATCTCTTGTCATCTACACGGCCGCACATTTCTTTGATTCATTTTACAGCACATTGACCACATGTCTTGATGCAAAGCCCGTGAACTCATTTAGTATCATAAATGTACAAAACATTTTGATCTCAATATGTCGTTTATAAATGCATCGTACGTTTGGAGCACGTCGAACTCATATCGCTCTGCTGAAGTGTCCGCAATTAATATCTGCAAATTTTACGTCATATGGAAGTCATCCAATGCCTTGTATTGATGAATTCACTGGGTTAGCACTGGTAATAGACATGCCATGCAAGCAATATGACAGCGATATGCATGTTTGTCAGTGATACATCCTATGACAGTGATATGCATGTTTCTAAGTGATACATTCGATGAGCGCAATATGACGGCGATATGCATGTTTCTCAGTGATACATCCTATGACAGTGATATGCATGTTTCTAAGTGATACATCCCATTAGCGCAATATGACGGCGATATGCATAAAAATCAAGAATGATATAAATAGGCAAAGAAACAAACAAGTTTACAGAAGTGTTACAATGGCTAGGTAGGTAGCGTGCAGCTCTAGAATTAGAAGACAACCGTAGGTTCAAGCCGTAGGTAGGTAAAAACTTTAACTAGGCAGGATACGTTTTAATCCATTTTTTTTATCAACATTTTTGGATTATTTATGTTTCACGCCGTGACACCCATATGAGCTCCATATGAGCACAACATAGTTTCGTCACGCCATGCCGCCAATATGAGCTCTGTAGGAGCACTACAATTTCTTCACGTCGTGACACCCTTATGAACCCCATATGCACTCACTTAATGTTAGATATTCGTGAGCTGATTTTGCTAGTCTGATGAATTCACTGCATGCATATTCGCTTGAGAACAACTTTGCTTGATTTGGATGTGTTACTGTGAATCATCATGTGATGACAATAAGACTTCAAGGGGAGCACTCATAAGGGATACACAGCTGTGAGACTTTCTATGCCGCAAGAGAAAATGTACATATGATGCCAATATGACGTACATTGGTCTGTCTGGGAACACTTCTTCTTGTAGTTCACCTTCTGTTCCTGTAGGACACACATTACTATGCATTCAGCAGGTCGTATCATATAATATGGTATAAATCACTATTATATGGTACAAAACTATTGCGGAGCGCCAAAAATCCATTTAAACAGTGACTTATATTATAAAAAACGCGGGTTGTATCTTATAATGTGGTACAAATCACTATAAATATCGTCGCAAATCACAGGCAACATTTTCAATCAATGTATATATATTTCAGTTCTCTATTATTATAGAATCTTAGGGGAGTACATTTTCAATAGTATGAAGGAATATCCATTTTATGAAAACTTACTATATTACATAGCATTGAAGAATAAACGTATGTTTGTGAGATTGGTGGTTGCGGTTAACATATGTGCGTAATTCATGCAACGGCTAAAATATCAATAAGCAGTACCATACTTTTGGCAGTAACTATGGCTATAGAATATTATTTTCCCCTCAGGGAAATTTAAAATACAGTTAAAATATGGTCGAGAACACCATACATTTCTCTTAGTGTATAGAAATGAAAGAGTACTGGGGAGCAAAAGGCATAGAGGGAAGAGCTAAAGAAACATGGGCCAGGTTAAGATGCTGAAATATAGGCAAAGAAAGTAAAAAGGGATACGCAGATACCCTACGCCGGTGTGATAGGAAAGAAGAAGTCTGGAATACATACGTGTACGAGGGAAAGAAAAATAAAACATGAATAAGGAAGTGGTAGATGGTTTGGAGAAGTGGCGAAGAGACTACAACGGGGAGGCACTGGAAGGAAAAATTAATAAAGAAACGAAAGCGAAAGCTATTAAAGAATTGTGCGAGTATGTGAGAGCCTCCGAATGCATGGTAATAAAGGAAGCATAAAATAGAAAAGGACGAAAGACATTAAAAAAAAAGTAAACGTGTAAAAGGGTGTCAATGTACAGAGGGGAACTGTGTAAAGATCCGCAAGATTATATTTAGAAATAAAGAACTATACATCTTTTTTAAGAACAAAAATATGAGTATAGTTTCTTATGAAAAAATCGTCATAAACCGCAGTCGACATCGCTTGCGGATTGACTGTGATTATTGCCCTAAAAAATCCAGCGTAATTTACGATTTTCCCCATGGAACAGCCAAATTGCTCAGATTTTAATAAATGACTACTTTCTCGAAAACGATTAAGGGGCTATACCAGTATGACACTTTTAAAAAATCGATTTTTTTTGCTCTTTTCGACAGTTTATACTTTCAAGAATATCCTGTAATTAGCAGTTTTTACGGTGAATATCATTTTATATTTCAAAAATCGATAGTTACATCTTTAAACGCGTTTTTCTCGAAATGAGATTGTTCAAATTTGCTAACATTGTAACTCAAAGAGCAATTATCCGATTGACTTGAAATTTGAACTGAGTACTCTTGAATGTATTTACTCTAAAATGACGTAGGATATTTTTGACTGGATGAAAATTGATGATTTGGCATTGAAAAAAACGACCATTGTATAGGCAAGAAAACACACTTTTTTCATAACTACGCCATTTTGTTAGATTTTGATATTTTTCGAAAATCCTATGTCAGTGTACAGGAAATACCTTCCAGTTTAACGACATTTTTTCCTTTTTCGGTTTCAGCTACTCAATCGGCCGGAATCATGTCAGCAGTGGAGGAACTTTTTTTAGGCGCCTCCGAAGGCAGCTCATAAGTCGCTTGATTCTCAATATGTTTCTATGAAAAAATTATGTTATATAGGTCAAATATATCCAAATATATTCTTAATTTTCCGAAACATTTAATTGAGTACTTTTCTTCCAAGAAATTCCCGAAAATTGCCCAAATTTTCAGCGTTCATACTGGTATACCTTAAGTGCAATTTTCGTAAAATTCGACTTTTAACTTCTCATTGCAGACATTTATGTCCGTGGAAGATGAGTATCGACTTCCCTACGATGTTAAAGCTTGCATCGTCGGAATGCAACGAAAATTCGATTCAATTTTTCATGTCCTCATTTTCATCATCGTCGCGAATCTTTTCTTACATATTTAGCCTGAAGATGTCCAATGAGGATCGTGGAAAACGTTTGAGCGATTTTAGAGGGCTAAATATGCCAAAAAAACTTCGCTACGAAACTTTCGTTGCGTTTCAACGGTGCAAACTTCAATATCGTCCTAAACTGCAAGGCTGAATCGATGATACTCTTTGTCTCTGGTTGAGCTGCGTTTCACTAAAAGTTTCTATCACATCCGAAATCGCGGGATGTTTCGATTTATAAATATATATATATATATATATATATATATATCGCACTTTATTTCGTTTTGTTTTTCCGGGTTCGCGATACCCATACGAAATAAGCAGGAGTCACGTATCTCAACGATAATCGAAATTAAGTGGATTACGCAAATATAGGAGACTGAGTGAGAGAGAAAGATATAGGTCGAACTCGTGGTATGCGCAAAATTCTACAGGGCCCACCATCGACGAATGATTCTTCGATGCGTGTCACGTACGAACGTATAATAAACGACCGAAGCTTCAGCGCACAGGGATAATTGAACGTCTTGTAACTGAGGCACGTTTTCGCCTATGCTTAGAGAGAGAGAGAAAGGGAGGTGCTTACCCGGTGCCGTAAATAATCCGGTTCCGAGCCAAGGACGGGCGTACTTGTAAAGATCTTCCTTCTCGATCGTTTTAGGACTCAGAAGAATTGTCTGAAACAAGCCGGAAAAGGGAAAATCACTCGGACGTGGAAAATGCTGCGTCAGTTGGAAAAATGAAGATTTTCATAATTTCAAAAAATTAAGGGATCATCACAGTGTAAAATTTTCAAAAAACCAGACTGATTAGCATATTTTAACCATCGAAAACTAAATCGCAATTACATTATTTTTATTAAAAATTGTATTTTATTGATTATTAAAGATTTTATTGTATTAATTATTAAAAATAAAACAGCAATTTTTTGACCCGTTACGCTGTGTTGATCGTTTAAGAATTTAAGGAGTTTAGGGACAAATGGTTGAGTGTTACCGTTTGATTCAAATGTATACAATACATTTTTTGTCATACTGAATGCACCCTCCAAATTTTAAATCGATAATTTACACCATTTCTATAAAATGTACAATTAAAAAAAAATACTTTTCAACATAGAGAGAACTTTAAGTGTCTACGCTCATCGCTAAACGGCAGTTTTACGTACGAAATAGTGCAAAAGAATGTTTGACATGTTATGAAAAACTGTCAAATCGCATCAGTACTCAAATCACTCAGTACACACTATGACAATTTCATCATCAGTGTCAGAATGTTAAGGCAGGAAACCAGTTTAGGAGTACGTTTTTTTAGTGATTTTCATAATTTTTTTGACAAGGAATGAATGAATAGTATTTATTCAAACTTTGGAAATATTTTATACATATTGTCACACAAATATTTTAATTTTTTCGAAGCATTTCCTATGAAAATATGGAACATGACCTGCCACCTATCAAAGGTCGCCATCAGACTTTAAGAACATGTTTTCCTTCTATATGAATCTAACTCTAACGGAAAATTGAAAATTGCCTTTTTTGGAGAGGTTTAAACAAAAGGGTATATTTTTGCCATTATTTTATCACCTTTTTGCTATAAAGAACATACTTTAAACAATGATATTACCCCAAATGTAAGTTCGTATAGTGCGTAATTATATAAAGAAACGAACTATTACTTTATAAAATCAGAGGTTAGAAACTTTTTGAGCTACAGTGTACCCAAATTGAAAAAAAAAGTTGTTTCGAGAAAAACGCGGTTGATAAAAAATTACCGAAAACAAAGAATTCAAGGCAGGAAAGAATTATTTGTACTGCTTACCCGTTAATCAGCAATTATGTTTGCTAACAATGGACTAAAAAATGTTCGTTTTTTTAGTCATCTAAACTGGTTTCTCGCCTTAAATGCGCTGTGTTAAATTTTATAGAAACGGTGTAGACGATGGATTTAACATAAGGAGGGTGCATTCAGTATATGACAAAGAATTTACTGTATTTGAATACTGTAAATTTGAATGAAATGGTATCACTTCGGCAATTGTCCCCAAAATTCCTTAATAAAAACAAATACAAATCCTTTAGATCACGATTTCTTTATAGTTGTGGTAAGGTGAACAGATTGAAATGAATTTAGAAAAATTGTGAAAACAAAGTTTTTTAAATGCAAAGCATTTGGGGTAGCATAATTCTCGAAACTGTTCCCAAGAAGTAAGCCAGTTACTACAAAATAATAAAAGTTAGCATACCAATACGACATAATAAACGTTTTTCACGTGTTTTTTCATTTATTTATTATTTGTGTGTTTACTTTTTGGATATAATAAATTATAGGATTACGCTATCAGTTTGACGTTTCAATTGAAAGGAAAATTGTGAATTCAATCGAAAATAAATAAGTTCTACGTATTGTCTTTACGTGTATTTTTTATATTGAAGTTTGCATGGTTGAAATGCAATGGAAATTCTTTATTTTTTTTTCGTTTTTTCTTCATTTTTATTGATATCCAAAATCATTTTTGATAGATTTCGGTTTTAGGTCTCTAGCGAGGAACTGAAAAAAAAGTTTTTACTCAGCAATTGGAAAGAAATATTGTCGTTGCGTTTCAACGATGCAAACTTTGATATCATTAATTTATGTAGTGATGTACGATAACTCTTGTCTTTTTTCTACAACATTTGTGGAAAAATCGAGCTTGTGCGGTAAGTGCATGAAGCAGAGTGCCGTAAGTCCTGAGAAATTCTTCTCAAGTTCATTTCCTTGATGAACGAGCGAAAAAGAACGAATTATTTTCCTTTCCTGTTAGTCACGGTAGTGCGTGAGCATTTTTAATTTGAATTTCATTAGAGATTTGAGTTTATAAAAAAAAAAATTCTCGTCGTACCTTCAAGCTTTCGGGGTCGTACACCGTGATGAATAGTCGACTGCCGAGCCATACTCTGAACGGCGAAGGATAAGAGTCCAGCATCTCCATCATTCGTTCAAGTATACCTGCGTAATTACATTACTGTAATTACAATAATGAGTAATATCTTCGACGACACGCTCATGTGTTTTTTTTATCCACGAAATACTGTCGGTTTTTTTTTATTTGTATTTAAATAGGCTTACGTAGATAATTTTTCATGCAACGAATAAAAGAGGAAAGAAGGGGTATTAAGAAAGAATTATTTGAGTAGTTTCGATGTATGATGAGTGTATGCAACATTAGGCCGAATTTAAATTAAGGCCTTAGGCTACAGTAAAGGGGTATAAAATCATGTGCGAATTTAACAATTTGTTTCGCATGAAAAAGTGATTTACTCATCCAATTAATCACACATCTATGTAGTATGAATATCGAGCTGTTAGAAAATATATATATTTTTTTCGGTGTACAAAATGACCGACTACCAATATTTTCTTTTGTTATCTTTTTTTTAGGCGCTCCGCGGCGTGACATTTAGCATCCACAATTTTTACTTAGAACAAAAAACAAAAATTCTCGTCAATCTACATTAGAATACCTAGAGACGTACGTACGGAATTTGAAAAATATTGTTTTATTCAAAAGTTGTAGATATTTGAACTTAAGAAATGAATTTTCAGTGAAATATTTCGTTATATAACTGCAAATAAAATGAAAATTTTTCGATTAATCAGAAATTCCGTGCGTACTTCTCTGCGAAATGCAATTAGGAACATAACTTTTAAATTTGAAGTAAATCGAGTGAAAATTGTTGAAGTTATTTGTCACGCCAATTGGAAAAAAGCGGTTTCGAGAAGTTTCGAGTAATCGGCCATTTTGTACATCGAAAAAAAATTCGAACAGCTTGATATTCATACTAAATAGATGTGTAATTAATTTTATGAGTGAATCACTTTTTCATACGAAAAACAATTGTTAAATTCGCACATGATTTTATACCCGTTACTGTGGCCTAACCCCTCAACGAAAGAAAAATCTTTTTTTATAAAGAAAATATTAATTAAAAAAAACCATGTAACAACCGAAAGTGGTAATAAGACATAACCCAAATGTCAAAAATGGTGAAAACATGTTACCTTTAAAAAAAAATCATGAAAATCAGCAATTTTATCCTCGCCTAAAGGTATCGCCCCCTCAACCAAACAGTGTTAATATATGGACACTTCCGGCGGACGTGAGTAACCCTCAACAGGATACGAGCCTAAAAACCATCCATGCGATTCTGTTTCAGTCAGAAAATATTTCTCAAGCATGAAAGACTTTCCCCAAAGCAGAGAAAAAAAATCGAGTGTTCACGTCGTCTCTCTACTCACGCGTCGTATCGCCCACGAAGAAATGAGCATTGCCGAGGACAGGTATTGCTGGTGGCCCGGGAAATTTCGCAGCTTCGCGGTACAGGCGTAATTTCGAATAATAATGAAGAACAACCGTCGCGATGCAACAAAAAAGACACAGCGTGACCAACATCGTCGTGACAATAATCCCTAATAATTAATAAACGATTATTTTGTCGCGAAACTCAGAGGTCGCTGTTTTTTTCTCAATATATCGATGAGCGAGAAAGAGCAAAAAATTCGCGTTAACGATAGAGGTGCTCGTTGTCATATGGAGGACATTGCGAATCCGTTGGCTATGAGAACTCGCGAGGTGAAGATAATCCATCCGAACTTCCCCACCGCGTGTCAATTCGAGTCACTCCTTCGCCTCTCCGACGATAAAAAAAAACATCGATGAGCTATCGGAGCCTTATAAAGTATAAGACAAAGGAAAAAAGAAACAAGTACCAGCGGCAAGTGCCATCACTATTCGCAATTTGCCCGCGAGTAATAGCCCATTGTAGCAACACATTTTTACGTTGAAAAAATATAAATGTATGCGAAATTCTAACTGATTCACGGATTTACAACGAACATCAGTTTCAACAAAAGCGTAGGCGGAAGCTTTTGTTGAAACTCATGTAAAGGGCGTCTCAAAATGACCGGACATTTTAAATTGCGCGCCATTTTTTTTGCGGCGAAGATAGAGTACTAATCTTTGACAAGTGGCATCAGGATGTATTGAGGTTTAAGGTTGTTATGGGGTTTAGCCGTCGGGGGTGAAGTACGAGGGAAGCGCCCTATGCTTATGCACGGAGCCGATTGACTGTTACCAACTGTTAGCTTTCAAATAATCGTCATATTAAGGCGAAGTAGAAGATCTACCACGAGACATGTGAGTGCGAGAGAGACAGCTGAAATTTTCGAACAGAGATTTTTCAGAGATGAATAATATTTATGGCAAAAGGAAATCATTAAGCTCTACGTCAGGGAATTCTCCGGAGTCTAATGCTTCGTTTTTCCGAAAAAGTTAACCATCTATGAGAAAATTGGGTTAGAACATTTGTGAGGTTATGTTGACCTTGTACATGCCCTTGATCCTGCGTTTTCGAACTATTTTTCTACATCTATTTGTAAAAATATGCGTTTTTGAACATTCGGTGATTACATTATGTGTTTTCATTACTTTGCAATAATTATTTTCTATAACTTTCTCTCGCTCAATTAACGCGAAACGAATGGGCAACGTACATCGTGGTATATCATAATGCCCAGGTTGGCAGAAGTGTCGTGAAGTTAGAGACATATGCGCCCCGTTCGTAACCTCAATATCGGCCCAAGGAGCTGTCAAAACTGAACATCGGTCCGAGTAAAAAATTCCGCTGGAATGAAAAAGTGTGTACTAAGGCTGTCTATAATCTCGAGGAAATCCAAAACTTTAATAATTTGACGATATTCTAAAAAAAAAAATTATGTGTGAAAAAAATCCGCGTCATTTTCTCTTTGCCCAGAAATGTCTAGAAAGGTATAATTTCTGAGCATAGTTATCAAATTAATATTAAGTAATTATGACTAATTAAGAGAACAAGTACCAATAATATTCGTTGTTAATTATCCTGACCGAGTAGTTTGAGGTTCCCGGGCATAATTACCGAATACCGATAAGATTGGTAGCATTTGTGCCGTCTACGACGTTGCCATGATTGCACAGTCTAATATTTTCTGTGCTTAATTTTCGCACAAATTCGCTATCAAAAACATTAATAATTTTATAACGGTACTGTAAATTCTCATTTTGACGGTACCAAGGGTTAGTCCGATAATTAGTCGAACCGTACCTATTTTTTCAGCTCCGTGGTAACATTCACTTAGCAGATATTAATAATGTACCGAAAAATGATCGGGAGTTTTCCATAAGCGTAATGTAATTAGCCCACGAAATACGTCGAGTTGCTGATTTTTTTTCTAAAAAACAGTACTGTGGATCGTATTCAAACTGCACAGGATGATCAGCAAAGAGGTTATAAAGGTCCAAAAAAATTCAGCTCGGTGGTAACATGTTGACTTAACCCCATAACAACCTTTATCGTGATCGTGTAATTCTATGCATTACACGATCGAGCCATGCATAAAAATCGTTATTTGCTGCATTGTTACTGCATAGTTATTGCAGACGAAGTTTCATGGTCGTGTTATCTCGCGTCGCGGCGATGTGAATTGGCCACCAAGATCGTGCGATTTGACGCCATTGGACTTCTTTCTTTGGGGTTTTCTGAAAGGAAAAATGCTTTCCAATGATTCACAGACAATTCCGGAGCTCGCGGAACCAATTGGACGCACCATTAATGAAATTAGTCGCAATTATGCCAAAATGTTATTGGACATTTCGTCAAAAAAGTGAACGTTTGCAAATAGGGATGGGGCAGCCATTTATCGGATATTGTGTTGCACACATAACCTCTGTGCTTGTACCTTATATTAAGAGAAAAACATTCGTACTTTTCAAATAAATAATACGTTTCATTAATAAATTTGGATATCGGTTTTGATGGACTTGAAGAATGGCGCTTGATTCATCCCGATATTTCAATTGGTCCACTCAGAAAGTGCTCTTGAAAGATGGCCGAAAAAGAGGCAAAGGGATGGAAAAGTTGGCGAAAATCGATGGTCCGCTTTTAAAATTCTGTAAAAAATCGAAAAGTACTCTTATTTCGATCAACGAATCGGAATTTAAAAAGGATACGATTACGAAAAGAATAAGCTCAGAGCAAAATTTAAAATCGAAACAGAAAAAAAATTACGAGCGATTCAGTGAAGACAATTTTTTTGCCAAAATACAAACAAAAAATTGGATTTTTAATATTTTTTTCATAAATCCACATCGATGTATATTTACCCTCGGGATACGAATTCACTATTTATTTCCTCCAAACGCCACAATTTTCATCAAACATCGTTGAAAATGTATGGGATGTGGTTTACCCCCTTAAGCTTGCTATCCGGTACAAATGCGTAAATGCGCAAATTTTACCACCCGTTTAAAGTAATACCCGTTTCATTAGTTTTAATGCACCCCTTTTGAATGTAAGGTGAGAGAAAGAAAAATAAAGGGGTGGTTCATCCCTCCATTGTTGTCTTTTTTTTCAATGTAACCATAGTGGATTTTTGATCGTTTTGCATAAGAACAATTTCGTTTCTGTTTCACGAACAATAAACGGCGAAGTGCTTTTTTTATTTTCTCAATACTAAAGTATATACAGGGTGTCCTGTTATGAATGGATAATCCTGCACTGCCCATAGGTTCGATGATGTCCTACTATATGCTGGAATTTCAGTTTAGTAAAAGTACCACGGTTTTCGAGATAAAAATAATCTGCTTTTGGTTTTTCGCATGTCATTTTTACAAATGTTGACTTTTTTCGACCCGGTTGAAAAAAAATCTTCTTTTTAACCTTAAATGCTACGGAAACTTTATGAAAAAAGATCTTATGCAGAATTTTCATACAAGCCAATACTAACATCTGACTGTGATAGCCTGCGGTGTAAAAAAAATATGTACTACGCATATCGGGCCAATTACTTTAAAAAGTTGTTTAGTTATTGTCGAGCCATATTTGTAGAAATGGCATGCGAAAAACCAAAAGCAGATGATTTTGTTTTTTCAACAAATAACAAGGTAAATGATTCTTTTTAAAAAAATGACAAAAATTATATATATATATATATATATATATATATATATATATATATATATATATATATATATATATATATATATATATATATATATATATATATATGAGGTATTCCACGTGAATCCGGTGGACTTCTTCCCTGACCCCTGACAATTCGATTAATTTTTTAAATCTGATTCCATTGACTCTAAAAGACAACCCGATTTTTTTTTACGTTTTTCGAAACAACCCTAGTAAAAAAAATGTCTCCGGAATAAAACGCCACGATATAAAAACCTGAAAAAATTCCCAAAAATGCGTGATTATATGTAGAAATGTTCAAGCTACCACCCGCAGTGGAAGTACGATTTTTTTTGTGCTTTCTGAGCGATTAACTTTAAAACAATCCGAAAAATTGACTGCTAACTGTTCAAGGTCCATGATTGTGATTTGGCTATTCAAAAACAGTCAAAAAAATTCATTGTGGGTATCAAAATATGTAAATATCCGCGCGAAGTAAGCGCTTCTTGAATCTTTCGATTTTTTAAAAACGTTAATCGCTCAAAAAGCACAGAAAAAATCATACTTCCACTGCGGGTGATAGCTTGAAAATTTTCACACATAATCACGCATTTTTGGGAATTTTTTCAGATTTTTAAATCGGGGCGTTTTCTTTCGGAGAATTTTCTTTTATTTTTAATAAGGGTTGTTTCGAAAAATGTAAAAAAAACCAGGGTGTCTTTTAGAGTCAATGGGATCAGATTTTCAAAAAATCGAATTGGCGGGGGTCAGGGGAAAAGTCCACCGGGTTCACGTGGAATACCTCATGTATAATATATAAATAATAACATATATAAAAAAAGCCCAAAATCTCAAAAACCATGGGACTTTTAGTAAACTGAAATTCCAGCACATAGTAGGACATGATCTGATCTATCGACGGTTGCAGGATTATCCATTCATAACAGGACACCCTGTATATACATATTTATTACAAGAACAACGAACTATTATTCAACCAAACAAATGTAGTTATTATTTTCTTCCACGCGTTACTCGATCATAATAACTCTCGGAGCACGTGAATAAAATCGAGAATCGCGTTCTGAAAGATTTGTAGCGAAATTTGTAGCCCTCGTCCTCCTAATGCCCACCACAACTTTTAGTCATTTTCCACGGAGCCTTCTACTCTCGCCGAAGGCTACCGCTGGTCTCGGGGGTGTCTTTGGGTAAAGTTGCGCCCGCACCTCGATCGATTTCCATGCAAAGAAAAAAAACCAAGCTAAGTACCAAGCTGTTGAAAATTCCGAAAAAATGCGGGTTTTTTTTCGAGGAAAAACTCTCTTGAAAAACTGGGATAAGTCAAAGAGTATTCTCAATCTTGTAATATATTTGCAATGGTCTGGTCGAGATGAAAGATTACAAATTAGGCTAGAAAAAGGGCGAAAAATGTACGAAGTGTTATTTGAGTGATATGAAATCAAGTTCCATTGCCCTTTGTTTTTCTTATTTTCTACTACTTTTCTGAAGGATTGCACCTAGCTCATGGCCGGAAAAAGGGGAAATTTCGTGATTTTTACGTAGATAATTGTATCTACCACATTTATAAATATTTTTCAACACAAAAATTGTAAAAGATACTTCGAATCTTACTCTTTAGAAAAAAATTGTGAATCTGCATACGTATTCCCAGAACAAAAATCACGAAAATTCCCCTTTTTGTGCGGAGCGCTTTTTGAAAAAGTCCTTCGCGGTGACCACTGCAGCTCGAGCACAAATCATGCAAAATAAAAAGATAAAATGCATTTAGTTTTTGCATGAATTTATCTAGTGCTTGGACGAAGGATGTAATAAAATATTAATGTTTGTAAAAAAAGGGCGCAGTCCGAAGGGAAAGTATCGATTTTCGGTAAAAAACGCTCTATTGTCGTTGATAATAAAAAAACTATACATCGAAAAAAAAATCCTTCGTTCAAAGACTGCTTTCTGATGTGAAAGAATCTTGTAAAATTTGAAGATGATCGGTGTAGTGATTTGTGAGATATCGTGGTCGCCGATTTTGAAAAAGTAATTTCGAGAAAAGCGCGTTTAAAGCTTGCCGGTTCGCGGAACCTACCCATAAGCGGCCATAACTTCCTTAAGAAGTTTCGATACCAAAATCGAAATGGTTATAGACGATTGAAATTCATATCACCGGGAGATTAATTTGGGATGCATTAATTGTCCAAAAATTAATCCGTTTCACCACATAGTTTCGGAGATTTTGAAGGTTCAAGTTGAGTTTTGAGTTTTGTTCGAGTATTATTAATGAACCAAATGGAGAAACCGCTTAATTTTTTAACATGCCATTCCTGACACTTATCGCAGTTTGTTCAGTTTTTTAAATTTTAATCGAAGCATTGTTTAAACCCCTACAACCCCTACCAACGTGAACACGTTGAACCGTCATGGCACGTGGCATTTCGTAAACACTAGTTATAGGTCTGTAGGGGTTAAAATAATGCTTCGATTTAAATGCAAAAAGAATGAATAAACTGCGATTAGTGTCAGGAATGCGGTGTTAACAAATTAAGGTATTTCTCCACTCGGTTCATTAATAATACTCGAACAAAACTCAACTTGAACCTTAAAAATCTTCGAAACTATGTGGTGAAACGGATTAATTTTTGGACAGTTAATGCATCCTAAATTAATCTCTCGGTGATATGAATTTCAATCGTCTACAACCAGTTGGATTTTGGTATCGAAACTCCTTAATTTCCACCGGATCGACTCGAAATTTTCAGAGAAACTATTCAAACTTCAATATTTAAAAACATATCAAGTAGGTGTATGCCCTTAATCGCTAGGTGATCATGAACGGGTTGCTTTTTTTTGCCAATTTCGTACTCCGATAAACACGTGTCATTTTTGGGAAAAAGGCAACAGCATATTTTCTACCGGGACTCAAAAGGGCCGAGTAAAACGACATTTTTTTCGTATACTTATCCAAAATTTTATGTATATTTTCCTACAATGTCGCATTTTTGCCAAAAATTGTATTTTCGTATACTTCTTTACAATTTTATGTATCTTTTCCTACAATACCGCATTTTTGCCAAAACGCGCCTTAACTAGCGAATCGTAAGGCTCAAAAGAAATATCGAGCGTGGCGAAAAGTTTCAACTGAAATAATATATAAGATAGGAATCCCAAAAATATCTAGAAAGTTCGTTTTCGTGCTTCTGGTTGGAACCACGAAAAGTGGTCATTAGTAATGTATCCAAGAATATGTATAGAGTACCTAAACCAAATACCAAAAGGGTATCTCAGAAAACCTGACATTTTAGATTGCGCGCTATTTTTTTTTTTGTTGCGGCGAACATAGCCTACTAATCTTTGACAACTGGCATCAAGAAGTATTGAGGTCCAGTCATGAAAAATTACAGGATCGAGCAACGCATAGAAATTCTTATTGTTTCATGGTCGTGGTATGTCGCGCAGGGCAGTTTTTTCCTTGGCTTACGGCCTACTACGATCTTATTTGTTTCAAAGATATTTTTTCATTTGTTTCAGCTATTCTTTTTAAATATCGAATATATTCAAATTGAATAAATAAAGATTCGATTCAACTAAATCTCTATTTGCTTAAATGTACACTGTAAATCTAAGTGTACTATATGCATAAAATATTTCATAAATCCAAAATAAAAAGAAATACTTAATTGAGGGTTTTACGACAACGATGTTGTATCAACATTCGTCATTCCCTGGCCTTTTGAGATGATTCCTATCGAAGAAAATATTTCACCTGTATGGGAATCGAACCTAGAACGTACCTACTCATAGCTACGCACGTTGCCCCTATGCTACCGAGTGCTTGTATCATCTTAGTCGCAGATATGGCTAAGAGACCAAATGAATTCCTATAAATATTTGCTGTATCACATAAACTATATCAATTAGTTAATATCATTGTGATAATTAGAGTTTTATCGAATAACATGCTATATATTTGTCTAACATAACCTATATATATATATATAATTCCTCTTTCTCCACCCTCTCTACCCCCACACCTCTTTGATATAGAATGTGTTGCAATAAATGCAGACCATGCAATAAAATAGAAAAATGGTTGACTCTACGAAAGTTCGATTTAATTTAAATTAAAAAAAAAATCAAATGCATCCATTTCGTGGATTCAACTAAATTGTTTTTTGAGCAGATGAAACCGAATCACAGATTTATTAGGATTAAATAAAATATTTAGTTATTGGACGATATTGAATATATTGTGATTGAAATAAATCAATATATTTCAAGTAAATAATTTAAAAAATGGAATGCAATAGGAAAAATTTGATTCCACGAAAAATCTAGTTAATTCAAATAAACAAAAATTAAATGGACGCGATTAGTTTATATCAATAGAATTTTTCTGTCAGTGTGGACTCCTTTCTTTAGGGTTTTCCGAAAGAAAAAGTGTATGCCAGAGATCCACAGACCATTCCGGAGCTCAAGGAAGCATTGGACGCACCATTAAGGCGTTAGGTGGGTTTCGAAGCAAAAAAAGCATATTTTCTCTATTAAAAAAAATATAATATATCAATTATTTTATTCAAAATGTTGACCACATCAAAGAGCAACATTTCAACAATATTTAAAAAAAACTTTCATCCAATAATTTGGGAAATTCAGCCGGTGGGACCTGGTTTCCGGAGACCCCTAAATAAAGTGTTTCATCTGAAATTCAAAAACCAATTTTTTTCCTGTTAGTAGACAAGTAAAGCTCGCGATTGAACGAAGGATTTTTAAAAAAATTGAAATTTGAATTGCAAATTAGTTGTAATCGAAAAAAACCTTCGTTCAATCACTAGTTAATGCTATTTTGAAGTGTGCAAAATTTCAATAAGATCGGTGCAATAGTTTTTGAGAAATCGTGTCTACCGACTTCAAAAATAATGTTTTGAGAAAAATGCGATTACCTGCGTCGCTCCCAGCCGGTCTTTCCCAATGGGGGGAATTCCCAAAGGCTCTCTCTCTCCTAGACTTTTACTCCGACTGACTTAAAACTTTGGGAGAATATTCTAGCCATTCTATTAGATAATAAAAAAAATTAATTATTAATTAAAATAATTAATAATAAAAAAAAACACGTAACACCTTATTGAAATTAGTCCGCAATTATGCCAAAATGTTATTGAAAATTTCGTCACAAGAGTGAACGTTTGCAAACAGGGACGAGGCGGCGATTTATCGGAAATAGTGTTCCACACATAACCTCCATGTTTGTACCTTATATTAAAGTAAAAATATTCGTACTTTTCAAATAAATAATACGTTTTATAGATAAATCAAAATGTCAGGTCATTTCGAGACACCCTAAAGAAAAAAAAAATTGTCTGAATATAGCGAGGGGTTGGAAATAATTTGATAACTTTACTTGACCACTTCGATTGGAAAATTGGTAGCTGAAATGATTTTTCAACGATCACGTTTAGTCAGCATTCAAATGATCAAATTCCCAAAGGACAGGTACCCATTCCGACCCCGTCACTTCCGGAAGAAAGAGCTCCATTTGTTTGATTTGTTTTTCTCGTCTCTCCTGTTGGATAGGTTCATTGGGATTTGGGACAATTAGTCTTGTCGCAGCTTTACGGGATAACTTGCAATTGGGACAGTTGCGCGCGGCTGTATACATCGAAGGGCGTCCATCGTCGCGAATGTTAGTCTCATTCGATATAGTAATGGGTCTCGCCGGATGAGCGTCCGTGCATTTATCGTCTTGTGGGCCCCCCTGCGAACGGTTAAACTTCGTGATAGATCGTCCTTCCGGATATAGATCGCAACTCGTCCCTAAGTATTCAAATTTCCGCCGGAAATTTATGGCAATTAATTCACGCGCCCCATCGGGACAAAAAGTTTTTCGTCCTTTCTTTTTCATGCTTGGGACATGAGACGGATATTGCTCGGAGATCCTTCGGGGCAGATAGAAAAATGGAGATGTTCGCTCGGGATGCCTTCCTCCTGGTGATTCAACTCTTCGAATTTATTTTTTCGATTAAGTTAATAATTACGGAGATTACTTTGAGACGCTACACCGGCTGGGTCAATTTACCGAGACTTCGAGAATTTCACGCAATCGTAACTTCGCCTCGTCCTTAAGGGGGGAGATACCTTTAGGCGAGGAAAAAATTACCGATTTTCGTTATTTTTTTTGAGGCAAGATTTTTACACTATTTTTGAGACTTAGGGTATGTTTTATTACTACTTTTGGCTGTCACGTGGTATTTTTTTTCATTAATCTTTAAAAATGACGGACGTATGGTATTCTTCTAAACTGCATTTTAAAAACTGGCGTGATGTATGTAAAAACTAATCGACCGATTCAGATGAAATTTGGTGAAAATCTTTCTAGCCTTATTGTCTAAAACATCACCTTAAATGTTTTTAAAAATAAAAAAAGAGAATATTTTCTATTGCAAAATGTAGCCATTTTCTGGAAAATGCAATCTTTTTCTTTCAAAGCGTACAATTTCATCGATTTTCAACGTTTCTCTCTTTTTCTTGGTTCATATACTGCGTATGAGTGTTAATGAAAGAATAATTTTTGCTAGTTTTTTTTTAGATTAATCCAGCCGACATTTTTAGAGATTAATAATACAAAAATACCATGTAACAGCCAAAAATAATAATCAAACATACCCTAAGTCTCAAAAATGGTGAAGAAATATTTCCTAAAAAAAAATCATGAAAATCAGCAATGTTCTCCTCGCTTAAGGGGTAAGGCCACAGTAGAATTTTTTTTTAAATCGATTTTTTTTCTCGCTAAAACGGTGCTTTATCATCATAAGAATAAGTTACTATTCGATTTATAGCAAGAACATTTTTTTTCACCGACTTTGAGCGTATAATATAAGTCCACCTCTTTTTTCCAATTCGCGTGACAAATAACTTCAACAATTTTCACTCGATTTACTTCAAATTTAAAAGTTATGTTCCTAATTGCATTTCGCAGAGAAGTACGTACGGAATATCTGATTAATCGAAAACTTTTCTTTTTATGAGCAGTTTTATGCGAAATTTTTCAGTGAAAATTCATTCAAATACGTACAACTTTTGAATAAAACAATATTTTTTAAATTCCGTACGTACTTCACTAGGTATTCTAATGTAGATTGACGAGAATTTTTGTTTTTTGTTCTAGGTAAAAAATTGTGGATGCTAAATGTCACGGCGTGGAGCGCCTGAAAAAAAGATAACAAAAGAAAATACTTGCAGTCGGCCATTTTTTACATCGAAAAAGAAAAAAATATATATTTTCTAACAGCTTGATATTCATACTAAATAGATGTGTAATTAATTTTATGAGTGAATCACTTTTTCATACGAAAAATTTTTTTAAAGTCGCACATGGTTACCCGTTACTGTGGCCTAACCCCTTGACCCTTCGACTGCACACTGGGTCATTGTGCAGTCGAAGCCCATTTTTTCTTCAACTGCCTGTATCGCAAAACGGGGTAATCTATTCGGCGGCAGTCCTACTCTGAAGGTGAACACTCGGCCCCATCTTACATCCTGCCCGTGTACTGAGAACAGCTGTCGAAAAAGGACCTGGGGTCGAATCGACCCCGACTATACCGTAGTGCGGTGAAAACATTTTTGTTGTCGTGTAATTCGGTGTTTTATTACGCCATGTGAGTTACGATAGGAAATGCTCAGATATTTTTTAATTTCCGCTACTATAGTAAATTATGTATTTAGAATCCCGGTCATAAAACTAAAAGCAAGTGTCCGTTATGCAGAAGAGCTATGTGCAACAAGCATCGAATGTACTTATGCGTCGACTGCGGTAAATGTGAATGACAGTAAGTAATTGAAGTAAAGAAATGCGGAAAAGATACGTTTTCAACAATTGATCTGCCGAAAAAGTCGATTTTTTTCCATTTTTCACTATCCCGAAAATGCTCAAATTCAAACCTTCGAATAAATATACTTTTTGGAAAGACGGTCGACACAGTCTTTTTTTCATATCTACAAACCTTTCTCTTTAAAAACCTCAAAGGACTTTTTTTATATGTATAAAAAAAATGATGTTCTTTTCCGTGCAAGTACGGAATTTTTCAACGCATCTCCCACTTTGAACGAATGTTTGGGCACTTCATTTTTGTTTTTCTTAAAAGATAAATGTTGGGCCATAAAATAAGGATCATTAACTACAAAGAACGTCTCTACAAAAAAAAAACAAAAATGCATATTTACCGAAATACAACGATCTGAAAAATACTTGGGGTCAGATTGACCCCATATGCTGTCGGAGGTTCGTGGCGGAAGTGTGCAGTCGAAGGGTTAAGAGTATCTCCTCTCTTAAAGCTTTGTATACCTTTGGATGGTCGGAAAGCAAAGCTTTAGTTGGCATTTTTTGGAAAATTCTAATAAAGCAAACAACATGAGGCTTGGAGGGTTTATTTGTCATATCTACAGGTCATATCTACAACAACAAATCATTTTGTTTATTTTCAAAGAAATACAAAATGGCGCCCTGGTAGCCGGTAGAACGAGAACTTCTTTTTTTTCAGGCCCTCCACGGGCTGCGACTCGTTGAAGATGCACACAAGCACCTAGGGCAAAAAGATTTCTTTTTCATAATCCACTCGAGCTTTGTTAGCAAGGTACACACGATTATTACAAAATATTAGCCTTTGCAAATTTGGCACAAGAAAAAGTCGCATTTCCGACTAAAAAAACGGTCTTAATTTGTTCATAAAAATCGTAATTGTTAATCGATCGTAAAAGTCCCGTGTACTACGCGAGTAAATCTATCTGAGAAGCTACAGTTGAAATTTAAAGTCAATCGATCGACAATGATAGGAACTACAAGCCCGCCCGATTTTAACAACATTGTTGCAAGAAAAACGCGTTTAAAGTTTTAAAACCATTTTTCTTCAAAACTTATCACTCTTGGAATTTTAACATATTAACCATATCATTGTCGGAATGTTTATACATGATTTAAACCAATTTTAAAAAACGATATATTTTTTCCGAAGTTGTATAAGGCCTTAAGGGATAATATCTGTTGGAGATAAAAAAAAAAAAAAAACTATTGATTCAAATGATGTAAAAACATCTCAAGAATATCGTTCATCAATATTTTTCGATGAATTTTTTTTTGAAACATTTGTAAATGCTGAATTTCGAAACATCTCGGATAGCTCCGAAATGATAAATTCGGCTTCTCATTGCGAGCACGTGCCGCTGTTTGTGCATTCGCTATTTGTAAACAGTTTTCTATTTATCTTTGTCGGTGGTATGATTAAAAAAATGAGATAAAGTGGATATGAACAAAAAGGGAAGCAAAACTAATTATGTAAGATAAATGATTTTCAATTTTCAATCGCGTTTTTCTCGAAATCATGTTTTTGAAATTGGCACGCAGTAGAGCTTAAACAATTTTCATCAGATTGACTTGAAATTTCAACTGCAGCTTCTCAGATAGATTGTCCATCGGAGTACGTACGGTTTTTATCGTTAATTAACAATTACGGTTTGTACAAACAAATTACGATAGTTTTTTTCGGTGAATATTCAACTTTTTTTCAAAACTAATGCCAAATTCGCAAAACTCAATTTTCCTTTAATATCGCTGTGTACTTCTGTGGCAAAACTCATGTTAATAGAGAAAAAAAATTATTCTCTTCCAGATGCCGATGTTCATCACTTCTACTGCGTGTCCATTGGCACTTTGAAAAAAAATCGTCTCGGTCCGAAGTGCTGTACGCCGCCATTTTGTTTTGTAAATAAAAAAATTGTTAACCTCAATATATAATGAACAAACGGCTAAAATCATTTTTCAATTGGCTTCATAGTTTCATTTAAAGAATCCATGAAATTCCCTTTTTTACGCTTCAAACAGACCCCTTAAGGCGAAGTAGAAGATCTACCACGTGACTTATGAGTGCGAGAGAGATAGCTGCAATTTTCGAACAGAGATTTCTCAGAGATGAATAATATTCAGGGCAAAAGGAAATCATCAAGCTCTGCGTCAGGAAATTCTCCAGAGCCTAATGCTTTGTTTTCCCCAAAAAAGTTAACGATCTATGAGAAAATTGGTTTGGAAAATTTGTGAGGTTATGTTGATCCTGCCTATGCCCTTAACGATGGTGCATCCTACCGGAAGTAGAGCATTTTTCGCACGGGCAAAATTTGCTCGCAGACGATGCTGCATCCCACTAGTAAGGATTGTTCCTCCATTCAGGAATAATTATCATGCCTGCAAAACCGCACAATTCCTCTATCCCACTTTGTCGATTTTTAATTCGGAATCGTTTTTTTTTCCGCGACGATATTACAAAATCGATTGAATTTCCACACCCCACACCCACAAATCCACTCCGTACACAAAGATCCAGCGTATGGGCCACTTTGTGATTCAGATGTTCACCGAAATAAAAATAAAAGAGAGAAACAAAAGAGAATCGCGACTCTACGGCCAACCTTCGTCAGGACTTTGCACCATAGTAAAGCGACAGTTCCCTTCATTCTTACCGTCGTGCTCTTCGGCTTCGACATCTACATACCCACAACTAAACACAATACAAAATATATTACATACGAGAATATAGCCCGATCGAGAAGTTTGCAAATAAAATAAATAGAATAAAAACATGCCCCGTTGTCTGATTAAATCGATGGTCCGGTATCACCGAACGAACGATCCAGGTATGAACATCGCCCATTCGCGTCAAGCAAGCGAGTACCAGCCCTGACGATGATCCATCTCTCAATTGCCATATCGAAACTCGCGAAATATATTCGATTGTTAAATAAATAATTCCTCGATTATAAATCGGCAGTAGACTGACAGTGTCCCTGTGCCCTCTTGCAAACGCGATAGTGCATTGGTACCGGAGGGTGGTTGCGGGCATCGCTCCCTGGGGAACCGGAAGTAGCGAAGTGTAAAAGTGAGAGATGGAACGGCAAAGGGGCATACGGTAGGTAGGAAATAGTTGCCCAAAAGGACAACCACTTCCCACCGGAAATGCATCAATCCCTGTAGGATTGGCTAGCGTTTGATAGAATATGGCGACAGGAGTTTGAATTAAAAAAAAACGTTCCCTCGCATCTACGTTTTTCAGCAGCCGAGCCACAGGTTCTGGGTCCGGCGGTGGATTCCGCCAGAACGAAAAACCCCAAGAGTAGCAAGGACTCGTCGTCGTTGAAGATGACCAGCGTGTGGAACAACGCCGGATTGCCGATAATGACGCGTTACAGTTTCAAGAATGACAACCGTTCGCACTACCCAGGCGCATCGGTCTCCGCCGAGCTTGGACTCCAGTTTTACAGAAACGCCGAAGAGACTCCACCGGAGTCTGGCAGTCTCCAGGGAACTTCGGAGCCAGAAGTAAACAAGGAAAACGAATCGGTCGGATACAACGGGCCGGTTATATCTCCAGGAACGTCATCGAGATTCAGAGACGGATCGGGACGATCGTCCGACGAGTACATGACCAAAGTCGAGGCTGTGGTGGAAGTGCAGCCGTGCAACGTCCGCCCGGCGGAAATCGTCCCTGAAGTTGAAAGCGCAACAACCGGAAACACTGAAACAGACCACGGAACTAATTGGAAGAGACACAAGGCTATGCATTACTGTCCGTACTGCCGGAAGAGCTTCGATCGCCCGTGGGTACTCAAGGGACATCTCAGACTCCATACGGGCGAGCGACCCTTCGAGTGTCCAGTTTGCCACAAATCTTTCGCCGATAGGTAAAATCCTTGCACGTTGTCATTGGTTTTCCTTCGTCTGAGAGTAAGCTGCGCCGCAATGTCGCAGAGCGGAGAGTGATATTGCGGAAACATTGCAAAATCGAGGTGCGGCTTTGCTGGTTGACTCGTAGTTACGTTGCGGAGTGAATGTGCCGCGAAAGATAATTCAATCGGACAGTGGAAAAAATGAATCTAAAAAAGAAAAACAGAATCAGTCGATGTATATTTTATTATAAATTTATAATTTGGTTTACCAATCAACATCAATTTACTTTCTATCTAATCTTCGCATTCTACACAAGTTTAGGGGTGTCGAAGGGGTGTTTAGGCGATTAGAAAAAGGCGAGAGATTGTAGATTTTTATCCATCGTAGTCAACGTTTGTATCCTTCAGAATTTAGCGTCGTTTGTTTTATGCTCCGCTTCCCCAGAAATACGAATGCAAAGATGGATAGCGAGAATTGAAGAAACTGTTGGAAGATTAATGTATATTTTCACATTTGAAATTTCCATTTCTTAAAATCGAATAACAGTATTTTTGCAACAATAGTCCTTGTACCACGTTGCTCCAAGATATTTGCCATTTTGTCACTTATTAATGATACACTCATGGCAATTGGATATTGCAACATAAAATATCCAGAATGCGGAAATGTTGAGGGCAGGGTCAACATAACCTCACAAATTTTCGAACGGAGTTTTCTCATGGATTGTTAAGTTTTTGAGAAAAAGCAAAGCATCAGGCTGTTTAGAATTCATTGACGCAGAACTTGGGGGTATTCTTTTCATCTGAATATTATAAATTTTGGAGAAATCTCTGTTCGAAAATGTTAGGCGTCTCGCTCGCACCCATTACGCGTCGTAGAACTTCTGCTTCGCGTTGCAACGCAATCTGCAAAAGTGCAACGCATGTACAATGTGACTGCAAGTTTCTGTACTGTATGAGTTCTCTTAAGGGCATGTCAACATAACCTCACAAATTTTCCAACCCAATTTTCTCATAGATGGTTAATTTTTTTAGGAAAAACAAAGCATTAGGCTCTGGAGAATTTCCTGACCCAGAGCTTGATTATTTTCTTTTGCCCTAAATATTATTCATCTCTGAGGAATCTCTGTTCGAAAATTTCAGCTATCTTTCTCGCACTCATATGTCACGTGGTACATCTTCTACTTCGCGTTAAGGGGTTAGGCTACTGTGACAACCCAAAAATCAAAGTTATTGGGAAAAATTAATGTTGTTGGAATAAGTAAGATTGAAACATCGTTTGGACATTTATCTATATGTACATTGACGAAGGTGTGTACCAAATGTCATTAAAAAAGATAAATAATTAAAGAAGTTATAAACAATGTCGTGAAGGTCTTTGGAACCTGAGGGGCTTAATGGTGTACTTGATTTTGGCGACCCAGTTGATCTAAAACAAAAAAACTCGTTTTTTTTTCTCAAAATAGATAATATTGGCTAACAAGGAACATCCCGCAGGTGACACCCTTCGATTTAGTTGAAATTTGGATATGTTATAAAGCACCGAAAAGTAAGCGATACGTATTTTTTTTATCGGCGGAAAAACGGTTTTAAGGGGTGAAACGAACCCTCGAAAATAGGGGTGTTTTTCGTTTTTCGTCGATAACGTTATCGTTCTCATCTCTTGTATAGTGCACAAAAAAATAAACATTATTGCAATTTGAATTTTTTAAATATCTCGTACCGTTAAAACGTTATCGACGAAAAACGAAAAACATCCCCATTTTTAGGGTGCGTTTCAGCCCTTAAAACTGTTTTTCCGCCGATAAAAAAAAACGTATCGCTTAATTTCGGTACTTTATAGCATATCCAAATTTCAACAAAATCGAAGGATGTCACCTGATGGATATTCCTTGTAAGACTTGACCGAGCTTCTTTTTATCGTGTTTCAATGATAAATAAATGTTGGAATTTGTTTCAAAGATTTTTCGAGGAAAAATTACATTATTGCTAATAACGAATGAAGAAATGTTAAGAAAAACATCGGTCAAGACTAAACTCTACTATTGCACTGAATAAGTGTATCAAATTTAAAGTCAACCCGTTTATTAGATGTCGAGAAATTGTGTACACCGTTTTGAAAAACATAGTTTCGAGAAAAACGCGTATAAAGTTTTACTAGCAATTCTATCGTTGTAATCACAAGTGAACCTTCAATCTGCGATTCGGAAACCATATGTTGGACCTTCTTCTTCAATTGGAGCTGCCTCGAGCGACGGACGAGTCCTCGTCGTTTTCACAGTAGCCTAACCCCTTAAAGACATGTACAAGGCAAACATAACCTCACAAATTTTCAAACAGAGTTTTCTCACGGGTGTTTTTTTTTTCGGAAAAACGAAGCATCAGTTTCTGTAGAATTCACTGGTGCGGAGCTTCACGATTTTCTTTTGTCCTGAAAATTACTAATCTCTGAAAAATCGCTGTTCGAAAATTGCAGCTATCTCTCTCGCACTCATATGTCATGACATACATTGTCGACTTTGCCTTGGAGTGATATTTCGGAAAAAGAACCACTTTTCCTCAAAAGTGTTTGTTTTCCTTTGAATTGTCAGTTCCAGAGTGAAATTCGAATCCGCAAAACGCAACTCGCTCTCGCGGTCGCGTGGCGGCGCTGCCGTCGCGCGTCTTGCCCTTATGGGGCTCCTACCCAGAGGCCCGAAAAAATGGCCAAATTCCGAATTTTTGATGAAAAAGAAACGAATTTTTGAAACACAAAGGTACATATATTGCGCGCCTTGAAAGAGATCACAAAAAAAAGAACAACAACAAAAACATGGCCGCCGGCAGACGATGAAATTTTTTTCGCGATATTTGGCGGTGGACACCCTCCAGCTTAAACGGGCCATCCGAAATCTAAAAACCAAAAGGGTTATTCAAGTTAACAATAAATACGAGTCGTTGACGATCGTCGATTTTCAAAATTTTTTTTTTAAACTACTTGGCGATGAATTGAAACTCGAGCATACACAATCTATGAAAAAAGTCGTCATTTTTACGTAACTATTTAAAAACGACGATTGATTTGAAGAAAGTGAGATCGTCAACGACCTTGAAATGTTTCTCATCGTATTTTCTGTAAATTTGGAAACAATCCATCAAGTGGTTCTCGAGATATCATGTCCACCGATTTTGAAAACAGTGTTTCGAGAAAAACGCGTTTAAAGTTTGAAGTGTGGCGCTGCTACCACGCGCCCGGCCTACTGGTAAAAGCTGTAGCTCATTCAATTTCGGGAATATTTCAATGACATTTTCCGAGAACATAGCTAAAATCTACCGATTTTTTTTGTTTTGAAAAATCCAATTTTTTTACCCATTTAGGTAAATGTAGCCCGTTGAGTCAGTTTTCTACGAATTTATGCGAGAAATACGTTCGAATACTTTTTCCGAGATGTCGATTTTTCAGGCTCCTATCATTATCGCTGTTACAGATCTAATCTGCGTGCTCATCAAAGAACTCGCAGTCATCATCAGTGGCAATGGCGTTGCGGTATTTGCTTCAAGGCGTTCTCGCAGAGACGCTATCTGGAGAGACACTGCCCCGAGGCCTGTCGCAAATATCGATCCTCGCAGAGACGCGATCACAATGTTTGTTGAATTATATACACACGTTTTCCTTCCCCTACGTTCGATCGTTACGAACAACGGCATTCGCAATAATTTCCCACACCCCGTTACATTCGGACCGTTCCACAGTCGAACAAATGTAATTAAAAGTTCGTTATGAAGACTGCGATGTATCGCATTCGCGCGTACGAGCACGAAAGAGCTCGTAGCGCGCGACGGTAGCGCCGCCGTTTATTTTTGTTTTTCTACGATACAGTAAACATCGCGATGGCGCTCGGTAATTTCCGGATGAACAACAAATCGTTTATTTTTAATTATCGTTTTATATGTATGAACTCGATAAACAATTATGTCCATCGACGTGTACGATCATTTATTCAGGAGACCTTACTTCCGGAAGACGTTTGTCGTTCCAAATTCCGCCACCGGATATCAATAGCGCAGCAGTTAATTGCCGCACGAAAATCCTAAGGCTGGCCACGCACACTTTCGTACACAAATTCGCGATTGTAAGATTTTGACCAATCGGATTACTCAAATTCCGTTGTTTCAGCAACGCTATTGGTAAAAACTTGACGATTGTGGTTACTATACGAAAGGCGTGTTGTCTGAACCGATTGTATTCAGCTCGTGGTTGGAAAAAAGAGCAATTTTCGTGATTTTTTTCAGGGAGAACATGTTCATAAAAAAAATCTTCCATTAATGAGCATGCTATAAGTATCTTTTACAAGTTTTGTATTGAAAAATATGTTTACACGTGGTAGATATAATGGCATATGCAGACCGCTGTTTGGAAAACGTTTTTTTGGGGGTGACCACTGCTGCTCGGAAACAAATCATTCGAAATTTAAAAATCCCACTCATGCATTATAGTTTTTTTTTCATGATATTATCTAGTGCTTCGACGAAGGATTTAAAAAAATATTGATTTTTGAAAAAATTTGTCTCAGTCCACAGTGAAAATATGGATTTCGGTTTAAACAATGCTATATTTTGGTTGATAAAAAAGCTGTGATAAAAAAAAATTCCTTCGTTTGAGCACTGCTTTTGATACGCAAAAGAAGGTTATAAAACTTGAATTTGATCGGTGCAGTGATTTCCAAGACATCGTGGATATTTTGAAAAAGTGATTATGAGAAAAAACGCTTTTAAAGTTCGCCGTTTCGCAAAAGCTACGTAAACACGCCCATAACTCCCTTAATTTTGATCAGATCAACGTGAAACTTTCGGAGAATATTTTTTGAATGTGATACTTTGCGAATCCGTCGAGGACCAAAAATCGATATGATAAAAAATGTCATCTAGGTGTAAGCCCTTAAAACGGATCTCGAAAAGGCCACCTCGTTGGTCATGATTAGAAAATTCTCAAAAGAAAATTCCGACTTGAACATTTCCAAATACTTTCATTTTAATATTCAAAAAATCTTAATAATTGTACAGTATAGTTTTATATGTGAGTGCTTTGCAGTCGGAAAGTATCCAGGACATGTGCAAGGTGGACATAAATTCACAGTTTTCTAGAAAAAATAAAGCATTAGGCTCTGTAGGAGAATGCAGAGCTTGCCCCTCGTTTGAAAATAAAGAGTAACGAGCCCTAGCGTCGTCGCGTTCATCAGAAGTCGAGGCGCGTGAGCGGCCGGCCAATGACGCGGTAGCCGTTCGAGGCTCCGTCGCTGCATGTACAGCGCACCTTGCGGTCTTGGGGGGGGGGGCGCATGCGCCGCAGCGGTGCCAAGTGTCCAAGAGGGAAGAGACGGAGCAGAGTGAGATACTATAGAGAGAGGGAGAGGGTAATACGACGAGCTATTGCTATACTGCAACGCCACGGGGTTAACGGTTATACTCATTCTTCGAGAGTGTTTTTATCCCTTCATGACACACATCGCGTAAATTCAACGAGTATAATACTCATCGTCGTCGCGGAGAGCATTTGACGCAGTGCGTTTAGTTGCCGAGTACGATTCCACAAACCGAGAGACAAAGTATATCGCGGTTTCTTTCTTTTTTTCTTCGTCGACATCCATGAGTTAAAAAGCTTGGAAGGGAACGGCAGAAAAGAAAATACGTTAAAGGACGCGTTGGAGCTTCTTTGGGGGGGCGAGAGAGAGAGAGAGAGAGAGAGAGAGCAAGCGAGAGAGAAAACGCGACCGGTGCTTCGAAGGGAGCAGGAACGGTTTTGGTAGACAGAAATTTTTTTTTCCACTGGGCTCAAGGATCGAAACTTGACATTGGGGGAAAGCGAGAACGAGAGAGCAAGCGCACGAAAGAGAGAGAGGGAGCGAGAGGATAGACGGCGGCCATTTTGTCGTTTTGTTTCTCGTTCGAGTCGCTTCGCTCGGCATCGACGTTCATCCTTATCGAGGTAAGTAACGAATATTTCATCGTACTGTAATTCTTATCTCGCTCTTCCGATTTTCCCGATCTCACTTTTATTTATCGTTCAGCCTTCCTAGCCGTCTTATTTTTAGTCATACGGAGTTCAAAGTTCGTGTGGAATTCGGGTTAACGGTGTTGTGTTCTCTTTCTCTTTCTCTCGAACTTGGCGAAATCGCGACGTCTCTATCGTTTTCGTCTCGACTCTGTGCGGTGCTTCGTTCCGACCGTTACTCTCGCTACCGAACGATCGACCTTTTCGCAATTGAAATTTTTCGATCCTTTCTCGCCTCCCGGCCAGGTTAGATCCGCGTACTTTTGCCAACTCTTATTAACTTTTTTTCGCCCAATTATCGCGCTCCTCGCTTTCCATACGGATCTAAAATCCGCTCGTTCACGAGCGAACGTAAATTTAAAAAAAATTATCTATATTCGTGCGACTTTACGTATCGATGTTTTGTTTTTGCAAATTGTGTGATAATTGCCCGTTTTGGAAAATATTAAAAATAGCTGCTACGATGAATTTCGCTGTATAATTATTATCAACTTTTCTAAGGTCAACCGAGAAAAAAAAAACAGTTCAAGATAGAGAAACGATAATTTCGAGTGCCTCGAATAATTGTTCTTGCACAGGAAGCGCAAGATGTTTTTTTTTTAGGAGCGCTTGTTTTGAAGTACACCTTCGATTTGGGTAGGATACAAATTTTGTCGGAGATGGGCGAAGAATTTTCGTGGATGGAAATAAAGTTTGATATTTAGTGTATACATTTTTCGAGCATATTCTTCTATAGCTTATAATCCTCGATTCCGAGAAAGGCGACGATGAAAATACAGAAAAACTGGCTAACGAAGGTTCCACGGTCGCCCGAGGGGTAACCTTTATTTACATTTTTTTTGTTTACTCCATCGCTGGCTCGTTGGAGCTGATCGGGTAATCCGCATTACGGTGTCGAGGTCTCTGAATTCCACAGTAGGAAATAATCACGTGCCGGTAGAAATATCTCGGATTTATTTTCGTTTCGGGACAATTGCGTTTGATGATTCTCCACCTGAACAATTTTCTATTGATATTTCCTGACTGTTGTTAATTGGCTGATTATCGACGGAATTTTTTCGACAAATTTTGGGAAATTAATACAATTAAACTAGTACTGTGGAAAATGGGAAATAGGTTGCCTGGAATTAATTGAAATTTGTCGTCTCAATGAGGAAACAATTGATAGCAGTGGACTGTATATCGTTGCAGAACAAGAAAAAGGAATAATCTTTCTTCGAAGATGATGACCGAAACACATATGAACTCCAATCACATGCTGAATTCCGGTCTCGGCCCCAAGGCGGATCTGGAGAAAATGGACGATGAAGGTTGGAAGGCTAAACTAAAAATTCCACCAAAGGACAAACGCGTCAAGACTAGCGTGAGTATCGGACGGAAAAAAAACACGAGCGTCCATGAATGCTTAAACTTGAAATATTAAGGGATAGCACCAATGTAAACGTCTAAAATTGGGCGATCTTTTTTGAGGAAGGACAAGTAAGAGGATAATTATATTCAAGGATGTTAGTAATATCTACATGTGAACAAAAAAAAATTATACAAAATGGTGACTGGCTGGAGCCATTCTCGCGAGGCATGTTGAATTTGAGACGCTCTGCGGCACGCAGTATAACTGATGCAAATATGAATGTGGAAGTTTTTTTCAAATCTTTTAAATAACATGAGTAGGAAAAGGAGGGGCAAGATACATATATGAGTCAGTCAACTTTGATTATTCTTTCAACTAATCAACATTTATTAATCTTTCAATTTTGGAAGCAAAGCAATCAGACTTTTTGATTGTTACCATACGATATATATTTCTAATTAAACTTTTATTTTTCCCATCTTACCCCGTATGCGGGGCAAGATCAAACGGTGGGAGAACGATGGGACACGAATTATTGGCATCTTTCGCATATAAAAGTGATTTCATCTTCAATACCAGCAATTTGATAAGTCATTCGTCTAAGTTCTGTAGTATTTAGTCCGAATAATCCTGCTTCCATATCATTTTAATCATTTGTAAGTTCTTTCTCTTCCCCTGGTAGAAACACCAGATGAAGAGGAACCAAAGGCTTTACTAGTTTCATTTCACCCTTTCTAACGTAAATAGTGGTACATTGTAAAATATTGCGGCTTTGCGGTAGCTTGTTTTCATCTTGCCCCATTAGACAGTTAACGAATTAACGAAACATTACGCAATCACCTTGAACATTTCTGACAAACTGTTCTTATTATATGAATAATTAGTACTTTCATTGTGTTTACCTATCTGTCTCTAATCAATATGAGCAACTCAAATGACCTGAAACGATGGTAAACTTATCAAAAATTAGATCCTCTAAAAAAATCGAAATTGTTTTGTCATCCGAGACGTGGCTTCCGCCACAGTTGATACTTTCACACTCATTCACCTCCCCACCGACCCTCCAAATTCCAACGCTCTGTGCGCGACTGTGCTCGCACACTGTTTAGTAGCTAGGCTCATTATTCATCTTACCCCGCATGTTCGTCTTGGCCCGAGCTCCCCTATAGCGCGGGAAATACGTAGGGGATTTCCAAAATATTAATTTTTGTGTAATTGGCAAGCATTTAAGGCCTTAGGCCACAGTAACGGATATAAAATCATGTGCGATTTTAACAATTTTTTTCGTATGAAAAAGTGATTCACTCATAAAATTAATTACACATCTATTTAGTATGAATATCAAGCTGTTAGAAAATATATATATATTTTTTTGATGTACAAAATGGCCGACTACTAATATTTTCTTTTTTTAATCTCTTTTTTAGGCGCTCCGCGGCGTGACATTTAGCATTCACAATTTTTTACCTAGAACAAAAAATAAAAATTCTCGTCAATCTACATTAGAATACCTAGCGAAGTACGTACGGAATTTAAAAAATATTGTTTTATCCAAAAGTTGTGGGTATTTGAACTTAAGAAATGAATTTTCAGTGAAAAATTTCGTTATAACTGCTCATAAACTGCTCATAAAATGAAAAGTTTTCGATTAATCAGAAATTCCGTACGTACTTCTCTGCGAAATGCAATTAGGAACATAACTTTTAAATTTGAAGTAAATCGAGTGAAAATTGTTGAAGTTATTTGTCACGCCAATTGGAAAAAAGCTGTTTCGAAAAGTTTCGAGTAGTCGGCCATTTTGTACATGAAAAAAAATATATATATATTTTCTAACAGCTTGATATTCATATTAAATAGATGTGTAATTAATTTTTGAGTGAATCACTTTTTCATACGGAAAAAAAAATTGTTAAATTCGCACATAATTTTATACCCGTTACTGTGGCCTAAGGCCTTAAAGTAACTCAATTTTCGACCGAAAAAAGGACAACCATTTGCCAATAAATAATGTTATAATTAACCTATGGAAAATCCCGTACGTATTTCTTTTCGAAATGTTATTCTAAAGATGTGCTCAAAATTTGTAGTGAAAAGAATGAAAATTGTTGGAGTTATGCTGCGTGCCGTTTTGAAAAATTGTGTTCCGAGAAAACTGTGTGCCTTGTTTTTCACAGGTACGAAACTTTTTTCCCCTTATTCTAGATGGTTTAACGCATCTCTTAGGCCAATCAAATAAAATCACAATGCTGAAGTTTGCATCGTTGGACCGCACCGAATTTAATTTCATTTGGCACATTTCACCGACAAAAGCTCTTCAATTATTTTTTAAGATATTTATTCAGCGATCTATATTATGAATCTATCAAAAGAGATCGCCTAAAACAATAAAAATATGGAAAATAAAATGTAAAACGCAACTTTCGTTGTGTCCCAACGATGCAAACTTCAACACCATATAAAATCAATTTTTTGACAATTCTACAGTGGTGTTACCCCTTAAAGGATCCGCTGAAAGATTTTTAATACCAAGGTTTTTGTTTTAATTTTCTGTACCAGGATGTCACGGATACACGCGGCAACGAGTTTGAGGAGTTCTGCCTGAAGCGTGAACTCTTGATGGGTATTTTCGAGAAAGGATGGGAGAAGCCCTCACCGATCCAGGAAGCCAGTATACCGATCGCGTTGTCGGGCAAAGATATATTGGCACGTGCGAAAAACGGTACTGGCAAAACTGGAGCGTACTCGATCCCAGTTCTGGAACAGGTACGTTCACCATTGACTCCACTGAACGGTGCATTAATTGATGTAACGGTGAACGATGGAGGTCCTAGACCCTTGGGGCCTTTTTTGACCCGAAACGGAGAGTTAATTTGATCCGCAACGGCTCTAGTATTCACAACCTTGTACATACGAGAGAAAATATCCGTAGTTGCTTTTTGTCGCTGTGTAAAAACGTGGAATTCAACCGACGGAGGACAAAAAAGCTGAATGAAAATAACACTGAGTAAAGTCCATGGCTGTTGCGCATAAGGAAAACCGGGAAAACTCGGGCAATTTTTTTCCTCCTGGAATAAGGCGGAATACACGGGAATTTAGACGGGAAACAATTGAGCAATTTTGAGGGATTTTTAAAACTGAGAAATAATAATTCTACATTTATCAAACTGTAGGTATACTTTAATAGTATATTTAAGTATACAAAACAATTTTTTTCAAATTCATTTATCATCAAAGTGGCGGAGCTTGGGCAGAGTGTTACAGCAAGGTTACCGCGGGAGTTGCGAATCGGCGTGCAGCTTCCCGTAGACTTTCATTTGCAAAAAAAATCAAACATTTTTCCAGTTAGAAGATATATAGTTGCTATTTGACGGTAATTAAAATGCAGATAATTCAAATTTAGGTGAATAGCACGCATTTACTAAAAAAAATGCTTTGAAACTTCGGGAAAATATTTTACATCTATAGATCTATCGTTTAAAGAGAAATAAAAATAAATCTATTTTGTTGTCGTTGTAAATGTGTATCCCGCCATTGTCAGGGAAAAGTCAGGGAATTTTGAAAATTCTCTGGAATTCCTCCAGAATTTACTTTTTGCACGAATTACGAAAAATGAAACGATATTGAAAAAAAAAACTGACACGTATGAAAACATATATTTTTGTATATTTTTAATATTTACATTATTCTTCATTATATACAAAAAAAGCGATGACAGTGCCGAACATGGACATTTTCAAAAACAAAACTTATTTTATTTTAAAGCTCTATACATATGCATTCGATTTGTCGATACACAACCACACAATTATTATGGTAGAAAAGTGTTTATATTTATTTTTTATTTATTGCCACCGACATAAAAGCTTCCGTTTATAATGAAGAACAGATTTTGTATTCATTTGTATTCATTGCTTTTAATTCATTTTTTCACTTCGCAGTGTTCAAATTGTTTTTCGAAATCCACTTTTAAGGGGTCTTCTCACCCTAGACGCTAAAAAGGATATTTTGATGCACTTTTTTTGATAGGTTTATATTATAGATATTGATATAAAAGTTGTTACACTTGACAAATACACTTTCGAAATACATTTAAAAAAAATTATTTATTCTAGTCACTATTTATAGACGAAATTGTTAGTTAAAAAATGTCTTAAAAAAATTGAAGGTCTTCGCTGTTGATGAAATCTCGGGGATGGATCGACCGAAACAAAAAAATCAAACGGTCTTACATTCAGTATGTTAATGGCTATAGCGCATATCATACGATTTTTGATATATGCAAGAAAAACAAAATGGTGGACTTTTTTTTCGAAAAAACATAACAAACGTGTTTTTTCACCGTTTTTGGCAACAAAAAATAGTAAATATCAAAATTTAAAAAATCCCTGATATGCGCTGTAGCTATAGTTGTGAAGAATATGTGGTTAAAATTTCATAAGGATCGGTTTAGTAGTTTCGAAGATGTTATCAACAAGCTTTCGAAAAACGTTGTTTCGAGAAAAACGCGTTTAAAGTTTGTTTGGGTTACATAAATACATACAAATTTCTAAAAATGTATTTATTAAGTGTAACAACTTTTATATCAATATATATAACATAAACTTATCAAAAAAATTCATAAAAATAGCCATTTTAGCGTCTAAAGTGAGAAGACCCCTTAAAAAAATCATTTTAATATTTAACATTTTCCTATAGATAGATAAAATGTATTCCACTTGTAACCCTTCCGGGTTTTTTTTACACCTGCCGTCTGTTCCTCCTTTTTGTATTTGCATTACCACATTATATTATCACATTATCATTCTTTTAGCAATCACACCTCTAACATTTCCATATATTTGGTTTTAAAAAAATGTTGTTCTTTGACCCCAATTTCCTCGGGATATTTGTAAAACCTGTGTGGATAACCTGGAAAAGTCGGGGAATTTCCGAGTCAATGCGCAACAACCATGAAATGCATTAAAATAACGAGAAAGCAAACAAATGAGAGGCAGGAGGGCGGGAGTAAGAAAAGAGAAAAATTGAAAGCGTTAAGGTGGTCCATTCGCGAAGCGTCGTATTTTGTGGGAGCGTAAGGAGGGCCTTTCTGAATCATTGATAAATTACAATCGCGCTTAATTTAAATAAATCACGATCGATTGTACCCGACGATAAACCGGAATGAAAAATTTCGCGCAAATTTAGTAGATTTATACATTTTTACATTTTCTCTGAAAAATCGCGGCTACGAAAATTCTTCTGCTAGTCACATTTTTCAGTTCAATCATTTATATTTTCTTATAGATTTATAAATATATAAAGACTGATAAAAAATAATAAAATAGAAATGTGGCCAGCGTGTCATCTCGATAAAGTGCCGTATAAATGAGGCGATTTTTAGAGCCGTAATTATTCGGTTAAACGTTTGGTAACTTGATTTGCAATTTTACCCATATACTAGTATGTATTTTTACTTGATTCTAGACAAAAATCAATTAATTGTTGAATACTCCAGTTCAGGAAAGGAATACCTTAACGGGGTCGTCTAGTGTGAAGGCCGTTTTTTAATGCTTTTTTGAGGAATTGTTTTTTGACAAACCAAAAAATAAAATAATTTTTAAATTGTATATCATTTTTACCAACATTTGAACAAACTTTGTGAATTTTTTTAAGTCAAATTAATAGAATAGTCGGAGATACACCGCTCAACAGGAACACATCTATTAAAAGAGCTGTTCCACTGCTGCCATAATTCCGGCCGTTCTGCTTATCTGAAATAAAAAAAACCAAACGTAATTTTAATCGTGAGACTTGAGGCTCTACATGGAACTAAAATATAGTTAGAATTCCAAAAATATAATTTTTTTTTTACGCTTTGGAAACAAAATTCAATTTTTCGTATTTTTTTTGTGGTCTATATAGCTGATAAAAAGAAAACTAACGAAGCAATCTTAATTATTTTAGTTCAACTTGTAGTTATATATGTACTAAAAATGCCGTATAAATTTGAGCAGAATCAATCGAATAGTTTTTGAGATATTATGGCAGCAGTTTGAAAAAATCGTGTTTTGAGAAAAACGTGTTTGAAAGTTGTATATAATTCATAATAAAAAAATGGTCTCACCATCAATGTGCTATGCCTGGATCATAGAGTACACTTTTCTCTTCTTCAAAGAAGTCATGCAAAGCCGTTTTCTCTTCTTTTGATCTGACACACTAAACGGCACCCTTAAGGCGCGAATTATAACTTGTTAGCAATCATCGTTGATTTGTTCGAAACTCTAACCATTGTTTCTCCTCTCCGGTCCAATTTGCAGATTGACTCGAAAAAAGATCTTATTCAGGCATTGATAATAGTGCCTACGAGAGAGCTGGCACTCCAGACATCCCAAATTTGTATCGAACTCGCGAAGCACATGGACGTGAAAGTTATGGTTACGACCGGCGGTACTAACTTGCGCGACGACATCATGAGGATTTATCAAAAAGGTAATCCTCTCCAACACGCCCCAAACCCGTGCAATAGGAATAAAGCTTGCTGTGAAAAAAAAAAAACTTATCGCGATTTCATACTGAAATCTAACGATATCCTTTGAACGTTGCAGTTCAAGTGATCATTGCAACGCCCGGGAGAATTCTTGATCTGATGGACAAGAATGTCGCGGAAATGCGCCACTGCAAAATTCTGGTACTGGACGAGGCGGATAAGCTTCTCTCTCAAGACTTCAAGGGCATGTTGAATCATGTGATTTCCAGGTAAACATACACGCTCCGGTTTACGTTTTTGTTATGAGACACGAAACGGTCCTACATTCGCTTACTCAATCAGGGTTATTACGCATATGGAAAACCGGGGAAACTCCGGAAATTTCTTTTATCCTGGAGTAATCAGAATTGTGGAAATTCTTTGGAATTTACTCAGAATTAACTTTTTGCAAGATTTACGAAAAATGAAATCGACTTGACAAAAAAGTAGAACAGTATAAAAATTAATATTTTTGTATATTTTTAATATTTACATTATTTTTCATTATATACAAAAAAGTGATATTAGTGCCAAATATTGGAAATTAAAAAACTGAAAACTAATGGACTGTAAAGCTATATACATTTGCATTCGATCTGTCGATACACAACCACATAGTTATTATTATAAATAAGTGTTTATACTTATTTTTTATTTATTGTCACCCGTTTAAAAAAAATCTGTTTATAATAAAGAACAGGTTCTGTATTTGCTTTAAATGTATTTTTTTTTACTTTACAATGTTTAAATTCTTCGTATTACAGTTTTTTTAAATTTTATTTCAATTTTTAACATTTCCACATATTTGATCTTAAAAGAAATTATGTTATCCAGTTCAACAGAATTTTTCAATAGAAGGATCAAATTGAGAATTTCCATTGTTTTTTCAAGGCGGATAAAAATGTTTTTTTTTCACAAAAATCAGGGTGTCTACTGACCTGAAAAGTCATGAAAAATCTTAAATGTCATGAAATTACACTCTATTATACCCTACCAAATTATCGTTGAGTCTCTATTCAATATGAACACACATCTGTTTGATATAATGGATAAATGATATATGGCATACAACACACATCTGTTTGAAAGAGCAAAATGAAAATATGAAAATTTAGAAAATCGGTCGCACTGTAGAATCATTAAGTATACTTCTATGCCAGTAAGACATACTAAGAGTTATGAAAAAATCAGCATTCCTTGCCTTAAGGCGTTACCCCCACTTGTAACGCAAAAAAGGCCTTTTTCATGAATTTTTTTAAAGAAAACTACAAAACTTTTTTATTCGATCAATATACCATCTTAAAGAACACATCTTGAAGAACTTTCAGTAATTTTTTTAATGAAAAATATTACATTGTTTAGTGGCAAATGGCCGTCAATGAAGTAATGTTTTTATATACACGGTTTGCGGTGACCAACATTGCGGCGAAGTGGATCATCTGAAAAAAAATGCGGATGGATTTAGTCAAATATAAGTATAAACTAGTCTTTGATCGAAGGATTTTATAAAATATTCATTTTTCACAAAATGGCGGACAGTCAAAGTTAATGGTTCGATTTTAACGAAAAAAAATCGAACGATTAAAGGCTACATTTTTATGTATTAAATAAGCCTGCAAACTTTCAAGAAGATCGGTTCATTAGTGTTCGAGTAATCTTGGTCACCGACTTCAGAAATGCCATTTTGAGAAAAACGCGTTTAAAGTTTCTCTTTCAACGCTCTTTCAACGCTCATATCTCAGTCAATTTTGTTCGGATCGACTTGAAATTTTCAGGACATATTCTCAGATACTTATACTTCAAAAAAATGCAATAAAAAAAAATCGATTTTTTCAAAATCGCATTTTTAAGGGGTAACCCCTTAAAAATCGCTTAAATGTCATGCAATTTCAGTTCTGGTCAAAATTAGACACCCTGAAAATAATTCATTGTCATTTCTACGTATACAACTTTTTCCCGTATAGTTTGTAACGTTTACAAATACTCGTATGGTTGAAACGAGACTTGACTTGTGGTCTTTAACTTCAAAAATATATATTTGATGAAAACAAAGTGTTATTTATCTGACCCCGATCCGGGTCATTTTCAAAACCTGAAATTTTATCAAAACCTGTATGGAAAACCTAAAAAAGTCAGGGAATTTCCGAGTCAATAATGCGCAACAACCCTGTCAATGTTTATATTCATATTTTTCTAACTGCGTTATTGTTCATTATTTGATTGTAGATTACCACAGGAACGTCAGATATTGCTGTACTCGGCCACGTTCCCTCTCACGGTGAAGCAATTCATGGAAAAACACTTGAGAGATCCGTACGAGATTAACTTGATGGAGGAATTGACACTCAAGGGTGTTACTCAGTACTATGCTTTCGTCCAGGAACGCCAGAAAGTTCACTGCCTCAACACACTATTTTCCAAGGTTCGTTACGGATATATAAAGATCGAAAGTTTTCGATCACTTTGGAGCAAAATATTCGTTCACTGGATAATTTTACGTCACTTGGTATTTCACTCTTGTACGGAAATCATCTCAAATGGTTAATTATTTTATATTGTGTTCACAATATTTTTTCATCTTCGTGAATGTCAGTATTTACGATATAAATGGGCAATAACATTTTAATATTCAACCAGACCGCCGAAACGCTCCCGTTGTCAGATATGTAGTCACGTGACGCCTGTGACGTCACATGTCAGTAAACAAGGCAAAGGAGCTATATCGCCGCTGAGTTGTCGCACAGCGAACCTTCCTCTCCATTCTTATTTAAAAGTTGATAATATGGTGACTATCGCTACAAATAACTATGAATGAACAGAAGAAAGCACGGAAATACACTGATATAAACTGGAAAATCGCTCATTACTCGTCACAGGACGCGCAATGACAATCTGTTTACTGGCATGTGACGTTACTAGAGATCCAACCAATCCTGGAGCGTTTTCGTTCACGTGACCAAACGTTCTAATTTATCTAATTCAAAAATTGAAATAATCGAAAATAATGCATATTTTTTCGACAAAATGATAGAAAATGCTTTTTAAACTCTATTTTCGTTCAGGATGTCGAGGGAATTAACCATATTTTCAATGTAGCCAATTTTAATATATTTAATACCCTATTGCATCATTTTGGAAAATTGCGAAATCATATTGGAATAATATAATTCATTATATAGAGCTATAGCTCTATATGGTGAATTATATTATTTTCATATATATTCTTATTCTTATGTATAGTATCTTCGTAAAATGATAAAATAAATGAATTATATTATTCTAACATTGTTTGGCAATTATCCAGTGATCGAAAGTTTCGCAATTATCTGAAGTGTCCGAAAACTTTCGGCCGGCAGAGTATGTATAGACACGCAGAGTGTCCTGTTATGAATGGATAATCCTGCAACTGTCGATAGGTCAGATCATGTTCTACTATATGCTGGAATTTCTGTTTAGTGAAAGACCCACGGTTTTCGATATTTCGGGGTTCATCTTATTTTTTGAAAAAGAAAAAAAAAATCACTGGCAGGATATGTGTAGTAAATTTTTTTGACACCGCAGGCTATTAACGTCGGATGTTCGAATTGGTTTGTACGAAAGTTCTGCATAAGATCTTTTTTCATAAAGTTTCCTTAACATTTAAAGCATAACCTTTTCCGTTTCCTTAACCGTTTCCTTAACATTTAATGCTTAACCTTTGAAGCATCCATTTTTTTTACGTGCACGTTTTTTGCACTTTCGTTATTGATGACATCCGCTACGTGAAAAATGAAAATTTAATAGGTATGTTTTAGTAGTTATCGAAGACCTAGGAACCTTGAAACGCATTTACAACCGCCATATTTAATGAAAAAACACTTTTGAATCGTCAACATCTGAATTGGATGAGGTGTAACGCCAGTGTTACACTATGCCACAAAGGGTTCAGGTTTCAAAGACGACTTTTCTAGATAAAACAAATAACCAAGAGTATTCAAGCAGAAACCCGATAAAAACAATTATGTCTTGTAGAAATAGCATGCGAAAAGCCAAAAGCAGATAATTTTAATCATGAAAACCGTGGGACTTTTAATTAAATAAAATTCCAGCATATAGTAGGACATGACCTGACCTATCGACGGTTGCAAGATCATCCATTCATTACAGGATACCCGGTGGATAATATATATAATATTAATATAATATTATATATATATTATATTAATATATATATCATATTAATCGCGACTAATAATAATAATAATAAAGATAATAATATAAATTGACATTAAAAAATGAAACCGAACGTTTCTCGATTTTCAGTTACAAATAACACAGAGCATAATATTCTGCAACTCGACACAACGCGTCGAATTACTGGCAAAGAAAATCACGGATTTGGGATACTGCTGCTACTACATACACGCGAAAATGGCGCAGGCTCACCGGAATCGCGTTTTCCACGATTTTCGCGCCGGACTCTGCAGAAATTTGGTGAGTTGAGAAATTCATTCGGTCAAGACTAAACTTCTATTACACTGAATAAGTGTATCAAATTTCAAGTCCATTAGATGTCGAGAAATCGTGTACACCGTTTCGAAAAACAGTTTCGAGGGAAACGCGTTTAAAGTTTCACCGGCACTTATATCCTAATAATGAGTTTACCTTCAATCTGCGATTCCTGCACCATACGTTGGACCTTCCTCTTCAATTTGAGTTGCCTCAAGCGACTGTGATTTTTTTTAAGTTTGCACAGTAGCCTAGCCCCTTAATACGCAAACTTTTCAAAATTAATTATTAAAAATGAATACGCAAATCTCTCAAAACTGATTATCAAAAATTAATACGCAAAATTATCAAAATGATTTATTACAAATTAATACGCAAATTTTTCAAAATGAATTATTAAAAATGAATATGCAAACTTCTAAAAATTAATTATTAAAAATGAATACGCAATCTTTTGAAAAATAATTATTAAATATTAATATGTTGCGAAAAAGGAAAGCCATGGAAACAAATTGTAAGGAAAAGTGTAAAGGTCAAGAGAAGGTGAGAGGGAGTATAGATGTAAACACCCTTACAGAGTATACTGTGGAATAAATACGATACGATATGATATTGAAAATTAATACGCAAACTTTTCAAAATTAATGATTAAAAATGAATTTACAGACTTTCCAAAATTAATTATTAAAAATGAACACGCAAACTTCAAAATTAATTACCAAAAATTAATACGCAAACTATTCAAAATGAATTATTAAAAATTAATACGCAAATTTTTCAAAATTAATTATTAAAAATTAATACGCAAATTTTGCCTAATCAATTATTAAAAATGAATACGCAAACTTTTCAAAATTAATTAACAACAATGAATACGCAATCCTTTCAAGATTAGTTATTAAAAATTAGCACGCAAACTTCAAAATTAATTATCCAAGATTAATACGCAAACTTATCAGAATTATTCATTAAAAATTAATACGCAAACTATTCAAAATTAATTTTTGAAAATTAATACGCAAACTTTTCAGAATTAATCATTACAAATTAACACGCAAACTATTCAAAATTAATTATTAAAAATTAACACGCAAACTTTTCAAAATCGATTATTAAAAATTCTCTATCAAAGCCTCCCCATTTTGCACCAAACGTCCGGTCTCCGTCCAATAAGCCGTAACTCTCGTATTCCTCAGGTGAGCAGCGATCTCTTTACGCGGGGTATCGACGTGCAAGCGGTGAACGTCGTTATTAATTTTGACTTTCCAAAAATGGCGGAGACTTATCTACATCGTATCGGTCGTTCGGGACGCTTCGGCCATTTGGGCATAGCGATCAATCTGATTACGTACGAGGATCGTTTCAATTTGCACAGAATCGAGCAGGAGCTCGGCACGGAGATCAAACCGATACCCAAAGTGATCGATCCGAGTCTCTACGTCGCGAGACCCGAGGACAATAGTAGTATGGAAGAGGGTAACGTATCGAAGTAGTTTACTCAATTTTCCTTTCTCGCGTCGCGCGAGTGAAGCTAAAAAGCGACGGAACAAACTGAAGCGAGGCAAACAAACAAACAAAAACAAGCTGCGTGTGAACCCTGGGAAGCGTTAAAAAAAAAACGAGCCGGGCAATGTTTTAGAGAGTTAGCGGAAGAAGCAGTGGATAAAGGCAAGGGGCTGGGTGTTAAGATTGTGTACAAAGACGAGAGAACGCGTGTGATTTGTACGTGGCGAAATCTCTGCCCGCCGACTTCTCGTTCTTACGATAATAAATTGTTCGAGGGAGCCGAGGCTCGTTTTCGCGGAGTCTCCTCGAGTGTGAATTTAGTGAATTTTTCGCGGAGATTACGAGAGAAAAGAAAAAGCAAAACAAAAAAAAAGTAAACAGAAAATTCATACCGCAAGAGACATCAACGATCGAGCGTTACTCAAGTCCGACTACGAAGGAGTCTCGGCTTGATACTCCGACGAGAATCAACGGAGAGCTACAACAAATCCGTCACTTCTGTGAGGTGCGAGTGATTTAGCGGCAAAACGAAGCGCGGCAGGGGGGGGGGGGGGGGGGTTCGAAAAAAGAAGAAAACGAAACAAGACAGAACAGTGCTAAAAAAAAACAAAAAACAATAGTTTCGAGAAGTGTTGAAAATATTGAGAAGCGTGTGCGTGCGTGGGGCGGCGGGTGGGGGGTTGCCGATGTTAAAAATTGCGCGCACAGGCGATCGCGAGAGCAAGTGCGTGAGTGGATAAGCATCCCTATGGGATGAAGCTGAAGAAAACTACAATTATCATCGTCGTATTAAGCAAAAAAAACAGGAAAAAATTAATATTACATATGTTACTTGTAAATAAGGTATATTACCGAGCATGAAGAAAATGGCGAAAATAACACACACAACCAGATTATCATCCCGCTTCGCGCTCGGCCACCATACAACAAACAAACAAAAAACAACAAAAAAACGAAAAAACAAAACTCAGAGACTGAAGTGAGCGCGAGTGTCGGTGCGAGTCATTTCTTGTACATAGATACGTTTAAATGTATATAAAAAATACTGAAAAACAAAAAACAGAAGTAACGACCGTGTAGCTAGAGTCAAGCCATCATCAAGAGCACAACGTGTTGGAAAGTGATGAAAATCGATATCGAAGGTGACACTAGGTGTATAGGTGTGTGGTTGTGTGTGTGTGTGTGTGTGTGTGCATGCGTGCGTGCCTGTAAGTGTGTGTGTATATATAGATGTATATATACCGGAGTGATGAAGAAAGAAACGTTTTTTTTTTTTCTCACACGTCACGAAAAGCCATATGAAGCAAACAAAGTATCGGGGCTGACGACGTAAACGATTTTTCAAGTAGCCCGAAGGGTGCAACGTTCACGAGTTTTGAGGGCTCTCGCTTGTTCGGTGACGCGAAACATCGGATGATTCCCGTGCAACGATCTTCGAAACTTCGAATAAATTCGTCGATTTTTACGGTTTACAAAGAACGTTAACTGTAGCGGTAGATTCGACAGGCACCTTTTGCTCGTACACGAGAGACGTTGAAGAAGAATTGAAGCCCGTATCGAGGAAAATTCTGTCGAGACTGGAGTTTTGATTCGACATTGATTTTATTATTTGATTCGAGCGGGAATCGAAATTGTGGGCAATCTTCGGGCGATGGAGAGAAGTTTGGAGTGTCTATCTTGATGCTATCGAATTTGGGGGGCGGGGGGGGGGGGGGATTATTCGAATATCGTTGTACGGGCTCCCGTTGCTTTCGGGTAAGCAAGCTTTGCGAAGAGAGCCAGGAGACATTCGAATCGCTCGAACGTCACACGTTCCACCTGGGTGCGGGATTCCTCGACACCTCCATAACTTTGCGTCGTCGGCTATATTACAGTCGATGTCTTTTCGGGATTAAAAGAGGCGTTTTTTGCTTTCTTCAATCGCTTCGACATTCACACACTCATACGTACGAATGTGAAAGATCTATCATTGCATTTTTATCGCCATGTAAATACGTGAGAACGAAGGAGAAGAATGATGAAGAAAAAAAAAAACGAACACACGCGAAATTGGGGAAAAAACAAAATCATAACGCCATTTTGAATAGAGAAAAATCACACACATTTTTTATACGAAGGCCTCATACATTTCGATACAACCTTCCAATTCTCCGTGCTCGGTGATAACGAGAAAACAAGTTACGTAGAACGTGTTGGACGAGAGAGAGAGAGAGAGTGCGCGAGAGATCGGAGGATCCGACAATTATCGGGATGTTCGGGAGGTGAAGAACAATGAGCTTTACGATGGGGGAAAAAAAAATACGCGTAACGGACGAAAATCAGAAATGTCCTCTCTTCGCGCACTCGAGGATAAACGGAGTCTTTTGACCTGCGAAGTTTAGAGAGTAAAAGACGAAAAAAATTGCGAACGTAAAGTCTTTTTTTTCCCGACGCTCGAGGTGTGGTAACGGTTTGATTTTGGCTTGATATCGGCTGATCTGTCATGAAGCAACTCTGAGGATTCTAATCACTGGTTTTTTTTTTTCTTCGAAAGCACATAGATGGAAAATGAGAAAAAGAAGGAAAAAAAAAGAAGAAAGAGAAAGCATGCGGTCGGGAGAATTTTTTTTTTTCGTTTTATTTAAAAGAAATACTTTGAAAGCCTGAAGAAATTGTCTTTATTTTTCGTTTCCATTATTTTTTTTTTTTCTTCAATTCTACATTCGCGAAGAGTGAACGGAGAACAAGAAACGCAGCGAGAGCGTCGAGAACCGTGTGGTATTTTTTTCCGTTTCTGCTTTTTTCTTCTTTCTTTTTTTCGTTTTTACGATACTGTGATGGAGGTTCAGAGGTTGTAAAATTGACTAGTTTTATACAATTATTTTTATAAACAATTGGCTGGTGGGACGTCGTTCGCGACGCGCTGTTGGGGATCGTGAGCGATGTTTTTTCTTCCCTGCCAACGCCGCCGCCCCTCGGCCACGAAAACGATCGCGGCTGTGCGTGATTTTTTTTCCGCCCGCCATTTTGTCCCGCGAAAAATAGCAAAATGGCCTCTTACGGCGTATTTCCACACCGGGCTGGGAAACTTTGACGAAAAAAAAAGCCGTCGGGCTGGAAATTGGGAAAAACGATGGGAGAATCGAAGTGTCGAGACGGTGTTTTTCGTTTTCGCGACCTGCCGCTTCTAAAAATGCTTTTGTCTCGAAATCGAGTGAAAAGTGGACGGAGAGAGGGAGCGATAAAAACGAACGGCAAGGCGATTGTCCGAGAAGAGACAAAAGAAAACTGATCGAACATCTCGCAAAATTTGCAAGCGTATAGCGAGAACGAAAATGTCGCGGAAAAAAAATCACGAACAAAAATTTGAAAGAAAATCGATCCCGCAGCGTCCGCGAAGCGAAAATTCGTTTTTCAAAAGAAAAACAAATTTAAAAACACTTCACCCATATCGGGTGAAGTTTCCGTCAGCCTCAACCCTCCGAACGCCCCCCCCCCTTGTTCCCCGCTTAATTTGTACAAACTCTGTCGCGTGATTTTTTCCCCCGAATGGGACGAAACAATTACGGTATAAAAAGCGATAAGAATATTCCCACGTGTCCACCAGCCAACTTGACCTAGATTTACGAGCGTGTCGAGGAGGGGGGGGGGGGGGCGGCAGGAGGAAAAAAAGGAATCTTGAATTCCGAGCGAGAGCAACATTCAAGAGAGATCCGACTGAATTCACGATCACCATTTTCCCCGGAGAGGGAGGCAGAGGGAGAGCGCCGGAGAGTTATAAATTCTCCATTCTAGTGTGAAATAATTCACGTGAAGGAGTTTCGGGAATAGAGAGCGATTTAGATAATGAGGCCTCTTCCTCCCACTCCCTCTCTGTATTTCTCTCTTTTTTTTCTCTCTACCGACGTTTCGATCTGGAAATAATTCACAAGTTTTCCTCCAGCGACAAGAGCGAACAAAAACGTTACGTAGGATTCGCAAAGGACGTGAAACGTGACACCACTTTCTTCTTATTTCGTTGAACTTCTCAAAAATCGAAGGCACGAATAAACTTTCTATTGCGATATTTTTTTTGGCCTTTTTCTCATTAACGAGAGTTTAGGAGGCTCAAAGTTTATCCGAAACTCTCCGCGTGAGCAGAAGAGCGAAAATAAAAGATAAAAAATAAAAACGTTCTCTGAAAGAGTGTTTTTAGAGAAAAAAGATGGTGGAAAAAAAGAATCGGGTAAAGAGAAACCGTCGAAACTTTACGAAAGCACAAAAGTTTCCGTTCGTCCTTTTTGCTCGCTTGCGGAATTAAATTGTCCTTTTTTTTCCGAAACTCGAGCACGCCGCTTGAAAGAAGGGAAAGATCTCATCCAGCCATTTCGTAACGACGAGAGAACAGAGAGAGAGAGAGAGAGAAAAAGAAAATGTAATTCACGGATAATAATTAGTAAATGTTGAGTTACAATCGTGTGTGCTCGATCTTTTTTTTCCGTTTCGAAGAATTCGAAAGCGATTTGGCTGTTTTGGTATTTGGTATGCGAGATTATTCGGGAGCTGAAAGAACGAGGAAAGCCATTTTGGGTGTACACGCGTGCGATAAGCTCGATACTGCGAGGGACAACAGCGAGTTGGCAGATTGCGATAAAGAACCAGCGATTTGTGTATATTGTATTCAGCGTGAAAATGTACACGCACGCACGCGCACCTCTGTGCGCATGCGAGCGTATATCGTTTAAAAAATAATTAAACTACGTCATCGATCAAATCTTACTGTCGCCGAGTACAGTACAAAGATTTCGCAGAAACGAAATGCAAAACGACAAAAAAAACAGTACAACGTGTACTCGCCGACAGAAATGAATTTGAGATTCTTGTGAACTTTTTTGTTGTTGTTTTTCGCTCGCTACGATGCGAGAGTCTCTTCCACGACGATGAAACAGGCACAAACTTTTTTTTTTTTTTTTTTTTTTTTTTTTTTTTTCGTGACTCGAGCCACCTCGGTGAGGTAATTCGGAGATTTTTAGCTAAGAACAATTCGCGGGGCGGGGGGGAAGGTTTCACCGACGTGGCTTCGAGTTTTAACGTGCTTTCCAGCGGCACTGAAGGGGGGGCGGGGTGTACAATTTTCTTATCACGTCACGAAGAACTCGATATATTCGTATTATTTCGATATATCGATAGATCGAAGTCATAAATTCGAGAAAAAAAAACGTTTCAGTCGGTACGAGAAGAAAATTTTGTGCGCCAACGCTAGTGCACTTTTTCGGCTTGTTTTTTTTGCACAGCCGTAACAACGAAATGTTTGGCTTCATTTTCGCGTATTACATTTCTACATTGTACACCCGTCCCCCGTAAGTGCATCGGAAAAAATGTAGGTCGTAGTGAAGTGTATATATATTTAGTGAGAGAAAAAAAGAGAGGGAGAGGAGAGAGAGAGAGAGAGAGAGAGAGAGAGAGAGAGAGAGAGAGAGAGAGAGAGAGAGAGAGAGAAGAGATAGAGAAGAATGAAGAATGAAAAAAAAATGTTGGAATATTGAGGACAAAGAGTAGTTAAGATCCGGTAAGAAGAACTTCGAGCAAATATGCCTCGAATAGAATAACAAAAAAAAAAGAAAGAAAAAAAAACGAATCTCCACACGAGACCACGGAACTCGTGATTTTTTTTTCCCCCGGCGCCACGCGAGCTCGAATTTTCGCGGGCCTTCGGGCGTGCCTTGATCGTCGTGAAAAAAAAGTGGTTCAGTTCCAAGAGGGAGAAAGCCAATAGTCGTCTCCGGGACGAAACTTCTCTCCAACTTTTTCCCCGGCGATCAACGCAGCCGGATTCGTGGCAAAAGCGTCAACACATCGCGAAATTTCGTTGAACACTCGCGTTATTTTTTCTCCAACGAAAACAAAAAAAAAAAACAGTGCGCATTCGTTTTTTTTTTCTCTCTTTCGTTGCCTCGATTGCGCGAACCTTTTTTCTTCCAAGCGGTCGAGGCGATGTTTCTTTTCGGCGAGGTGCGCCAGTGGAAAAATTACGAGAGGAGGAAAATGAAAATTCCCGCGAATAACTGACGGGCCAGGAAAGAGGCGAAGTTTGTTTTTTTTTCTTTTTTTTTTTTTTTCTTGTGGAAGTCCGGAGCAGGTCGCGTGATTCGTGATTTTTACGAAAACGCGACGACGAGGAGAGGGCGGCGCTCGGAGTAGGGAAAAAAAGGGGAGAAAAAAAAGATGGGAAACGTTTACCGGAGCGTTTCGCTAAATTCCCTAGTCTGGTGCCGTTTCCCTCTTCTCGTAACGTGACGTCGGCAAGACCGACGCCGAAACGCTCGCTACGTGTCGTTAAAACAAAATTTCACGCTGTCAAAGGCAAATCGCGTTACCGTCTGTGAAGCGAAATCGCGAAATTCACTCGGTTTGGTTTTATTTCTCTTCCTCGTTGCATTTCATTCCCATCGTTCTGGTTACCGGGAAAAAAAAAAACAAAATGAAAATACACTCGACACGTAGCACACGGCGTTATCACTCATTTCTCCGGTGGGAGAAAAAAAAACTTTTTTTTTCAATTCAGGATCAGTGGGTGGTGAAAAAATCGCGAAACTTTACGCCCGGAGCGATTTCCGGTGCGAGACGATTGTTACGTTTCGCACCCCCCTCCCCCCCTTTAAATTTGGGCCCTTTGTAGGGCCCGTGGAAAGCACCTGTTCGGAGCGTGATGCCCCGATAATGGAAAACTGTACTTTTCCTTTGCGCATGCGCATCGAGCGATCGGTGACTTTTTTTTTTGAACGTATGAACATTTATTCCCGTGACGTTCGTGGCGAAACTGAGATTGAACAAATAGATTCTTGATTAATAAAAAAAAATGTGGACATTTCGAAAGATCAGATTTGAATTAGTGAGAAATTAATAAATTTCCGTTCTAGTGTACGATTGAAAGAAAATGTTACATCATGACGCAACGGAGAAGCAAAAAGGGAGGGGAAAAAATCCGCATGACGAATCGAGAGGCTGATGAGCACTCTCGAGCCTTGTTCTTTTTTAAAGATCGCTCGACTCGCGGCGCAAAAGCTGTAAAGTCTAGAGACCCGGGACGGGGCGGGGAGGGGGGGGGGGGCAAGAAGAAAAAAGAACACCAACAGTACGCAATTGTTAAGAATGTGGCACAAAAATATATCCCCGTTTCGAACAGGTGTTTTCATATTGCGTAAAAAAAAAACGAAAGAAAAAAAAATGCCGAAGCGAGGAAGACTGAAAAGCGAAAAAAAGCAGGCGCGATATCTTTATAAAATTAAGCTGGCGAACATTTTCGATTGGCAAAAGAAAACAGCGACGACGATTTGGAAAAGAAAAATGGCATACAGGCCCAATTGTCACGTATAATTTCAGTGGAATGTTCGAGAGAGAATTTCGACAAAAAAGAAAACACAGAAATAATTTTATCGCTGTAAAATATTGTGAAAAAAAAAAACACATGAACAAACGAAAGAAAAGAAAAAAGTCTACGGCTGGTGAGAACAACCGGAGAGCTGCGAGTTCTCCGTCGTTTCTCGAACGAAAACAAATTTAAATGAATAATAAAAAAAAAGAATCCGATTTGAGATATGCCAGAACAAATATCGCGTTGTGTTATTTATTATGAACGACAAATGCGAGGATGGGGGTTGGATAGGTGATTACACACTCGTGTATGGAATGCACGTGTGTATTGTTTGTCCAACAGCCCTAAGGGAGTATCCTCCGTACTTGTGCGAGGACGCGCGTGTTTCGATCTTGTGGACACTCGACGTGGGTATACGTACGTCGCATTAATGAAATGAAAAGCAGCTGTCATATCGAGATTGAACAAGCACGTTGACACATCACCGATTTCCCAATCCTTCATCGGTACACATGCATATGTCAGGCCAGCTGGAACGTCCGTGATTTAATTTGTTTTGTGGGTGCTTCGTAGGTTGACACGAAGGGGAGAGGGCTATTTGTTTTTGGAGCTTCGTAGGCAATGGGAGTCCACGAAATTTTTCGTCATTTCTGCCCGTCTGACATGGGAGGCACCCCTCCTCTTTTAAGGGGTTACTCCTAGTCAACATTTGGGAAAATATCGATTTTTGGCTTTCGACGGATTCTCAGGGTGGCGTTTCACAAAAATATTCGCTGAAAATTTCCAGTCCGTTTAAAATTGCGGGTGTTATGGGCGTTTATGGGTAGGTTCCGCGAACCAGCAAACCTTAAGGGGGAGATATCTTTAAGCGAGGAAAAAATCGCTGATTTTCATTATTTTTTTTTAATAGGAATGATTGATTCGCCTTTTTTGAGACTTGAGGTATGTTTTATTACTACTTTTGGCTGTTGCATGGTATTTTTTATTCATCTTTAAAAATGGCGAAGGTAAGGCATGGTTTTCCAAACGGGTTGCGGTGCATGTCGTCAGACGGCCGGACATGTAGCGTCGGCGGGATTAAGGGGCTACACCAGTGTGAACGCTGAAAATTTGGGTGATTTTCGGGAATTTTTTCGAAGCAAAGTACTCAATTAAATATTTCGGAAAATTAATAATATATTTCGCTGTATTTGACCTATATTAACTAATTTTTTCATAGAAATATATTGAGATCCAAGCGACTTATGCGCTGCCTTCGGAGGCGCAAAAAAAGTTCCTCCACTGCTGACATGATTCCGGCCCATTGAGTAGCTGAAACCGAAAAAGGAAAAAATGTTAAACTGGAAGGTATTTCCTGTACAATGACGTAGGATTTTCGAAAAATATCAAAAGCTAACAAAATGACGTAGTTATGAAAAAAGTCTGTTTTCTTGCCTATAAAATGGTCGTTTTTTTCAATGCCAAATCGTCAATTTTCATCCAATCAAAAATATCCCACGTCATTGTAGAGTAAATATATTCAAGAGTACTCAGTTCAAATTTCAAGTAAATCGGATAATTGCTCTTTGAGTTACAATGTCAGCAATTTTGAAAAATCTAGTTTTGAGAACAACGCGTTTAAAGATTTAACTATCGATTTTTGCAAGATAAAATGATATTGATATAAATGATAATGATATTATTGAAAGTATAAACTGTCGAAAAAGGCAACAACAAAAAAAATTGATTTTTTGAAAGTGTCACACTAGTATAGCCCCTTAATCTTAAAAAACCAACGAAGATACTTCTTCATTAAGGTAGTTCCTCTGCGAAAATCTCAACCAAAAGTTTACATACCATGTTCATGTTTAAAAGATTGATAATTGGTTTAATTAGTAATGAATAAAATTAAAAACTACGCAATATTGACTCGGTACTAGTAGATAATACGATGGATATCATTTATTGCCGTAAAATATATATTGTATTGTGTTTTTGCTCGACCATTGCCAGTAAACTTTTTGCCGGGACTGTCCAGGCTTTGCCCCAATTGTTTTTTTTTTCCAGGCTTTGCCAGGCTTTGCACCAAAATTGTGAAGGCTTCTCATGGTTGTATCTTGGAAACTAGATGGTGAATCATTCTCATTTTTTTTCACATTATTCGTGATATCTTACTGTAGCTTATCCTCGTTTTTGATCAATTTCTTAATTTTAGTTTTGACGGCAGAATTAATGATGCTCTGTTTGCCCATCATAACGCATTTGTTACGTGTAAACCAAGCCAACTTTGAGTGTAAATATCTCAGGTTTGGGGTGGTCAAACTTATTCAAATTGCACAGATGTTTGGATAATGTATTAAATAACGTATATGTCAAATTTCAACCATTTCTTAATTCAACTCTTCTGTGGAGGTACTACCTTAACCCTAGGATCCTATACAATCTGTAGGAAACAAATAACCTACACTGGGGTTCCGCTCACCCCGGCACTTCAAATCAACGCTGCTAACGAACTGTTTGTCCTAAAGAGATTTTTTTTTTCGAAAATGAAGGCTAAAAAAATGACGAATGGAATAGGCTTTGCGAAAAAAATCTAATATGAATTTTTCGCCACAAAAAATGGGATTGAACAAAGCGAGAAAAATATTTTAGCATACCTCACTAAAAATGACTTAAAAAATCATCACACTTTTTGTACGCGTATGTTGGATAATTTTTTCGTTGATTCTTGAAAGAGGTCGTATGGACCAAGCTTAAAAAAAATTATAAACACAATTCGAAGTTCTTGAAGAATTTCACAAGGGGTAAAGACGGCACGTTTTTTTTTTTCAAATTTGAATATGTTCCGGCGTGGTTTCTTTAGGGGAAAAGAGTAAATAAATTTAAAAAAATTATTTTATGTCAAAAAAGTGTTTTCTATTTCAAAAAAACATTAAGAGGCTGTACCAGTGTGAACGCTGAAAATTTGGGTGATTTACGGGAATTTTTTGGAAGAAAAGTACCGAATTAAATGTTTCGGAAAATTAAGAATATATTTGGCTATATTCGACCTATATTACATCATTTTTTCATGGAAATACATTGAGATCCAAGCGACTTATGCGCTGCCTTCGGAGGCGCAAAAAAAAGTTCCTCCACTGCTGACATGATTCCCGCCGATTGAGTAGCTGAAACCGAAAAAGGAAAAAATGTCGTTAAACTGGAAGGTATTTTCTGTACAATAACATAGGATTTTCGAAAAATATAAAAATCTAGCAAAACGGCGTAGTTATGAAAACAAAGTCTGTTTTCTCGCCTATAAAATGGTCGTTTTTTTCAATGCCAAATGGTCAATTTTCATCCATTCAAAAAATATCCTACGTCATTGTAGAGTAAATATATTCAAGAGTACTCAGTTCAAATTTCAAGTAAATCGAATAATTGCTCTTTGAGTTACAATGTCAGCAAATTTGAAAAATCTAATTTAGAGAAAAACGCGTTTAAATATTTAATTATCGATTTTTCCATGATAAAGTAATAAAGATACGGCCTTGAAATTTTTACAGAACATTTTTGAAAGTATAAATGTCGAAAAGGGCAAAAAAATCGATTTTTTAAAAGTGTCACGCTGGTATAGCCCCTTAAAGGATATTGAGCTGATTATACATGAAATTACTTGTAAAATAATACATTTAGCTCAAGGTACAGGATATAGAACTGGGTTTACACAATAATACTGAAAAAATCGCTACATGCAGTTTGACATGAGATATTAGAAATGAAAACAAAAGAACCTTATATTGTAGTAATTAATGCAAAAATGTAGATGTGTTCGTTGTAAATTCAGTTCGGTGCGCAATGAGAGCACTGCATCGAGCGATGATCTTGGCAAGGCGGGAATCGGCATTCAAGGTTTTGCCAGGTGACAAAAGATACCACGCTACAACTTTGCTCCTTACACTGGCTCCGGCCCTGACGCCGCACGGCCTATTCATCATATGAGCAGATGTAATGCGAGAGCGAGGAGCAGGAGAGTCGAGTGACCATTTGTATCGGTTTTTCCCGTAAAGAAATTTACTCAGAGTACCGCCGAGATCAGATTGGGATGTACGACGCATTTTTATTCTCTCCGCTTCTCGTGCGATCATGTCAGCGTCGCTGTCTGCACCGTCACGGGCAGAATCCCGTCCTCCTAAAGAATCTTTATCAGAACCCTTCAATTCTTCTTCATGGTCTGATTCACTATCAGTCGAGTCGTTGTCCTGAGGCTTCTCTTCATTGTTTTACGCCTGCAGCATCCTCCTCCGCCTTTCGTACTCGCGGCCTCGACCGCATGGCTTTATTCAAATAGAAAAATTCAGAACAGTATAAAAACGTTCGTAATGTATAATAATTTCTGTGGATAACACACTGATTTTATGAAGATAAATAACAAAAAACAATGGAAATAATTATATACTTACACAGAGCAAAAGTTTGCAAAAAGTGTGGGTTTACGCTAATCCCAGGCTCTCGAAGAATGTTCACCACGGCATTTCCAAACTATAACTGACGGTTATTTCTGCATGAACCTGCTCTAGACAGTCGCCTCTTTTAAGGCCTTAGGCCACAGTAACTGGTATAAAATCATGTGCATATTTAACTATTTTTTTCGTATGAATAAGTGATTCACTCATAAAATTAATTACACATCTATTTAGCATGGATATCAAGCTGTTAGATTTTTTTTTTCGATGTAAAAAATGGCCGACTGCTCGAAACTGCGCGAAACAGCTTTTTTCCAATTGGCGTGACGAACAACTTCAACAAATTTCAGTCGATTTACTTCAAATTCAAAAGTTATGTTCCCAATTGCATTTCGCAGAGAAGTACGCACGGAATTTCTGATTAATCGGAAACTTTTCATTTTATGAGCAGTTTACGAGCAGTTATAACGAAATTTTTCACTGAAAATTCATTTCATAAGTTCAAATACCCACAACTTTTGAGTAAAACAATATTTTTTAAATTCCGTACGTACTTTGCTAGGTATTCTAGTGTAGATTGACGAGAATTTTTGTTTTTTGTTCTAGGTAAAAAATTGCGGATCCTAAATGTCACGCCGCGGAGCGTCCGACATATATATATTTTCTAACAGCTCGATATTCATACTATATAGATGTGTAATTAATTTTATGAGTGAATCACTTTTTTATACGAAAAAAAATTGTTGAATTCACACATGATTTTGTACCCGTTACTGTGGCCTAACGCCTTAATGCGATCGTTATATTCACGTGACTACCCAAACTGTCGGAAGGCCAGGGCCCCAAAAATGATGTGGGGTTTGGGGTACCCGTGTGTAGGGTCCTAGGGTTAACACTTATACACAAAATATGAACCAAGAAAAAGTGAGAAATGTTGAAAATCGATGAAATGGTACGCTTTGAAATAAAAATATTGAATTTTCCGAAAAAGGCTACATTTTGTATTAAAAAAAACTTTTTTTATTTTCAAAAACATTCGAGGAGCTGATGAACAGAACCGGACTTGTCCATGAATTACTTTTTCACAGGGGAGGTAAAAAACCAAAATAACCAAATAGAGATGAGTTAGAATTTTTAAGCTTTAATATATGAAGGCTCTATCAACATGTGAGCGTGGACCTGGCTTTAGTTTAATAAAAACACTAACTACCATGTGTTTATTTTTTTTATTTTGGACAAGTCCGGGTTTGAATGAGATTGCTGGACAACTTCGCTTTGGGATGGAAATCTTATGGACATAGCCAGTTATGAAATAAAACAGATTCTTTGAATGGCATACAAATTTTGTTTTTTTATTATCAATTTAATGATCTTACACAAACTTTTCCATGTCAGGCTCACAACAATCGCATTCAATGTCATCATCGTCACCACTGTGGTCATCTGTTACTAATTTTTCATCCAGCCAGCGATGGACAAGTCCGTTTCTGCTTTTTAAAGGCAGTTTTTAACCAATTTTAAGGTGTTTAGAGCCGGATTTGATGCAAAATACTTGGGGAGCTAATAAAAGTGTGCTTGGAGAACACAAAAAAAATTGACGTAAAGTGGACAAGTCCGGTTTTGTTTGCCAGCTGCTCATTTAGGATCATATTATAGACAATAAGGTAAGAAAGATTTATACCAAATTTCATCAGAATCGGTCGATTTTTTTTGCTATACGTCCAGTGCCGGATCCATACTTTTCTTAAGGCGTTATCCCCACTTGTAGCGCAAAAAAAGGCCTTTTTCATGGATTTTTTAAAAGAAAACTACAACAAAAATTTTAATCGATCAATATACCATCTTAAAGAACACATCTTGAAGAACTTTCAGTAATTTTTTTATTGAAAAATATTACATTGTTTAGTGGCAAATGGCCGTCAATGAAATAATGTTTTTATATACACGGTTTGCGGTGACCAACATTGCGGCGAAGTGGATCATCTGAAGAAAAAAATGCGGATGGATTTAGTCAAATATTAGTATAAACTAGTCTTTAATCGAAGGATTTTAAAAAATATTCATTTTTCACAAAATGGCTGACAGTCAAAGTTAATGGTTCGATTTTAACGAAAAAAAACGGCCATTTTTTGGCTATAAAACGGCCATTTTTTTTCGAAAAAAAAAAAAATCGAACGATTAAAGACTACATTTTTATGTATTAAATAAGCCTGCAAAATTTCAAGAAGATCGGTTCATTAGTGTTCGAGTAATCTTGGTCACCGACTTCAGAAATGCCATTTTGAGAAAAACGCGTTTAAAGTTTCTCTTTCAACGCTCTTTCAACGCGGATTCTTCTCTTTCAACGCTCATATCTCAGTCAATTTTGTTCGGATCGACTTGAAATTTTCAGGACATATTCTCAGATTCTTATACTTCAAAAAAATGCAATAAAAAAATCGATTTTTTCAAAATCGCAACCCCTTAAGTATAGGCCACTTGACTTTGTGCCGCCCGTCCTATCTTAGTCTCTTGTATTGACCTAGGCCTTTTTAGGTCCCCCTAAAATCTGCCGCCCCTAGGCAGCTGCCTATACGGCCTATTGGTAAATCCAGGACTGTATACGTCATACCAGTTTTGAACATGTAGTTTAGAAGACCGTGCCCTAACATGCCCTAAACATATCCTAAGTCTCAAAAATGGCGAAAAATGTATCCTTCGAAAAAAATCACGAAAATCAGCAAATTTTTTCCTCGCCTAAAGGTTTCTCTCCCTTAAACGCGTTTTTCCTTAAAATGACTCCCTCAAGACCGGTGACCACGATATATAAAAAATCACTGCACCGATCAACTTCAAATTTTACAATCTTCTTTTACATCTCAAACATTTTTTTTTATCAAAGAAAATAGAGCGTTTTTTTCACCGAAAATCGATACTTTCACTTTCGACCGCGGCCATTTTTTTAAATCAATATTTTATTAAATCCTTCGTCCAAGCACTAGATAATGTAATGCAAAAGCTTAGTGCGTTTGATTTTTTTTTTCGGATGATTTGTTTCTGATGACTTGAAAATATACTTAGAACCATACTCTTTAGGGGAGGACACCACTGTAACTGCCCATTTTCGACCGTTTTCTTTGGAATTTCTTTTTAAAGAAAGGAATAAAATAAATGGTTAAAAGAACTTTTAGGCTTTATTAGGTATATATTGAAGTATGTAAAAAAAATTATTTGTCAAAAGAATACAAAATGACGGCGCACGAGTGGCTACAGTATTAGGTGTACAACTTAGTTCGGTCCGTTTTCAACAGATGGCTCTAGGTGCTACAAATGGTTGACGGCAACAGCTGATTTTTGCTGTATCGTGAAGTATCAACATCTCTTGACCAAATATCGTTTACAGACCTTTGAGTTTTGCGCATCAAGTCTAATTTTTACTGCGGTGAAAATGTCGAATTTCGTCCCAAATATGCACCATTTGCGGCAAGTGTTGATTTTCTGTTTAATTTGGAAGAAAAGTGCAGCTGAAGCCCACCGAATGCTTGTGGGACCATCACGGGACGCTTCTACAGGCAACAATTAATCCGTTTGAAGCGAGCTATAGCCGAAAAACGTCCAGAATATGCGACCAGACACGAGTCCATAATCTTTCAACATGACAACGCTCGGCCTCACTTTGCTATTGTGGTTAAAAACTATTTGCAAAATAGCGGGTGTTAAATTCTGGCTCACCCGCCTTGTAGCCCAGATCTTGCCGCTTCCGACTACTATTTGTTTCGATTGATGCAGAACGCTTTGACTGAAATACGCTTCACGACACAACAGGGTATCAAAAATTGGCTCGATTCATTCTTGGCTTCAAAAATGAACGCTTCTTTCGCGACGGAATTCATAAACTACCAGAAAGATGGGGAAAATTAGTGGCTAGCGGTGGACAATATTTTCATTAATGTATTCATTCAAATAAGTGCGTATTTTAAGCAAAAAAACGGACCGAATTAAATTGTACGCCCAATACTATTGGTTTTCAGCCAACCCTCTCCGCGACACGCAGTAGAACTGTCGTAAATTTAATCCTGGAACTAAGAGCGAAATGTCTCGTTAATTATATTAGTCTTAGTAGTCAAGTACGGGGAAAAAATAAACAATAATAAAAAGAAAAAATAGAGACGAGTTTGAAAAAAAGTTCGTTTTTTCGATCATAATTTTCATATAAAAAGTGATATATTTTCTACAATTTTTAATTGATCTGAAAAAGCGCTCGTACTTGACTGTTAAAGCAATCTAAGAAGCTACCGTTAAAATTTCAAGTCGATTGGACGAAAATTGTTCGAGTTCTGCTGCGTGTCGATTTCAAAAACGTGTTTGAAGTCAACGGCTTTATCGACGCTACAGCTGATGACATTTTTTGTCTGTAATCTAATGCCATCTATTGGTAGAAAATAAAAGGATTTTTCGTCGGCAACTTTTTCCCCAAAGATAATAGGCTTACAAGTGTCGAGAACTGCGTCTACCGGCGTGGCATCGCCGAACGCGCTTTTCAGCATTCGGTGACTCCCCTAAAAAGTAGCTCGAAAACCAATTTAAAACTATTTTATTTTTTATTTTTTTTTATTGGGTTTGTTCCAGCCGTACAGGGTCTTTCCCTTTTAACGAGCCCCAATCCGCCACAACTTCTTTCAACCTCCCATTCCACCACTACCCCCTCCTTATATCATCCGTTCCACACCTCCCCCACCTGCGGCCGCAGCCGACTTCCCCCTCCGTATCGTATTTACCATGGCATATCTGTCATGGGTATAGGGAAACTGCAGAAAACCTATAACCACAATACAGCCGGTCATCAATTCGCCCCCCAGTCGTGGAACTAGTCTTATTTCGCCGCGAAATGCCGAAGAAAAACATTTCACGACGAAATGTACGCGACTGGGTTTCGAACCCGGGACCTCCCGGTCCGCAGGTTTAGTGGCAAGCACGCTAACCACTAGACCATCGCACCGGTTCAATTTAAAACTATTTTTTCACCTATAAACGAATATGCATCAGTTTTTAATCCAAAAAACGATTTTCCGAAAATTTTAGTGGTGTATGCTCCCTTAATACGAAAAAAATGGAAAAATCGTACACATTTTCCCAGAATAAAATTACGAAACTTCCTCTTTTCGGCCACTTCTGAAAATCGGAAATATTTCACGAAAGTAGGTTACAGCAAGTATTTTCAAGTGAAATCGTGTCGACCTCTGTGCGGCCGTTGATTTTGTAGCAAAAAGTAAGAAATATGAAAGTGAGGATTATCCCGTGTAGAAATTTGAGTCGGGAAACAGTACTGCTTCTGATTTGCCTACCCTAGACAATATCAGGCTCTGATCGGGCCTTCCACCCTGGAATAGGTTCGCAATGTAACGGGTCTAAGGTTAGGTCCCGATTAGACGTTCCCTTTCTTGGGAATTGATCAGGAACGGGCCGGGGAACAAGTGGTAAATGACCAGGAAAGTAGTAGGGAGTAGATCGGGAACTGATCAGGAACGGGCCGGAGAACAAGCGGTAAATAATCAGGAAATGTCGATAAAGCCATCCTCAAAATGACTTTTATTGACATATAGAGGACAAGAAAAATGAAATAAAATTAACGCAGGCGTCGTATTATAGATATTAATAATTCACCGTGATAATGTGATTACATTTATTGTAATTATATCCTCCATTATATCAGCATGTCATTTTCGTTGACTATCATAATTTATTCTTTATGATAGCATTGTCGGGCGTCGATTATGGTTGAAGGAAATAATATGATGATTAAACGGATCATACGATAGTAATAAATGTAATCATATTATTACATTCAATTATTAATATCTTTGATGACGCAAAACGTATTATTTAAAAATAGGCTGGGATTTAATATTCAGGAAATGTCAGTGTTCTGTCCAGGAAAAGATTTTGTGATATTCCTGGTCTGTTCCACGAAAGGGCCCGGTTAGGTAAATCGGACGAGGCAAGCCAGGCCGGGATCATACGTCAAGTCGGGAATGTCCGGTCATATTTCTGCACGGGATTATTCGAAAAGGTTTCATGTGGCATATTTTCGGCGCTGTTTGAGATGGATTAAACGTCAAGTATTTATAATCATCGACAAATTTGCAAAGTTCAGAAAAGTAATCGAATTTTAATTCGATATCATGATCACGAGCATACCTAAGATACTGCGGAGCCCTTCATGCGTGATCCAAAACGCACTCGCTTGTTTTCCCGGTTTTTTCGACAGAATCCACCACTCCGAATACTTTCGACAGAATTTACATAAATTCCCAGTTGCCAAGAACAATTTCAATGTTCGACTTCTTGTAAAATTTCAAAAGGATTTATCTCTTTCAACTCGAGATATTTCATATCAAAATTAGCCCACGCTCACCGACAAGCACTTTTCTATGGTCTTGAAGTTTGCAGCGTTGCAATGCAACAAAAATTCTGCCTGATTTTTGCATTTTTCCTATTATCGAACATCTCTTTGTTGCAGGTTTTCGTCATCAATTTAGAAATGTTTTCAAAAGATGAATTTTCAAAAAAGGTTCAGTTATTTTTGGAGTCTCAATGTGCGAAAGAAATACAATACGAAAAAAATTCTCGCTGCTTTCCAACGATGCAAACTTCAATACCATAAGTTTAAAAAAACACGACTTCGATTAAAAAATCGTTCAAACTTTTCGGTTTAGTTGAAATGGTACTAAAATTTGTATTTCATACCTTGAAGTTAATTCCAAGACTATAAATTCCAAGACTATAAAGTACATGTTCTGCATTCACCGCTAAGCCTTTAAAACGCTTATTTGCTGTTGTCTCCGACGCATTCCGGTCTCCCTTGTGTTCTCTCGTGCTCGGAGCTCAGCGGTGTTGACCCGTTGATCGTCCTCTCGAGCTGCGTGGGCGTGCGCGTATCGGCCACAAAGGATTCCCATGGCTGTCATAATTTCTAATAAGGCTGTGGTGCCTTCATTGGAAGTGCAGACTGCTACGAGCAGCTAATTCAACGGCCATAGCGCCTGAGGGAAGGATTTTTGGCCTAATTCGCCAAATCAGTTGATTATAACTTTGCTTTGATAGTCTTGAGAACGTTAGTTGGTAACGGGTCTTATTCGTGTAAAACGTCTTCCATTTCTTATATAGTCCAATGATGTGTAAGCTGCCACTGGCACTACAAGGCTCCTTCAGGACAATATGGAAGTTTTGGATTTACATTCGTCGAGCTACGATGATAATAAAGGGTGTCTCGAAATGACCGGACATTTTAAATTGCGCGCCATTTTCGTCGTGGCGATCATTGGGTACTAATATTTCGCAACTGGCATCAGGAAATATCGAGGTTGAATCATGGAGAATTAGACGATCGAGTAATGCATAGAAATTGTGAAATTTCACTACAAAAGTAGGGAAAATGTTGCAGAGGCGGATGGAAAAGTCCGCACGTCTTTTGGTCGTCATTACGCACCATCTCGTAACACTGTGGTGAATTTAATCACAAACTTTGAGGTTAGTGGTTCAATTCTGACCGTGAAAAGCAGTGGTCGTTCTCGTACCGGTCGGTCAAATGAACACATAGCTGCAGTGAGTGTGAGTGTTGACGAAAGTCCTTCCACATCGATTCGCTATCGTGCTCAGCAATTGAACATTAAGGGGTAAGGCCACTGTAGAAATTTCAAAAAATTGATTTTTTTCTTTATTAAAAGATGCCTTAATATCTTAAAAATGACATACTCAAAGGATAAAGGTGGGAAAAATGTCTAAATACTTCTATTTTGAATTTTGGCGCAGCCCCTCTCAGTCTGATGCAATCCGTACCGAAAACTTTAAACGCGTTTTTCTCGAAAGTACATTTTTCAAGTCGGCCGGACTCATAACTCGAACAAATTTCGACCGATTGACTTGAAATTTTAACTGTATATGCACAATTACATTCTGCATAGAAGTACGTAAGATTTTCTCGATATATTACATAGTTTTTTTATAAACATTTTTCGGAGGATGTTTTCTTGAGAATTTTGAACTTTTATTTCATAAACGTGCTGTTTTTGCAAAAATCGATATATCAAAAAAATCCTATACACTCCTGTAGTTATTCACATGTATAGACGAAAAAAAATTCATTGACTGTAAATTAAAAATTGCAGGTGCCGTTGGTCCGGCCGCGCGACTATCAAAAAACGGCTTCGTCGAAGAAAAGCTGTGCAGCCGCTATTTTGTTTTATATTACTTTGGAAAAAACAATTTATACAGTTTATGATATGTACAATAAAGGAACTTTTTCAGCATTTTGATTTATTCCATTGTCCCGCTGAAAAAAATCCCAAAATATACTTATTTTTTTCCCCGCTACAGTGGCCTTACCCCTTAAGACGCTCTGTGCAGCGAGTTTGACAAAAGATCTGCATATGCATGTTTACAAGATCCAATTGACACAAGACACGATTTTTTAGGCAGATTTTTCACTTTCCAAAAATTTGCCTAAAAAATCGTCATATGTTAATAACAAATGAACTATGCAATATAAAAAAATCCTACGTACTTCCATAGACAATGTATTTTTCAAGATATATTCAACATTTCAAGTGAATCGGTTGAAAATAGTCTGAGTTATGTTTTCGGCCAACTTAAAAAATGCAATTTTCAGATAAACGCTGCATAGCAGCCATTTTAAAATGAATCGCTTCAAAAAATTGTTGTCCCCCGAAAAGCCTATTTTTTCGACCTCTAGAGTGGCCTAAGGCCTTAAAACAGATCGGTTTAGTTGTTTTTGAGATATTTTGATCACTGATTCTGAAAAAGTCATTCCAAGAAGAACGTGTTTAAAGTTTTACGTCAGGTATATACGTAGATAAAATGTAATTTATTACCTCTAAATGGAATCATCGGTGTCCGGACCATACAGCAAACCTTCTGCAGAGGTAGCAGCCTCGAAAATTTCAACGTGGTGCTGCCAACTAGGTGTAACCCCTTAAAAATACTAAATAAAAAAAACGATTACATACAACGGATAGCTACTGCAACCACAAAAATTTTGATTTTATAAAATTGCAAATCGTACAATTATAGTTAGAGTTATGATTCCGACCAGGTCGAGAAAGGTCGTTTCGAAAAAAAAGTAAATCGTCTGTAGTTTGCTTAGTTCTCAATAATTCACCTCGATTTTATTCCATCTATTCTTGAATACGTACACTGAGAAAAAAATCATTGATCCAATATCATTGGTGTTATTGAATGAAATTTCGTTGATTCAATTGTAAAATTGTTGGTCTAAATCATCGGATTTATTAGTCCAAATAAAACGCTATTGACTTCAATAACATGATAAAATTGAAAGTTTTTTTTCATTCAAAGGATATATTGTTAGCCGAGAACAATATATTATTGAAACTATCTAAAAGATTATCGCGAACAAATTATATAGTTTTGAATGCAATTTCTGCAACGATCGAAAAAAGCGTTTCAATTCATAACATGAATTTTGTTTATTCGAGTACACAAGAAAAATTGAATTTCGCTCGTTTGATTCAAATAAAATTTCTATTGAGTAAATATGTTAATTTATTCTTTTCACCATATCCGATATTGATTTTTAGGTACATTATTCGTTAAAATATTAATATTTTATTTTGATTAAAAAATATTAAACAAATGTCCGAATTGGTTAAAAAATTATGCGAAAGTAAAATTTGGTTCTTGCACATTTGGCTGAAAAAATTAACCCAAATCATGGCCGAGCGCCACCGAAATTATAGGTGTGAGGAAACCCGTAGTTCTCGGAGTAACCGCTAGAAGCCGCACGCGCGCTCGTTTCTCGTAAGCGTTGCGCGAACCGAAAATCTACTTAAACGCTGGAGAAACTCTAAAGAGTATCGCTTCTTGGCCTGTGGCTAAGATCAAAGTGTAGTATCTGTTCTAATCAGTTGAATATCTGATATTCTCTCCATGGATATTCATTGGATATCTGATATTCTCTCCACTGTTATCGTGGATGATCATTCTAATGCTCACTTTTTATTTAAGATTTAAAACAAATTGAAAAACTTACGTCCCATGGCATATTCGTTTCGATGTAGTAAAGAAATAATGAATTCTATTGATTATATTTTTGTACGAAATAAAAAATGTTCGTAGCAACCGCTTAATTATTTCATCCAATACATCTACGGATTGTATATAGAATGATTTCGATAGAATATAATTTTATTTGAAGGATAATGTAGATATTCAGAGAACGGAAGTGCTTGTTCAAATAAAACAATATGTTATTTAAATCAATCACATTTTCCAATATTTTATAGTATTGTAACAATCTCATATATCGGTGGCACTCCGCAGCAGCACATTTATTTGGATCAACCAATATATTTTTTTTGATTCAATTGTTTTTTTTCTCAGTGTATACTTTGAGAAAATGCAAAAAAAAATTGATTTTTCCCCATCAGAGTGGTGTCTTCCCTTAATTCAATGAAAAAAAACTTTTTTACACGCGTTGCCCCTCGTACGTTCGATTGCTAAAAATCCCAGGCCAAGCTTTCCTCCCGCGTTGCATTTCGAGCAAAAGACGAGACACATATTCCCTTTTTTCCGACCGCAAGGTGTTTTTTTGCCCCCCCCCCCCCCCCCCCAGTATCAGTTTTTTTTCCGATCGAATAATTGGAGCCCGTAGAGCAGCGATCCTCTCGCTTCCGGTCATGGCGGCTGTTGCGCGCCTCTTGCCCGTGAGGCACATTCACGGAACATCGGGTACGAAAATTGCGGCGTTTCTCATCCTTCGGGTATATAGAAAAAGACCTCGAAGGCTCGTCCATCCGGGACGAAATGTCCCATATCTCTAGAAAGCTCGTAAAACAGATATTCCATAACAATGGGTGGCGTATACTCGAACGAATATTGCGCATATACGTATACGCGCGTACACCCTCGCACGTAGCCGCGTTCATTTTCTCTCTTCGGCCCGATGGACGTTTTGCTGGGTTCGGATATATTGCGCTACTGGCCATACCATGGCACATAACACTGACCACGTTTGACCCAACGACCGGTGCTTTCCCCATCGTTAATTAACCGCTTGGAGGGTCGACCGCCGTTGCCGAAGCCGAGGGGGGCAGCGGAATATCCTGGTGGGATGAGGCTCCTGCCAGGCTTAACGATTTGCGTAAGCGTCGCGGTCAATCGATCGTATATAACCGTGATAATACGACTCTACGCTATTTTGCCCTACTTCAACCGACACGAAGTTGCGAAAGATTTTCGGAAAATTTTGTCAATTTTCATCGTACTTTGATGTATGCACTTCCGTCGCGAAAACGTATGAATTTTCATCCCCTTCGTTGTAACGAAAAGCGAGTCTCGTGATTATTACGGCGTTATTATGATCCTGAAATTGAAATTGCCTCCCACGCTCAGCTATCATGTGATATGATGTTATATATACATATTTATATATGTGTGTGTGTGTGTGTGTGCATATATATATATATATCTGTTGGTTTATTACGAACTTTGGTAATACATACCATATTCATACATTTATACTCGGGATGTAGCAGTACAATATTATTTAGTAATCTCGTGCGAGTCCTTATCACGGTGGGTTTCTCATACCTGATATTACTGTGGCATCGCATCATCATACGTACATGCAAATGTGCATAAAATGCACGCGTATGTATGCATACCGGGTGGCCCGAAAAGTGCCGCGCAAGAGAAAAATCTAGATGCCTTGTATCTATCCCAATCTCTCCCGCGTGTGTTCCACGGTCTTTTTTTAGTTCTCCAGGGAAAAGCATTTTCTGAAGACCAAAGGAGAGAAATTCTTGTGAATTTTTTTTGATAACGTGTGCGAGGTTTCAATTTTTTTACTTTATAACGTATGCATTTGAGCATATCTAGTGCTCGGACGAAGGATTCAATGAAATGTTGATTAAAAAAAAAATCGTCGCAGTCCAAAGTGAAAGTATCGATTTTCGGTGAAAAAACGCTGTTTCCAGTTGATTAAAAAAATCGGTGTATCGAGCAAAAAAAAATCCTTCGTTCAAACACTGCTTTTTGATATGTGAACGAAGCTGGTAAAAATTGAATTAAACTCGTTTAATAACGCCTGTAACTCCCTCAATTATGAAAGGATCGACTCGAAATTTTTAGAAAATATTATTGGAACGCTATATTTTGAGAATCCGTCGAGAAGCAAACATTAATTTGAATTTAAAAAAACGTCAACCAGGTTGACGTTTGTTTTTTGACGTTGAGTTTGAAGGTGACCCTTCAAATTAATTCTTCGAGTTTTCCTGCAGCTTGAGTTTTAAATTTTTTCCCCTTTTGTCCTTTAGACTAGTACAAGTATTTTCAAAAATCTAAGCCTTGATGACCATTCCGCTCAAACATTTAAAAAAAATCTTTTCATCAAAATCTAAGGCATTTACGTAAGTGTTCAGTCGGTTATTAATTTCCTGCTTAACAGTACACTTCACAATGATAACACAGTTTAAAAAAAATCGCCCGGAAAGTATATACACGAAAGACAAAAAATGCTTTTTTTCTCTGGAAAACTAAAAAAGCTCGTAGAAGATACATGGGGATGATTCGGATAGGTATCCAGGTCAGGCATCTTTTTCCTTTTGGAGGTCAGTTTTCGAAGATATTCCACTTGTGGGCCGTCCCCATAGTGGCCTAACGTCCCCATACTCATCATCGCGTAAACCCCGATGCCTCAAAATTACCTTCGAATTAATGTAAGCCCATTTAGCAAAAGTCCATTTCAAGGATCCTCCTGTTCCCAAAATAAACGATTCGATTAAAATAATTTCAAGGACCGTACCCACAACAGCCAGATGTGCTGACAGTCAACGGTACATGGACGCGTTCGAAATATCTTTTCCAATAGCTTTATATGCTTAGCTGTCCGTGCATAGGTTGCTGTTCCAGCGAAGGGTGTATGCGAGCGCGAGAGTAGGCAGGCAGTGAAACTCGTGCAACTAATTACTGACAAACTGGTCCCGGAACACTCGCATCTTAAGGTGTGTTGGAGGGCTAGGAAGAGATAGATAGATAAAGAGAGTGAGAGAAAGAGTGAGAGAGAGAGAGAGAGAGAGAGAGAGAGAGAGAGAGAGAGAGAGAGAGAGAGTGCCACAGGGATACTAAGGCTGCGAGAGCACGAACGGTTTGAGCCACTGTTCTAACTACACCCCCGGGAATGAGGAGTTTGGAATTTCCACTGCAAGGCACATGTTAACGGCGCTCACGTATAAGCTCGTTAGACGAATTTCGAATGTTGCTTTTTCATTTTTCCTCTACGTTTAGGCTTCTGCCGGTACACTCAGCGATGTAAAGTGCGAAAAGTTGCAGTTTTTTTTCTTCTACTACCTGTATACACAGTTGAGTAATCGAGAAAACGAGGTGGAATAGGAAAACTAGCGTGGATGGAGAGGGAGACTCCATTCTTGGATACACACGATTTGTATGTTGCAGCAATTTGAAAGTGGATCCAACTATATCTGAATTGGCATTGGGGAATATTCTTATATTTTATGAGGTCCAAGACCATTGCGGGTCTTTACGTATTGCTTTGTCTATCAGTCACTACTCGCACTTTGCTTATCTAACCTAACGTTGCGTCCACAGCCGTCAAAGGAGGACTGCAACTGCCCATTTTCAACCGTTTTCTTTGGATTTTTTTAAGGGAAGGCAAGGGTTTTCAACGTGAAAAAAAAACGCTTTTTGCGATTTTTTTTCATCTATATGGATAGAGTAAATTTATTGAAACCTTTTGTACATTGTTAAGTGTCATTTCAAGAACATTCCGTGAAATTTGTGAGCGAAAATATCGACAAACAAGCCGGTGACAAAGCTTTTCCAAGAGGGCCTTTGGAAAAACACGATTTACGGTGTTCACTGTATCTCAGCTAGAAATGATCTGGAATCAAGTACCATTAAAATTTAGTCAAAGTATCATCAAATCCTCCTCCCAACGGTCTTTGATAATTTTTTTTTTCATTTCTAAATTTTTGGTGGCCATGTAAAGTGAAAAGTGCTATTTTTCACGAAAAATTCTGCCATTTTGGGGGTGGAAAACCCCCTCAATGTAAAAAAAATCTCAAACTAACCGTTGGGGGGAGGTATTTTATATGTAGAAAGTGTGTACCAAGGTTGAAATAAATCGGTCATGTAGTTTTCAAATGGCAGTGAACACGGACTTTGAAAAAGTGGTTTCGAGAAAAAACGCGGCACCGGCTTGTTTGTGGATATTTTCGCGTACAAATTTCACGGAATGTTCTTGAAATGACACTCAACAATGTACAAAAGGTTTCAATAAATTTACTCTATCCATATAGATGAGAAAAATGCGCAAAAAAGTGTTTTTTTTTTCACACTGAAACCCCTACCCTCCCCTTAAAGACAGCGATAAAATATAGGGTCGAAAAAACTTTTAGGCTTTATTAGGTATATATTGAAGTATGTAAAAAAATTATTTGTCAAAAGAATACAAAATAGCGGCGCACTAGTCGCTATAGCATTATTGGTTTTCTGCCAACCGTCTCCGCGACACGCGGTAGAACTGTCGTAAATTTAATCCTGGAACTAAGAGTGAAATATTTTCGTTAATTATATTAGTTTTAGCAGTCAACGATAGGGGGAAATTAAAAAATGACGAAAAAAAGTAGAGACGAATTTGAAAAAAGTTCGTTTTTTCGACCACAATTTTCGTAAAAAAAGTGATACATTTTTTAAAACTTTCAATTAATCGAAAGAAGCGCTCGTACTTGACTGTTAAAGCAATCCGAGAAGCTACAGTTAACATTTCAAGTCGATCGGACGAAAATTTTTCGAGTTCTGCTGCGTGCCGATTTCAAAAACATGGTTTTGAGAAAAACGTGTTTGAAGTTTTCGGTACCCGCTAGGAAATAAATGCACGAGTGAAGTTGCAGAAGCGTGGGAGCTTCTTGAGTCGGTGGGTTACGTGATCCTAGTTGGGAATAGTTTGCACTTGAGGATCGAATTTTTGAATGGCATTTTGTGTAGGTGGTACTGCGTCTACCGGCGTGGCATCGCCAAAGGCGCTTTTCAGCGCTTGGAGACTCCCCTCGAAAGCAGCTCGAAAACCACTTTAAAACTGTTTTTCCAGCTATGGACGAATATGCATAATATTTTGTAACGTTCAAAGAATTTTTTAGAAGAGTTTGCAAAAAAAAACGATTTTTCGAAAATATTACAGTGGTGTTTTCCCTTAAGGAGGTTGGATCGGTCCAGTTGGGTTAAATGACGAGTAATGCATTTTTTTTCAACGAGCCTCAAAAGAATTCATACGAGCTATTTGCTTATTCTGTAGATGCTAATTTTAAATAAAATATATAATTAAAGGGCAAAATTATGCATGTTATATTTTTATGACGTAAATAAGAAAAAGTTTTGGTGTTACTACCAACTTGAAAAAGTATAACATTATCGAGGATTATTATGAAAAAAATCGCGTCTGCGAATGTTTTATACAACTCAGAATGAAATTTTGAATAATTTATAATTATACGTATTTATATGTATGTCGCGAGGTTATTCATTATTACCATTAAGTAATATTAATTGTTGCCGAAATACGGCAACTTCGCGGACATTGAGGTTGGCAGCAATGCTCTTCATTCGCCAGCCAAAATTCGTAATTCTCCATCAACCCTTGATGGTTCAATATTGAATATATATGGTTTATGTTGGGTAACATGGGGTTTTTTTGTCTTCTAAATGTTTACAAAGGTTTAGTTTGCGTTAATTCGTTGTTAGGAATGGGTTATCTTGGTGCTTAATAGCCAAACAAATTATGTGGCCCGTAGCATGTCTAGTCCATCTCACCGCACGTAAAATTACATATAGTAAACTATTCTTGATCTCTGATGTTTTGTGGTGAAAAAATTTCAAAAAATTCGTAAAGCCTCAGAATGGTCTAGACAATAACATATATTTTTTTTAAATTTAATCTTGGAGTGTGGCGAACGCTGTAACCTTGAACTACGCCATGCCGCATTTGCCGAGGGCACAGGGAAACTGTGGAAAACCCGTGCCAGTATAGACGGCCCCATATTCTTCCGATTCTCTGGTGCACAGACGTTTCACTCAAGTATCTACACCAAGCTCTTAGAAGTATTGGCCTATGCTGATTGGTTGATGCACCAGCCGGTGCATCGCTAAGCGGTCACCGCTCTAACTATCGGCCATGCACAACGCTGCTTAAAGCCTTAGGCCACAGTAACGGGTATGAAATCATGTGCGAATAACAATTATTTTTTCTTACGAAAAAGTTATTCACTCATAAAATGAATTACACATCTATTTAGTATGAATATCAAGCTGTTAGAATTTTTTTTTTCGATGTACAAAATGGCCGACTACTCGAAAATTCTCGAAACAGCTTTTTTCCAATTGGCGCGACAAATAACTTCAACAATTTTCACTCGATTTACTTCAAAGTTGAAAGTTATGTTCCTAATTGGATTTCGCAGAGAAGTACGTGCGGAATTTCTGATTAATCGAAAACTTTTCATTTTATGAGCAGTTTATGAGCAGTTATAACGAAATTTTTCACTGAAAATTCATTTCGTAAGTTAAAATACCTACAACTTTTGGATAAAACAATATTTTTTAAATTCCGTACGTACTTCTCTAGGTATACTAATGTAGATTGACGAGAATTTTTGTTTTTTGTTCTTCGTTAAAAATTGTGGATGCTAAATAATATCACGCCGCGGAGCGCCTAAAAAAAACAACAAAAGGAAATATTAGTAGACAACCATTTTGTATATCGGAAAAAAAAATTCTAACAGCTTGATATTCATACTAAATAGATGTGTAATTAATTTTAAGAGTGAAATTTTTTCAAACGAAAAAAATTGTTAAATTCGCACATGATTTTATATCCGTTACTGTGGCCTAAGGCCTTAACTCGAAGTACCGCCAGAGCCGGACCCCGACCGCCCATCCACCAGTGTCGGTTAAGTATCAGGAAACATAATTGGCGTCAACGATGGCTGCGTAACATGTGATTCTCTCTGGACATTTCATAGCTATTGGATTGAGAACCATCTATGAAATATGGTATGACGAGATTGAAAGTCAGGTATTGCAACGATGAATTTTAGATGATAGAAACACTGTTGATAGAGCGTCGAGGTTTAGTGTATGTTTTTTTTTACAGCTACAATCAGCTTTTTCTATTTATACTATATTTGGGCTCAACTGAAGGTTTTTTTTATCGCGTTCGTAACAATTTCTTCGAGGTTCCTTATTCCAGTAAAATTGAATTGAAATCTACGCTATTCAGCTCCACTTTTTTTGCAACCGATTCACTAATCCGCTGAAGAGTTAGGGTGAACGCTGATTTATATTTAAAATGAGTAAAGAATATGAATTGTCTATAAAAACTGGAAGTAAAGAATATCAATTGTATATAAAGGCGAAAACAATAGTTTTTATGAGTTTAGAAGGTTATTATTACTTGCATTACTTAAAATAGAATCAATGTTCGATTTTTTGCAAGATTTTAAAATAATTTCGTAATAATAGATCAGAATTAGAGATGTTTATTCACTGGTGCCGTGTTCCAACCACTATCCAGTGAATGGAAATGGCCCTGCTCTGATTATTCTCAAAGCAGAGAAACAAACTTAGCTCATCTGCTGAAAATAGCGAAATTGATTAGCGTTGAGAGATGACAAAGTATTCATTAAATGTTATCGTAAAATTATTTCATTCGTTTTTAATTTTTTTACGAAATTTCATTTTCTATTTCTCTGTGGAAACAAACTTTGGTAATTTTTTTGCGAATGTCACGTTGACATGCAAAAAAGATTTGTACATTTTCTACGAAATCGTAATGACGAATATAATACGGAATTGTATAAGAACATTATAATTTTTGTGCAACCCAGAGATCTCCACATCTAGAATTTAATAACAATAAATTAATCGGTATCCTTTACAGCGATCATCTACACTAGACGTCTATCTACTGGTGGTCGAGTGTCCATTTAGTTATTTCGCTACTTATTCATCGATTCCTCCAAGATTATTCGATGCAATTACTTCGAATATTTTTTTCTACCATCAGAATAATATCTTTTGTTAGCCAAAGCAAATAAAAAATTAGTTTTTATAATATTTTCATTTTACTGTTCATGTGAATTTCACCGTATGGTTATTCGTCTATTCACTAGTTGGCTTACCCTATAAGGATTTTAATTTTTAACAGGTTTGTATTCGTTTTGCCCTCAAATTTGCATTTTGTTTCGCTGCCAGATAATGAGAAAAATTATTATAAGATAACGATGCTTAATGTTCCCGATTTTTCGTATGTGTAATTTAAGTATGGAAAAAAACTGTTTGAAATTTTTTAAATTATTCGTGACATAATTGTAATTGTAGTGATATACCTTGTATTAAAATTCTGACAATTATTTCGTTCGGTTCCACCGTACGTTCTTGCCAAACCGTATAGCAAGGCAAATAATTATTTTGTGAAATATTTTTAATTGGAAATTTCAGCTTGGTCTTCATATTATGCCACGCACGATGAATTTTATTTCCCATCGAGGACACACATTTGAGAATTTCAAATTTCGGATACTTTCTCATGATGTCGTATTTCTCGTATCCTTAATACGGAGTATTTTGAAGAAGGATTATTTCGAAAATAAATTTTCGAAACCTTTCGATCCCGCTGATTTCGTTCGTTCGAAGTGCAGTTTAAAGCTCGATTTCCGAAACGAGAATTTGATCCGTGTGGCTAAGCGCCACGTCTTCGTAATGAGTCTCCCTCGACTTTTTTCCCCCTCATTGGCTTCGGTGGCTTTCGAGCTTTCGTACCTGAGCTTGAGCGCGCGAGACTCGCGCGTATATATAAGGTGGAGATTTTCCCTTGGATTCGCTCGAATCTTGAAATCACGTCCCTTGAATGAGATACAAATCCCTCAATATTCAACCCCGGGCGGGTTAATCTCACAGCTGTATAGGCACACGGTAAGCGTATTCATTCGATTTCTTCAATCGGACGGATTTCCAATTCTGTACAATTCCTCGGATAATCTGGGCTTTTCAGGGAAAATGTGCCAAAGTCTTAAAAAAAAAAAATACGAGTGCACATTAATTGATAAAAATAGGAACATATTGCGCGAATATAAATATGGACAATTTTATCGCAATGGCTCCTTCCTTGTTGAAGCTTGCAACGTTGTAGTGCACCAACAATTATTTACTGTTCTAATTTTTTTTTAATTCCCAATGATGGTCCCATTTACAATGCACCCATTTACAAGCCACCTTCTGTAAATTGCTTCAAACAAAATTTCGATTTTCTGGAGGGAAGATTTAGTATTTGTTTTTTTTTAAGTTAGAGGATATGAAATAAAATTTACGTGTTATGAAATATTTAATAATAAATAATATCGACTTTTATATTTACGTTACGTAAAATATGTCATGGATTTCCCACGTCTTGGTTTCTCCAGTTATTTTTATTATTATGAATAATTGATATTTTTCTACAAATTGCAGATCTTTAATGAGGGCCCTAAAAATCATTCAGGTGATTTTCGCAGGCCAATTTTCAATACGAATGGTTTTTCTATCGCGTTCTGGGACAAACTTAAACATCATCGAGCGTAGATAAGAGAACAAACTTTATTGAAGTTTCATCACTTCGAAATGTCGACGAAAAATATTATTTCGATCATACGACTCAAACCTTTTGAAGGAATTGTGGACGATTGTCACAAGTTTTGGAGAACGAGGGAAACATTTCTAAGATCCTTGGATCTTAGTCATTTTTCCAAAAAAAATTTTTCCAAAAAAAGTTGTGACAATTCTCCACAGCGAATTCAAGATAGATAGGTCTCGCTTTTCGTAATAGAGGTCTCGGCCTTTTGTTAAAAAAAGTCTCCACAAAATGTCAATTTTCAGAGCTTTTTCTAAGTTATATCCATTCAAAATGTCAACGAAAAATATGACTTCGATCATTTGACACAAACCTTTGAATTCATTGTAGAAAATTGTCACAACTTATGGAGAACCAGGGAAAAATTACTAAGGTCTAAGGCAAGAAATTTCCTATGCTGAAAAATACTGCTCCCTCTTCGTAATAGATTTGTTTAGAAAAGTGGTCCCAAAATGTGCATTTTCGAGTTAAAAAAAATAGTTACAATTATTTCTTTATCGTCATCATACTTAGGAAATCTTCCAAAAATGTTCACCAAATACATTGTTTGCCCCACTTTTTCAAGATTTGACCCGAAGTTTTCCTTTTTGAACGATTTTCCCAAAATAATGTTTAACACTGTTTTCCCGAACGCTCTTTTGCTAATTATCATCCTGAATTTCTTTTTTCAACATTATCGTGCTCTAGATGAGTCGTCGAATTTAAGGGGTCTTTTGACTTTAGACGCTCAAAAAGGCTATTTTCATGATTTTTTTTGATAGGTTTATATTATAGACATTTATATAAAAGTTGTTACATTTAATAAACACACTTTCGAAATACATTTAAAAAAAATGTATTCAAGTCACTATTTATAGACGAAAATGGTAGTTAAAAAATGGCCTTAAAAAATTGTAGGTCTGCGCTGTTGATGAAATTTCGGAGATGGATCATCCGAACCGAAAAAATCAAACGGTTTTGTATCCAGTATGCTAATGCCTTTAGCGCATATCATACGATTTTGGATATCTGCAAAAATAACAAAATACCGGACATTTTTCGAAAAAAAACAACAAAAAAACGTTTTTTTCACCGTTTTTGGTACCAAAAAAGTAAACATCAAAATTTTAAAAAAATCTTGCTATGCGCTATACCTATAGTTGTAAAGAATATATGGTTAAAATGTCATAAGGATCGGTTCAGTAGTTTCGAAGATTTTATCAACAAGCCGTCGAAAAACGTTGTTCCGAGACAAACGCGTTTAAAGTTTGTTTGGGTTACATAAATACATAAATTTTTTCAAATCTATTTCGAAAGCGTATTTATTAAGTGTCACAACTTTTATATCAATATCTATAATATAAACCTATCAAAGAAAATTCATGAAAACAGCCGTTTTTTTAGCGCCTAAAGTGAGAAGACCCCTTAACACGAAAGGGCCTATGGTTGCGTCCACAGCTACTAGAAACCAGCGTGGAGTCGCATCTTCATCGCTTTCCAATGTTGGAGAGCATAACTCGTAAACGTAACGCGTTCCACCGATCGTTTTACTTGCGCTCTTCCTCTCGGTAGTTTGATCGCCCGAGTATCGCACGGGCACAGCCTCCGCACGCTCATCGTCGTTTACTAAACGGCCTGAGAACCCTGAGCCCTTTCGCCCTCACCCCGTTCCCGCCCTTTCTCCGTCATGCTCTCTCTCTCTCTCTCTCTTCGCGAATAGGGGCTGAGGGTTATTGATCTCATTGAACGGCTATTAAAGGGCCCTATCTTAGGCGATGCAGGCGCGTATACGCGAAAGCCTTGGCAATCAGTAGCCCATGAGCGATCACGAGAGAGAGAGAGAGAGAGAGAGAGAGAGAGAGAGAGAGAGAGAGAGAGAGGGAGAGCGAGAGAGAGAGAGAGAGAGAGGGAGAGCGAGAGAGAGAGAGCAAGAGGGGGGGTGGTGCGGTAAGTAGTAATCGACCTTTGTCCCTTCGATGTTGGTTTGCCAGAGTGCATTCTGAATGGGGCTCCATATACATATATCGAATGTTCGCAAACAAAAGGTCGTATGTGTTGCCTCTAATTCGTCTTCTGGAACAGCTTAACTGGGTTCTTTGCTTGACAACCTTTGTGATAATCGTATGGATGTTCTTGCGTGGGTGTGGGTAGGTGCATACGTGCATGCATATTGCATTGTATGAGAGGATATGTGCACGTGACATGATCTGGATAAGCAGGCAAATAGGATCCCTTCCAGCCAATGTTGTTCGTACGCGATAGCGTGTATTAAGGGAATCTCGTGATATAGGGCCTGAATCTTAAAACTATATACGCGGAGACAATTTTATACGAATTTTGACCCGGGGATTTTCGAAATTTTCACTTGTCTTTGTGGTAACGTGGTACTGTCTCGACATTGTTGTTTGTTACTTTTATCTATACCTACATATAAAAGAACACGTCCTGATCGATTCATCCACTCCGAGCAAAAACCGCTGAAGCTTATCACATGAAATTTGGACAGTAGGTCGCTTTTGTGACATAAGCAGTCACGAAGAAGGGATTTTTCGAAATTCAATCCTTAAGGGGAGAAAATGAGTGGCAAAGTTTGTATGGAAAATTTGAAAAAATCTGTATTCGTACTTCTTGACACAATTTATAAAACTCGTATTTCAGTGGTTGTAGAAATTTAACGCCGAAGGGGAGAAAAAGGGGGGCAAAGTTTGTATGCGAAATTAAAAAAATTTGGTCAGAAGATTTACTTGAAATTTAGTATTAAGGCTCTTCAACACAATTAATAAAACAAGTATTTTAGCGTTTTTCGAAATTCAACCCCGAAACGACAGGGGGTGGCAAACGGTTGTACGGAAAATTAAATAGATTGGGTCGAATTTACTTGAAACTTTGTATTACTGCACCTAGACACAATTAATGAAACTTTAGCGTTTTTGGAAATTCAATCTTAGGGGAAAAGGGGGTAACAAAGTTTGTATGGGAAAATACATATCTGTTCAGATATACTTTAAACGAAGTATTAATATCTCTTCAACACAATTTTGCGTGTTCCTTAATGAAACATTTCAGGAGCACATTTCATTAAGAAGCATTCAACACAAGTCTATGCGAGCGACGCCGCGGGCGGAAAGCTAGTATTTATACATTTTTTTAAAATATAAAATAGATTTTTCATATTATTTTATACTTATGTATTCATTACATTTTGTTACTAGGATTTGTAAAATCAATTTTTTCAACTTTTTCACCTTTGAGCTTTCGAAATGTTTCATTTTACTAGGCTCTGTGGCAACGTGTTACCACATTGACATTATTCTTCGTTATTTTTATATTTATTGATACATTTTTATATAATTTTATATTTATTTATTCATTATATGTTTTATTTTACTAGGCCGTGTGGTAATGTGGTACAATATTGACATTATTCTATAAAATAAAAATAAAAAGTTAAATAAAAAATATCAGAAAGCTTTGAACTTGAAAAAGTTTGAAAATATTAAATTTGAAAAACCTTTAAATCATATTGACATTCGCTCATTTTCATGATAGCACGTAGATATGACGTGCGAAATGACATTTTTTTGAGGTCGTCAGTTTTCGCAAAATACATTACTTACGAAAAACTGGTGTTTTAAAATAGTAAAATCGGGTATTTTTCTTCATATTGTAGTCGTAAATCTCTAATGAGAATAAAAGTAGTAAAAGTATTCCAGTGATGTTCATAGTCTAGAAGGGAAACATTTTTTTTTAATCAATTGAACAGATTTATTTTTTGTTGGGTTCCAACGATCCAAACGTCAAGATCATGGCAAAATGTCGAAAACGTGGTAGCACTCGGTTATTCAAATCCCATAGAGAAAACCGTAAATAATTGCAATTAAATAAAAGGGTTCTTCATCAATGACGTCGTTTAATGATATGATAAATTTCAAGAAGACTTTTAAAAATGAATTACGAAGATATGTTTAATTTTTTTTTTTCGGTACAAAGAAATTAGATGTTTCCAACAAAGTAAATTTTTTCCGTGACTTAGATGATAATTTCGAGTCAGAGAACTGGAACATCACGTAAGTGTCTGCCGTCGATTTGGTTGAAGCTCATATACGTGATAAAGCATTGAAGATTATTAGACACGTATTTTTTTTTCTGCGGAAAAACGGTTTTAAGGGGGGAAACCACCCCTCGAAGAAAGGCGTTTCGGGGGGTGGTTTTGAAGTTCCACCCACAAGCAGTCCACCGATCTGCATGAAACAAAAACCAAAATTCTTCCAATGTAAAGTGATGAAAAATCCAGTATAGAATAATTTAAAAAACAATTAATTAAGGGGTGACACGCCTTTCTTTGAGGGGTCGTTTCTCACCTTAAAAACGTCCTTCCGCAGATAAAAAAAAATACGTGTCTAATAGTTTCCAATGCTTCATCACATACATGAGTTTCAACAACATCGAAGGCGGACATTTAGTGATGTTCCTTGTTAGCTTCCGCAAACAAATGATTTTTTTCTGCATTAAATTTTCCTATCCGCTCAAACCCGAAAGAATCCATAGTTTCATTGAAACTATCTTCTTCCTATCTGGAAAAAGATTCTATCTATCGTTTTCCCAATCGAAAACGTAAAATTGAAAAGCGAAAAGATGGACGGGGATTTTTCAAAATTATTTTTTACCCCTCCGAAATAATCTACAGAGTTACAGAATAGAAATAAATCATTTTTTTTAAATCTCCACCCAATTTTTCGTTGGCATTAGAATGTTAAACAGTTTCCCATACAAAAACCGCAGATGATATTTGGTAATGACATTTGGTACTTTGATGATGACATTTTGTAATCCATACTCTCAAGTGAATTTTCCACTTTTCGAAAACCCTTGTGCAAAACATTATAATAGGTCAGGCGACTCTGCCTGACGTTTAGTGAAAAGTCCCGAACGGTACGAGCTCCGAGTAGATTAAAATCGGCACAAAAAATACGCATCCACCGGGGGTTTGTTTGGACTAGGGGGAAATACGAGATGAAATTCAACTCTCTTCGGATACGCGAGAAAAATGGTAGGTGCGCGATCATCGCGGTGTCTTTTTCATGCATTTGTTTTGTTTTTCGCTGGCTGGTGCATATCGGAAATCGGTTGGGTATCGAGCGGGTAAAAAATGCGAGATATTTCGCGCGATGCATACGCGGGTGAGTGATTTTCGAGACATTCAGTTTCGAGGGTCGTCCTCGTAGTAGCTTATGTCAGCCCCGATGTCTTTGGAATCACCTTTCGATAAATGTGAACATATTCGTACAACAGTTCGTTCAAGATACATGTCCCCAAAATGAACGTTTCGTCGGAAACTTTTGACCGTCCTCAAAACAGCCGGATGTTTTGATAGTCAGCACATATATAACGGGTTGAAAATGTACTTTTTACTCACGCGCACACACACACACACACACACGCACATATAGGCGTTGAATCTTTGGCGTTGAGTCAACGTTGGATCGGCAGGGACGTTCGTCACACGCAAATGGAGTGTGTACTCGAGGGAGTTGTACGAAGAGACAGTTGGTTTCGAAGTAGTGCCATTCGTGTTCCTTTCCAATCGGGGCTCACTGTCTATCCGTCCATCTATCGATCCAGCCATTTGTCTATCGCCACATCCCCACTCAACGTATGGGGCCTTTCTACGACGAGTCGATCGGAAAGCTTTATCCAGGGTCTCTACTGGCCTGAAAAGTCATAAAAATCTTAAATGTCACGAAATCACACTCGACCCTGAAAAAGTCATGAAATGTCATGAAAAATTACCAGTCCACCTGAATTATTATACCCTACCAAATTATCGTTGAGTCTATATTCAATATGAACTAACTTTGTGGTACTTGTCGATAGAGAAGCGAATATCGAATCGATAGAAAATAAAATAGAAGAAAGTAAAGGAAAATGATACGTTACCTCAACATATATTAGTTTTTCTTTGTTATTCGTGTAAAGCGACTAGATGATATTACTCAAAGTTCCTAAATGTATGTAATAGTTTTCGAGATGTTCCCAAAATATATTTCTTTACAGCAATCTTGAAATTATGTTTGTCTCATATTTTTTACTACATATGGAATTGTACAGTTTGGTGACTTTTCGTTTATTCCGTATAATTTTTACTGGCATACAACACACATCTGTTCGAAAGAGCAAAATAAAAATATGAAAATTTAGAAAATCGGTTGCACTGTAGAATCATTAAGTATATTTCTATTCCAGAAAGTCATACTAAGAGTTATGAAAAAATCCCCATTCCTTGCCTTAAAAATCCTTAAATGTCATGCACTTTCAGTTCTGGTCAAAATTAGACACCCTGTTATCACACACTGAGAGAAAAGTCCATGATATTTACAACAAACGCCCATGGTAAAAGAGGGGATAATAAAATTCGTTATAGTTTATCGACACCGCAATCATAATATGGTTAAGGCCTTAGGCCACAGTAACGGGTATAAAATTATGTGTGAATTTAACAATTTTTTAAGGAGCACCACAATAAGCAAAACCTGGTTTTATGTTTATTTTTAATGAAAATCGGGGGATAGTTGATTCTTGATATTTGAACCAAAATAATGCGAATTTTAAGAATAAAAAGGTTGTCGTTTTGACTTCCTTAAGGAATTATGAGCGGTTTTAGCGGTAATTGGAAATACGCCAAAATTCAACGATTGTTGTTGGCTCATGGGTACAATATCTTAATTTTATCGCAAATAATGGAAGTTGATCGGGCGAGCTTCAAAAAGTATTTCTTTGTTTGGGTTTGTTTGTGTTTGTTTAGTAGTATTATATAAATACCACTAAACGCAGTATTTATATGATTATCACCATAAATTCCAGGACTATAATGCTTTATTTATTCATATTCTCTGTTTATTTATAACAATCGGAATTGTTCCATATAATTACTACGCCAAATTACTAAACGATATATTTTAGGGATGTACCGTACACTTTTAATCTCTCTTCGGACTCCTAGCGATTAAAAGTACTACTTTTCTCTCTGTCTAGTCGCACTTATAAGCGAGGAAAACATGATAGTGGTATTCAAAATACATTTTTGGCTTCTCAGACACTGTTGAAACTATACATTTCCAAGTTACCTTGCCTGACGTTGCTTGAAATTTGCAAATTCGAAAAAATCGTTATTTTCGATGACCATCGAAAAATTCGAATTCGAACGCAAAATAAGCGAAATATCAACTTTTACCACTCTTCACATTTTGTTTTTTTTTTGCAACGATAACCCTAAATTCACCGTCAAATCTTGGCGCCCCGGATATCGTACTCTTGCCGAAAATTCTACAGAAATAGGTACTTTACATAACAATGTATTAATTCCACTGTGAATTGATGAAATTATTTCCATTTATTGGGAGACAGAAGTTGTTTTTTTTTCGGCGTAGCCTTAGCAGAGGCCTTGCGGAGCCCCAGGGCTTCGTGGAGCACAATTTGAGTATGGCTGTTGTCGGATACACATTACTATACAGCACATTACTTAGCAGGTCGTATCATATAATATGGTATAATAAAATCACTATTATATGGTAAAAAAACTTTTGTGAAGCGCCAAAAATCCATTTAAACAGTGACTTATATTATAAAAAAAAGATCTGTGCAAAATTTCACCTAAATCGCATTACAGCTATTCGGAAGTACAGCCGGAATTACTTTTGTCTCTTATGCCATATCTGTGCTGAAGATGCCAAAAATACTCGGTAGCGTAGTGGCAGTGTGCGTAGGATAGGCAGAAGGTAGGCAGTTAGGTTCTAGGTCCGATTCTAATAATGCGAAATATTTGCCTCGAAATAAATTGTTACAGGAGGTCAGAGAATGGCGAATTATAATAAAAAATCATCGAGGTAGAACTCTTAGTTGCGTATTTTATTTTATTTTGGATTTATGAAATATTGTATGCATTTAGTAGACGGGCATTGATGCCTTGTACCAACACTTGAATAACACACCAAATACGCATATAGCAGATAGTATCTCATAACATGGTACAAATCACTATAAACATCGTTGCAAACCACAAGCAACATTTGTAATCAATGTGCATACATTTTAGTTCACTATTAACCCTCAAAGTGTGAAGGGGGGTCGAATGTGTCCGGGCCCAATGCGGGAAAAAAGTGTTTTTTTCCGCGGATTGCTTTATATTTGTTAAAAAAAAACATATTAAAAATAACAATATCCGAAAAATTCTTGTTCGTACTTCGAAAGGACATCCTAAGGATGAACCATGAATTTTTACAAATTTTTCCATCAACAATTGTGTGCTTGGTAGCGCGCCGCCGAAAACGACCCCCCTTCACACTTTAAAGGTGCCAAAAACCCCTTCACACTTTGAGGGTTAAAATCTTGGGGAAGTAAATTTTTAATAGTATCAGGGAATATTAATTTTATAAAGACCTACTATATTATATAGCATTGAGGAATAAACGTATCTTTGTACGATTGATGGTTGCGGTTAACATATGTGCATAATTCATGCAACTGCTAAAATATCAATAAGCAGCACTATACTTTTGGCAGTAACTATGGCTATACAATATTACTGTCCCCTTAGGGAAATATGAAATATCGTTTTTTTTTGAGGATTTTATAAAAGATATGAAGATAAAAGTTATTGGGCTTGATAAACATAGTCTTGAAATACACTGAAGAAATTTGATCATTTTTATTCATTTTTAAGTACAAAAATTATAGTTCAACGTAACGCCTCAAAAATAGGTGGGCTAGGTAGCTCCATCACAACTCGGCAACGGCTTGTGTGGAACAAAAAAATCAAAGTAAATTAGATTCAATATGACACCAGCTACAAAATGACCCTCGGATATGAAGTTTTATCAAAAAATAAAAAAATGGCAGATAAAAAACGAACACAGTAAAAAGAAACGCGTTTTTTCCGCAGTTTTCCGCAAAAAAAGAGTAAAAATCAAAATTTTAAAACCATCGAGGGTCATCTTGTTGCGAATCATATTTACAATATGTGGTTCAAATTTCAAGAGAATCGGTTTATTAGTTTTAGAGATACGACGGAGCTATATTTTGAAAACGTTGTTTTCAGAAAAACGCGTTTGAAGTTTATACTATGAAAAACTCTTACCTAAACTCAATCGGCAATTCCTGCACCGTACAAAATCCCTTCTGATTGCTCATCATCGTTGATTTCTTCATGTCTTGCTTGCTTTCGATTTTCTGAAATTTTCAAAGTGGACTGGCCCCTTAAAATATGGTTGAGAACACCATACATTTCTCTCACTGCACGAGTCTGGTCTTCCACTTCAACATTACGGTGTATTCTTCGTTTTGTGACAATTCCGTACAACCTTTAAAATCTTACCCTCGATTTTCCGCTGTATCGAAATAGATTCGTGACGTTATAACTCAATTAGGAATTTAAGGAAATTGTGAGGGCTGTGGGGTTGAATAACGAAGCTTGTGCGCACATTGAACACTTGCTGCTATCATTTCATCGATCGAGGTTGAATTTGGCAATTATTTCTTCTCGCAAGTTCACGAATTTTACTTTTCATTTTATTTATTGGTAAAATTAGTGGTTCAATTATGTTGAAAAATAATCGTAGTTCGGCAAATGGAGCGCCGGATTTTACAGCAAACGATTGCGATGGGAATGCGCGCAAAGTTTCCAATCGAAACGGAAAAGAAATGAGCGGCGATTGACTGAAGATACTTATTTTTGGCCGAGATATGAAAACGATTCGAAGTTTTTATATTTTATTTCTAAGTCCCTAGCGATGTTTTTTTTACCCCCTGAATACGAATTTACTATTTGATGCCCTTAATTTCTATTGAAAACCCGCTATTAAAGCCCTTAAGTTTTATTTGCCGCCCTTAATTTTCATTGAAAATCCTATGATTAAGCCCTTAATTTCTATTGAAGCTCATAATTTCTATTAAAGCCCTTAATTTTTATTTAAAATCGTCGAATGTGCAAGAAAACCCGTTTTTCGCGTTTAGTGGACCTGCTTTCGAGCTTTGAGCACTAACTGCGAGACATTCGTAATCGGCGAAAATTTTTCTACCGGACAGGCTCTTAAAATATAGTAAATGTCGACAGAAATTTTTATCCCACTTTTCCAAAATCGCTATAATTTAAAAAATTCGCACGGCCGTAAAGCCTCCGTCCTATTTGAGTGACGAAGCCTTTTTGGAGGGTTTGAAAAATGATTTTGGTAGACTTAGAAAATACCGCGTGATTTATCCCTATATCTTGATTGGTTCTCCCGGAAAGTGCAATTGAAAAATAGCCAAAAAGAGGCAAAAACCGATGGTTCATCTTTGAAATTCTGACAAAAATCGAAGAAGAATTGTAGCTCGATAAATCCAACGGCATGTAAAAAAGGATACAAGTATAAAAAGAGTGAGCGCAAAGCGAAGCTCCAAAAAAATGACAGGCAATTCAGGGAGACAACAAATTTATAATGAAAATGGAAAAATAATAAGTTTGTTTTATTTTTCTATAAGTCCAAGTCCATGTATTTTTACCACCTGAATATAAATTTACCATTCATTTCCCCTGAAATCCTCAATTTTAATTGAAAATCGGCGAAAATGTAATAAATGTGGTTGAGCCCCTTAAGCTTCCGGCGAAAACGTTAAAAATGCGTTATCGTAAATGTTATCCCTCTTACAGAGTTTATCTCTTTACCCGTTTCATACAATTTTATGCACCCCTGTTAAATGTGGGGTGAGAGAACGAAAAAGGGGTGGTTCATCCCTTAATTTTTTATTTCAGTGAATCCCTTAACCTTCCGGCCAAGACGCCAAAAAAGCGTTATCTTTAATTTGATCCCCCTCTCAAACTTTCTCTCTTTACCGTTTCATCCAATTAAATGCACCCCTTCAAATGTAGGATGAGAGAGAGAAGAATAAAGGGGTGGTTCATCCCTTAATTTTTGTTTATCTTCCTCTGTACCCCTAGTGGATTTCTGATCGTTTTCCATTAGAAGAATATTGGTTTTCGCTTCACCAAAATCGGTAGACTGCTTGCGGCGAAAACTTCAAAATCAGCTCTTGACATGCCCCGCTCTAAGGGGTGGTTTCGTCTCGTGAACCAATTTTCCACCGATTAAAAAAAAATACGTATCCAATAGTTTCTAATACTCTACCATATAAATGAGTTTCAAACAAATTGGAGGCAAGCATCACAGTGACGTTCCTTGTTAGCATGGCTAATAAATTAGTAGTTTCGAATTTAAAGCGTTACTATCTGGGTTCGGAGTAACTCTCATCCTCGCAGAGTAATCGCTGCTTTAACTACAGAATTCTCATTAAAACATTCGCCATTCCCTATTTTTCCAACATTATTTAAATCCTTGACATTTCTGAAGCACGTAACGCTTTTTTTTCTTCTTATATTCACGTGTCACGCGAGCGTGAAATTTCCAAAAAGTTGATTTTTCTGATTTTTTTAAAGAGTGGACATTATTTACTATTTATTTGCGTTAAGATTAAAACAAAAGTTACAGTGGTTCGAACAAAGCGACAGGTGTCCTCCCGGACGAGATTTTTTATGCAAATGGTTAGCATGTTTTCACAAGGTGACCAACCTGAATCTCCTATTTATGTTCAGACTGTATCAATCATGTCTAAAATCCCGACCTCGTCATCCCAATACTGTCATCAGCAAAAATACTGGATATCGACTTGTTTTTTGGACACCAAGCTTACGCAGACCCCTGAGGGGCTATGCCAGTGTGACGCTTTAAAAAAATCGATTTTTTTTTGCCTTTTACGAGAGTTTATACTTTCAAGAATATCATTATCATTTATATCATTTATATCAATATAATTTTATCTTGCAAAAATCGATAATTAAATATTTAAAAGCGGTTTTCTCGAAATGAGACTTTTAAAATTTGTTGATATTGTAACTCAAAGAGGAATTATCCGATTGACTTGAAATTTGAACTGAGTACTCTTGAATATATTTACTCTACAATGACGTAGGATCTTTTTGATTGGATGAAAATTGACGACTTGGCATTGAAAAAAAAACACCATTTTATAGGCAAGAAAACAGACTTTTTTCATAACTACGCCATTTTGTTAGATTTTGATATTTTTCGAAAATCCTACGTCATTGTACAGGAAATACCTTCCAGTTTAACGCCATTTTTTTCTTTTTCGGTTTCAGCTACTCAATCGGCCGGACTCATGTCAGCAGTGGAGGAACTTTTTTTTGGAACCTCGGAAGACAGCGCACAAGTCGCTTGAATCTCAATATTTTTCTATGAAAAAATTATGTAATATAGGTCAAATATAGCCAAATATATTCTTAATTTTCCGAAACATTTAATTGAGTACGTTTCTTCCGAAAAATTCCCGAAAATCACCTAAATTTTCAGCGTTCACACTGGTATAGCCACTTAAAGCTTTTGGTGGCAAGAATAATGGAATTAGATATTACAGGCCGAAGCCTCCATAAGCTAGCGTAGAACCTGGACCGCTTTGTCTTGGAATACCTTTTATATACGACGTATAGATGATTTGCGTAGCATTACTTACACAAGCGCACACGTGCACATATACAAGGTATGAGTAATGCTGGAAACCAAGCCGAGGGGAAAGCTGAAAGCTGTGGGTGCAATGTTCGATCTTCTCGATGGCCCAGGAGAAGCTCATTGCTCTTCTCTCACAGAAATCCGGAGCATCACGCACCACTGGACTGGTAAAAGCACACAACAGAAGCAACGACAATGGCTCCGGCTCTGGGTAAATTGGCAACTTCCACAAGCGGTTTTACACACACATACATCCCGTGCAACCGCACGCGCACACATACACCCAAACATGTCTGTGGACGTCTCTGCTTAAAACCTTCTACCTTATAACTTGCCACTTTTGCTCACTATTCCTTCCATATATAGATATGTGATTGTCATCAAAGCATACACGTAGTTAATGTAGGCTGGGCGTAGGAAACTCGAGGTACATCATTTTTTGTATTGCATGTTGAAGATTTTACACAATTTCAATTTAAACAAGCTAATGACAGTCACATCTGACATGGAAATTGGTAGAAATTGGTGGACTTGTTATTCGCCAGTCCAACCGAACCTGCAACAACTCGACCGAATTTGAGTGCCCTTTGTGGTGCATGCTCTTTGCAGTTGCACTGGATCGTCCATTTCGCTGGATTTAACCGCTTGTAATTGAAAGTACCTGCGCGGGGATGAGAACAAACGCAGAGGGGTGAAAGCGTTCCCACGGTAAATAATTTTTCGTTGGAGACCGGACGGTTTTAGACGCAGATCTTGAGAAGTCTTGAAGGTGGTCGTTGCAACAGGCGAATAATTATATCCACCTATTGCAAAGTATTAAGACCTTGGGCCACAGTAACGGGTATAAAATCATGTGCGAATTTAACAATTTTTTTTCGTATGAAAAAGTGATTCACTCATAAAATTAATTACACATATATTTAGTATGAATATCAAGCTGTTAGAAATTTTTTTTTTCTTTCGATGTACAAAATGGCCGTCTACTAATATTTTCTTTTGTTATTTTTTTAGGCGCTCCGCGGCGTGACATTTAGCACCCACAATTTTTTACCTAAAACAAAAAACAAAAATTCTCGTCTATCTATATTAAAATACCCAGAGAAGTACGTACGGAATTTAAAAAATATTGTTTTATTCAAAAGTTGTAGGTATTTGAACTTGAGAAATCAATTTTCAGTAAAAAATTTCGATATAACTGCTCATAAACGGCTCATAAAATGAAAAGTTTTCGATTAATGAGATATTCCGTACGTATGTCTCTGCGAAATGCAATTAGGAACAACTTTTGAATTTGAAGGGAATCGAGTGACAATTGTTGAAGTTATTTGTCACGCCATTTGGAAAAAAGCGGTTTCGAAAAGTTTCGAGTAGTCGGTAATTTTGTACATCGAAAAAAAAATACTTTCTAACAGCTTGATATTCATACTAAATATATGTGTAATTAATTTTATGAGTGAACCACTTTTTCATACGAAAAAAATTGTTAAATTCGCACATGATTTTATACCCGTTACCGTGACCTTAATTGAGGTTAGAAAATAATTAAAAAAAAATCATTAGGGCTTCGAAAAGGTCTCGAAGAAGGTCCTCGCAATGAATGAGTAATTTCCATTGGGGATTAACAAAAAAGAAGTAAAAATCAATGTAGGTTTTGGAGTAGGTCACAATGGATGAATGATGTTTCCTTGGAGACAACGAAAAACGCAAAGTCGATGTACGTCCTGAGAGGTTTTTAAGTAGGTGCTCGCAATGGGTGAAAAATGTTTCCTTCGGAAAAGGTTATCACAGTTCACGAAACCGCTCCAGACAGCAGGTGAATAATATTTCGTTGGGGGGTGAAAAAGAAATGGCAATAATCATTGTAGGTCTTGAGAGGTCTCGAAATTGGCCCTGGCAATGGGCGAATATTTTTTCGCCGGGCATAAAGAAAGGGATAAAAAATCGTAGTAGGTTTTCACAGGTCTCGAGATAGGTCCAAACAGTGAGTGAATAATTTTGGCTTGGGAAGCAACTCAACAACGCCTGACATGTGTCAAACATCCTGTCATCAAAAGTCCCACGGCCAAGTTGTCTTCAGGCCGGATTACATTTTGCCCAAACGAAGAGATGTCTATTTTTTCGCAGAGCGCAAGGTGTTGGTTGTCTTTTATCCGAAACGTCAGCCATCTAGAGGAACACTGGGAAGCTGCAATGAGCCATCTCTCCCGGTGGCTCGTTCCATGTGGGCCTTGATTTTAATATCATCCCCTAAAAGCTGACCGGGGCGTGCATCATGTCTCGCCTCGTCACAAAACAGTCTCGCGCTTTGGCTGTTTTTCCGCTCTCTCATTCGCTCTGAGCCTCTTTTTGTCTATGGTTGCTCGGGGTGTCCAGGTCTGTCGCGTTGGTGAAAGACAGGCGCGGAGAAACGAGTATGGGGTTGAGATTTCAGCGCGGGAGGGCTATATCAATATTCCTCTCAGTCCGTCGGAGTCAGTGATACACACACCCACACGCAGATCCTCCCTGTCTCTTTTTCTCCCTCTCACTCTGACTCTTTCCGGTCTGGGAAGTGAGAAAGAGAGCGAGAGAGGAGCCGAGAGCGAGCGCTGAGAGTGATATCGATTCAGACAGCCAATTAGGGCTAAAAGGCCCTTCAGCGAGAATTTGTGCATGGAGTCGCCCAGCCGTCAGTCTACTCTCAGCTCTTCTCTCCTCCAGCCATCCACCCCCGTCTATCCCCCCGTTCAGCCCCACAGCAGCGGCAACTTTCCCCATCTCCATTTTCCTTGTCTCTCCTCTTCATCTCTGATGCAGCTTCTATCTTTTTCGTTCTCTCTGTCTATCCGTCTATCTTTATACGTAGGGTATTCCGGCACGGACGTGGACCACCACTACTATGGGTCTCTCGCACGAGCCTCGTAACCTCCCCCTTGTTCCTCACTATCCTCACTCGCGTCGTTGGCAACCTCGCGACTTCCATTTTTCTTATAATAATTTTCGAGCAAGATGGCCGTCGACCCCATCGCCTGCTGGAGTACACATCCACCCTGGCTCAACAGCCAGCTGATGCGGCCTGAGCGAGGGGGCGAGCGAGACGGACCGGGGGAACATTTCGAGCCCTTAACTCGTCGTTTCTTTCGCTCCCACACTTTTTTTTTTATCTTCTCATTCTTTCAACGATGTTAGCGCTACTTTAAGGTTAGTACGCATATAGCTAAGTATAACAAATGCTGGCCGGAAAAAGGACGTAACTCGCCAACCCCCCACGTGCTGAAATCCTCGGGTCGCAGTCTTTTCGAGGCAAAGCCTCGTTATGCATGTGTGTGGGTATGTGTTTGTGTATGTAACAACGCGCGTGTAATCCTCCTCTCAAGATGCGCGCATCAGCACGTCGTGAATTCTCTCCCTTGATGGTGTCTACCCGGCGCGCGGAGAGTCACTCCACCCTTGTCTACGAGATATGTGAGATCATCTTGTCCAACCGAGATTTCGCTGCGCTTGTCATATCCCTGAGGGCAGTACATGCTTTTTTTACGGCTTTTTTTCTTTCTTTCTCCCCGAGATGTAATTGGACACTGGCACGTCGACATTGTTCACAATGAAACATTAGTCCTTTTTTCTTGCCTTCGAGTGATTTTTCGTGATTAAAAATGGAAGGTTTTTTTTCCGCTCGTGGAAGAATTCTTTATTGGGGATGACAATCTTTGAGGATGGTGGGCTCTGGCAGCGGCTTTTGGTAATGTCACTCGTATGATACTTGTTTGGGGTGCAAAACAGCATTTGTATATTAGGACGTTGAATAAGTTCTTGCTGTTTAAAATGGTAACGCATTTTTAAAGTACTATGAGCAAGCTTGACATTCAGTGTATGTCATTTCGCTGAAGTGTAAACAACTTTTTTTCTTCATAGTGTTGAACATGTCAAATTTCGCGTAAAAAAGAGCATTTGTGGGGAATTCTTCTGGACTTTTTTTTAATGTGCAGCTGAAGTACACGGAATTCTTGTTGAGACTTATGGCGACCATGCTCTGTTGGAAACGACAAGCAGAGATTGGTTTAGACGTTGCAAAAATAATGATTTTGATGTGTTGAATGGGGGGTATGAAGACTCATGTCAGACGCTAGCTGAACTTGCAGAATCATTAGGAGTTGATCTCATCACAGTTTCGAAACGTATGGAAGCATTAGGCGTGATTTTAGAAAATGAAGCATTAATTTTTACGAAAAAAAAACAGCGAGTACTTATTCAACATCTCAATATACACTACTGGCGAAAAGATTCCGGACAAAATTCAAAAAACTTCGGGACCGATTTTTTATGCCATTTCGCCGGTCGTTGACATAAATGAATTTAATAAACGGCATTTTGAAGGGGAGGAATTCACCTTCATTCCGTTTTTTTTTTTAAATTTTTTCTTTTGTTTTTACGACTACTACCCTTTTTCGAAAACGACCATTTTTCGTCTTCTTTTTGTTCCTTTTCTGGTGGACCCCGTTTACAGACAGTTTTTATTTATGCTTTGCTTTGACCAGAATTATAGAAGGGGAAGCTCAAGCTTCAATTTTGTTTTTTTAAAGCTTCGTACGATTTTTTCCCTGAAGATATTTTGCGTTTTTTGAAAAAAAATTGACAATTCGAAAAATATTGTGTAACGCGAAAACGACAAGGATTCAAAGAAAAATTTAAGGATAGTAAAATGTTGAATCGCTTTTCGTTGAGTTCGCGAGAATTTTTTCAGATTTTTTTTTCACCTTTATTCGATAAAAAATCAGAGGATTTGATTACCGTAACTCGAGAACTAATGGGTTTGTGGTAAAATTTCAAGAGGGGAAAAACCTGTATTTTTCCACTTTCAACGCAATATAATTATTTCAGATTTTTTTCGAAATTTTTTTCTCCGTTAAAATTTTATCGTTTTATAGTCACGTTAATCTATTAATTTCAACCGATTCTATCGCGTTGAAAACAGAAAAATACAATTTTTCCCTCTCTTGAAATTTCACCACAAACCCCTTCGTTCTCGAGTTACGGTAATTAAATAATCTGATTTTTTTTACCAAAAAGAGGTGAAAAAAAAAATTCGAAAAAAAATCTGAAAAAATCTCGCGAACCCAACGAAATCCGATTCAGCATTTTACTATCTTGAGGTTTTGCTTGAATCCTTTTCCTTTTCGCCTTACACGTGATTTTTCAAATCGTCTTTTTTTTTTAAATCAAAATGTCTTTAAAAAAAATCGTACGAAGCTTTTAAAAAACAAAATTGAAGCTGGACCCTTTTATGATTCCGGTCAAAGAAATGCGTAAAAAAAGTTTGTCTGTAAACGGGGTCCACCAAAAAAGAAAAAAAAGGCGAAAATCGGTAATTTTCGAAAAACGTTACTGGTCGTAAAAAAATACTAAAATAAAAAAAAACAGAATGAAGGTGAATTCCTCCCCTTCAAAATGTCGTTTATCAAATTCATTTATGTCAACTATCGGCAAAATGGCATAAAAAATCAATCTGGAACTTTTTTGAATTTTTTGTCCGGAAACTTTTCGCCGGTAGTGTGTGTATATATATATATATATATATATATATATATATTGATTATTTGGCTATTAGCTATATTTATATTGGCTTTCGGAACATTTGTCCATTTTGGCGACGGTCCTACAAATAATTAAAAAAATATGATATTTATGTAAATATGCTTAGATGTATGTACAGGTGATTTTGAAGACACCACTCAACATTGAAGATGAAACGCACATAACGATTTATCAGCCTTTGTAGCTTGGAATTCAATTCATCAGATCATGGTAGACTAGATAACAGTAATCGAGATGAGGCAAGATCAAAGAAGAGACCAGCTTTTTTCGAAGTTTCGTCGATAGCGAACTTTGTATGAAATTTTAGTTGGAAGAGGGCATACTTTATGGAGTATCGTGAAAACACGGGAGAGAGAAAGCGAGAAAAGGGGGTTACTCCTCGTATGAAATACACAACAAGAACAAAACGGGACCTCTGCCTGACGTCATATCCTCCTGGGACACGGAATGGGGAAGGCTACGTTGGAGATGTACCTATTGTACTAATATTATAATAGACCAAAATCATTCAGGCATATAGATACATACATAAAAATGACAATATTGCCATCAGGATAGAGTATTTAGGTTTAATACTTGGAGGGTGTTCTTACATTGACTTAGGAATGGCAAAAAGTAGAAAAAAACCTTTATAATACTTGTTTGGGTAAATTATACCAAACAGAATTGTCAAACTGATGTGCCACGTAATTAAAAACTTCCAACCTCAAGCGGGCACCACTGTGACGGGTCAAAAAATCGATTTCTTTGCATTTTCTCAAAGTATATATATTCAAGAATATGTGAAAAAATTTCAAGTTAAATATTGAAAATTGACCAAGTTACAAACGATTTAGTGAGAGCAGGTAGCGCAACGATTTACGTATACTAAAACGTTCAATCGCGTTTTTCTCGAAACGACTTTTATCGAACTGGTCGGAATCATAACTCTAGCTATAAATGTCCGATTTTCAATGTTAAAAAAGCCAAATTTTCGTAATTGCAGTAGCTATTGTTGTACGTAGCTGTTTTTTTATAATTTAGTATTTTTTAAGCGCTCGAATATATGTAAAAACTTCGTCAAAATTGCACTTTTTTTAACACACGCCATTTTGTGATTTTTTTATGGAACGATTAGGTACAACGAGAACTACAGTTATATACATCAAAAAACATTTTTATTTTTATGTTTCACACCAACGATCAACGAGTTATTGATCCGGCCGTTGGACCACATTTTTTTATAGAGAGTCTCGGTTATACCTCAATAACGTTGTTATTTTTCAATTTTTGAAAATGAAAATTTCAACGACACAAGTTCAATATATGTTCAATAACGTACGTTTTTTTCTCGAAATACCAAATAAATAACCTAGTAGACAAAAAAAATAGGAAAAACAACCTTTTTCGGCCCATCGGAGTAGTCCTCCCTTAACGGGTTATACGCAGTTAGAAATTTCGAAAAATCGATTTTTTAATTGCATTTTCGGGATGTACAAATATGTGAGTACATTCCCTGAAAATTTCAAATCGATCCAGCCAATATTCTCGGAAATACACACTTATTTGTAAGGAAGCTCGGAGCGCGTCTCCGAGCGTCCGAGAAACTTCAAACGCGTTTTTCTCCAAACGGTGTTTTCAATGTCGGTAAGCACGATTTCTCAAAAACGGCTCAACCGATCGGTCTGCAATTCATGCTTCTGCAATCATGATTCTAACTATAATTGTCCGATTTTCAATTTAAAAAAAAACAAAATTCCGTAACTGCAGGAGCTAGCGTTGTACGTAGCCGTTTTATTTTTATTTAGTATTCTTCAAGCCCCCAAATCTACGTAAAAGTTTTTCCAAAATCACACTTTTTTAGTACGTCCGCCATTTTGCGAATTTCAATTTTTTTTTCCCGAAAAATGTCTATGTGCAACGAGAAGTACATTTATAAAGATTATAAAACTTTTTTATTTTTATTTTTCAGACCAATCATTGTCAAGTTATCGACCCGGTCGCTGGATCACATTTTTTAGACAGAGGTTCTATTATACTTCCATAAGGTTGTTAATAATTTCTTTTTAATGAAAATTTACACGAAATAAGTTGAATGTAAACTTGATAACGTATGTTTTTTTTTCGAATCCCAAATAAATAATCTAATAGACAAAAAATCGGAAAAACGACCTTGTTTCGGTCTGTCACAGTGGTGACCTTCCTTGAGTTTGGAAATCAAGTTCTAGTAGGTACTTGCAAGGAACATCACTTGAGTGTCCGCTGTCGATTCTGTTGAAACCCATATATGTGATAAAGCATGGAAAACTATTAGACACGTTTTTTTTAATCTGTGGAAAAAACGGTAACGGGGGAAACCACCTCTCCAAAAAAGGCGTGTCGAGGGGTAGTTTTTCAGTTTCACCCACAAGCAGTCCACCGATCTGTATGAAACAAAAACCAAAATTTTTCTAACGTAACGCGATGAAAAATCCACAATAGAAAAATTAAAAAAAAATTAAATTTATCGGTGACACGCCTTTGTTTGAGCGGTTGTTTCCCCCCTTAAAAATGTTTTCCACGGATAAAAAAATACGTGTCTAATAGTTTTCAATGCGTTATCACATATGTGCGATTCAAAAAAATTGAAGGCGAACACTTAAGGGGTCTTCTCACTTTAGACGCTAAAAAAAGGTAATTTTCATGAATTTTTTTGATACGTTTATATTATAGATATTGATATAAAAGTTGTTACACTTAATAAATACATTGAAAAAATTTAATTTATTCATTTAAGTCACTATTTAAAGACGAAAATGGTAGTTAAAAAAATGTCCTAAAAAAATGGTAGGTCTGCGCTGTTGATGAAATCTCGGAGATGGATCATGCGGAGGAAAACAATCAAACGGTTTCAGATTCAGTATGTTAATGGCATTTTTCGAAAAAAAAACGTGTATTTGTTCACTGTTTTTGGCAAAATAAATAGTAAATATCAAAATTTAAAAAAATCCTTGATATGCGCTATAGCTATAGTTGTAAAGAATATGTGCTTAAAATTTCACAAGGATCGGTTCAGTAGTTTCGAAGATTTTATCAACAAGCCGTCGAAAAACGTTGTTTCGAGAAAAACGCGTTTAACCCTTAACAGTCATCGGGGGTTGAATCAACCCCAGCTGTTCTTCGACCTTCCAGAATTTTGATTCTACATTTTTTTAAATATTAAAAATTATACGACTTGAAAATAATCGGCATGGTCTTACACACAATGGTTGAAAGTGCATTGTAGTATTTTGTTTCAATTTTTCAATTATTTATCACTCTCCAAAGTGAGTGGGGTTGATTACACCATCAACGTCATAATCTGGAGGTGTGACTGAGCAGGGTTGAAGTTTGTTTTGGTTACATAAATACACAAGATACATTTTTTAAATGTATTTCAAACGTGTATTAATTAAGTGGAACAACTTTTATATCAATATCTTCAATATAAACTTATCAAAAAATTCATGAAAATAGTATTTTTAGCGTGTAAAGTGAGAAGACCCCTTGGGATGTTCCTTGTTGGATGTTGGGACATGGTTCCAACGGGGTGATTTGAAAACTCGGTCTATACGAGTTCATGATTTTGTTTTAAAAATAGTACGCTGGGTCTCGGGAGGATATAGGAAATGTCTAGTGGTATTGGTTGATCGAAACTCACCACTGCGGCAACGTTTGAGGGCTGCTGAGTAATTCATCCATAGAGCATGATTTTGGTTCCAACAGGACTCTCCGTATACTTACATACAGTTGTTTTACATATCAAAAGTGAAAGAATAAGAGCACGGAGAGAAGGCAGCACCATTATTTGGCTTTACGTTTGCTTCGAAATTCCTTTCTTTTTTTTTCATCAACCTCTGCCGGTTCCTCGACCCGTGCAGCAACCACCCTATTCTTCTCTCATCTTGAATTCGAGGCGACAAAATAAGTGGGACTTGTCGTTTGCACGGTGCTTTATTGCCGTTTTCCAGTACCTCCCTTTCCCTCTCCGTCTCTCACCTCTCTCGAACACCCTCTTGCACACCCAAACCCGTAACTCTTCGCTATTCTACTACATCGAGATAACCCCATCTCGCGCTCCTTTACAGAGCTGTGTAGATACATACCGTGTATGGAGTATACCAAGCGGAATTAACGAAACTTTACACGTTTCATTTGGAAAGCGACTGGTGAGAAAAGTCTCGCCTGGATATATTCAAGTTTTATTTATTGTACTTTAAAAAAATACTTTCTGGGAGAAAAACGGAATAGTTTGGGTCATAGATACGAAGGGGGTTAAAGGGTGAGATGCGGTCAGAGGCGTGAAGAAACGAGCATTTTCAATAAAATTTTTTTTATAGTAATCAAGTTTGTTTTACAAAAGTGGTTACACAGACTTTTTATGTTATATGTCAACTTGACTTGTACTAATTTTCAAAGAAAAATATTGATTATTTATAAAAATATCGCCATCTTTGTCGGACCCCCTTCAGCATGTGGTGCTTTGCGGTGACCATCATAAAATTTTACTGGATCATCTGAAATAAAAAAAAACAAAAAAAAATCATTAGTTTAATAATAAATCTAGTCCTTAATCGAAGCTTTCTTTTTAATTAACAAAATGGCGGCTTCCGACAGATAACTTTCGATTTTCGATAAAAAAATCGCTCGTTTATTGTTAAAAAAAATATAGAAATGTTCAACAAAAATGAAAATCTTTCGATTTAGGACTAGGTTTTAATGCTATCAATAAGCACACCAAATTTCATCAAAATCCATCGAGTGGTTTTTGAATTATAGTGGTCACGGACTTGAAAAACATAGTTTTGAAAAAAACGCTTTTTAAGTTTTTCGATGTGGATACGGTATTATATGTTCGTAAGATTTTGAGCTCGATGGATGAAGCTAAACTTTTAAAAAATCTATTTTGATCCGCTGAATCCGAATATCACAATTTTTTTGCCGAAAAGTCGAGCATTTAATTGTTCATAGCCAATTGTTAAAACAATTTTTCAAAAAATGAAATTTTTTCGGGATGAGTTATTTTTTAAAAATATTTTGGGCAATGTTAAAACAAAAGTATTCTTTATAAAATGTTGCCAAAGTTCATAGTTTTTTGAGTAATAAATTTTTGAAAAATTCTGAAAGAATTTTACAATTTTACACTTGATTTATGTATAGAAATACTAATTAAAAAATTACTTACATCGAATCATCAATTCCTGGCCCATACAATAGGGCTTCTGCCGATGTGGAAGCTTCTAAAATATCCATTTGTTGTTGTCTTCGAAGCATTCTGCCTTCCCGGCTATTATCGTTTGCGCGTTTGTCAGCCGCTACCTGCCATGGGAACCCGACGCCCCTTCACTAATTGTGGGATATCCCGGAAACTATTCATCGAATTGACTTGAAATTTTCAGGGAATATTTTCGAAACATCATACTTCAAGAAAATGTAAATAAAAAAAAACGATTTTTTGAATATTCTGACTGCATCTCACCCCTCAATGGAGGGTGAGTATTCGATAATCTGCTGCGGGAACCGAGAAATCTCCGTTAAGGAAAATATCATAAAAACGAGTCGGAAGGTCGAGCATTTTCCCTTCAGCATTTATGAGGAGTCTCTTCAGTAAATTATTCAATTTAAGGGAGGCTACCGGTCCAGAGCCCGGAAAAAGGTGAATTTCGATCAATTCTTTATGGATACCCAGTTGGTAGAATGAAAAATCCGCTTAGAGCCGTTTATTCTACATATCTTCAAGTATCTTTACAATTTTTTTTACAAGATTTTGCGAAAAAATCGCTTTGGTGAAGCTGCGTGAGCTTTGTCATTTTTGCCAGGTGACCTGCGGCTGGCAAGAGTTCTCCTTCAATTTTTTACCTGGACGGAAAATTAAAAAAACTTGAGTGCTGAATAAGATTTGCCTTCCAAGCACGCAAGGGAATCGAGAATATCGATTAATAACAAAGTGGTGGCTGCCGGCATTTTTCCATGGACGCCTTTTTTTTTAAGGGTCCACGAGCGGATACGTAACTTGTGCGATTTTTTTTACCTGAAACGCAAAAGCCAATTTATTTTTCGATTATATATATAAAGAGCTACCGAAGTACGTAGGATTTTTTCCATATATTGATTTTTGAGAAAATAACTGATTTTAGAAAAAAAGGTTGAACAATTTCAGGAAAAGATCATCGGATAATTGTTTATAACGAAAAACTAAGAGAATCTAGTTTCGAATGTACAGTTGAATTTTCATGTCGTTTGGTGAAAATCTGTTCGCGTTATGTTTCTGTCCGGTTAAAAAAACTTGCTTGCGAAAAAAACACGTTTAACAGTAAACCGTGTAAAATAGTTCGCAGTATTATAAAATCATTAAAAAAAACTATATATCTCTGATAAGGGGTGCCTGCACCATACAATTGGCCTCGCACATTGATGTCCTGTTCATCTGTTTGATGCGAAATTGGTGTACATAGAGATTTTTACCGCCCATAATATTTGGTCAAATAATTTTTAAGACCCTTAGGCACCTTTTAGGCAAAAAAGGAGTGTTTTTCGAGTTTTCCAAATTCTGGAGTGCAGTTTCCCCTTAAACTTGGGTATATCATTTTTAAGACCCTTAGACACATTTTAAGCAAAATTGAGTGTTTGCTGAGTTTTCCAAAATTGTGGAGTCGAGTTGCCCCTTAAAACAGTTTCGTTACTTTTAATCATTACGCCCGTCAATGTCCTACATTTTTCCCGCTGATTATAAGCGTTTATTAAGGAAGAACACCATTGTGACGACCCGAAAAAGGTTTTTTTTCCGATTTTTTTTTGTTCACTAGATTATTTATTTAGCATTTGGAAAAAAGGTATGTTATTAAGCATACATTGAAATAATTTCGTGTAAATTTCGACTTAGAGAAATTAAAAATTAACAACGCTACTGAGGTATAATAGAGCCTTTCTATAAAAAATGTGGTCCAATACGATCGAATCGATTACTTGCCAATGAATGGTCTAAAAAATAAAAGCACAAAAGTCGTCTATAATCTATATATAAATGTAGTTCTCCTTGTACGTAACCGTTCATCGAAGAAAATGACAAAATGGCGGGTGTTAAAAAAGAAGTATAAATGTGGTGAACTTTTGACTTATATTCGGGACTTTAAATAATACTGAATTTTGAAGAAAAAAAAAATAGCATCGTACCAATTATAGCTAGATTTATGATTCCGATCAGGTCGAGAAAAGTCGTTTCGAGAAAAATGCTATTGAACGTTTCAGCATACGCAAATCGTTGCGCTACCTGCTCTCACTAAATCGTCTCTCACCTGTTCAATTTTTAATATCTCAACTTGAACATTTTCCTATATTCTTGAATATGAATATTTCAAGGAAACGCAAAAAATCAATTTTTTTCATCCGCCACAGTGATGTCCCGCCTTGGGCTATAAAAGAAAACGTTTTTTAACTACACAAAAAACATGTTTTTCATAATAACCTTGCTATACAACCCTCAATACGGCACGATCGGAACATTTATTCCTGACGTCCACATTAACCAAATTTCCGATAAACACGCGACTCAAGCCGCGGATAATGGCCAGCCGTAGATTATTCTCTCAAGGGGTTAGGCCACAATAACGTGTATAAAATCATGTGCGAATATAACAATTTTTTTCGTATGAAAAAATGTTTCACTCATTAAATTAATTACACATCTATCTAGTATGCATATCAAGCTGTTAGGAAATATGTATATTTTTTTTCGATCTACAAAATGGCCGACTACTAATATTTTCTATTGTAATCTTTTTTTAGGCGCTCCGCGGCGTGACATTTAGCATCCACAATTTTTGACCTAGAACAAAAAGCGAAAGTTCTCGTCAATCTACATTAGAATACCGAGAGAAGTACGTACGGAATTAAAAAAATATTGTTTTATTCAAAAGTTGTAAGTATTTGAACTTGAATTTGAATAGAACTTGAACTTTCTGTGAAAAATTTCGTATAAAACTGCTCATAAAATGAAAAGTTTTCGATTAGTCAGAAATTCCGTACGCACTTCTCTGCGAAATGCAATTAAGAACATAACTTTCAAATTTGAAGTAAATCGAGTGAAAATTGTGCAAGTTATTTGTCACGCCAATTGGAGAAAAAGCTGTTTCGAGAAAAACGCGTTTAAAGTTTTACATATACTTCTGGCCGTGCCAGAGGTGGGCTTACGTTATACGCTCAAAGTCGGTGAAAAAAAAATGTTCTTGCTATAAATCGAAAAGTAACTTATTCTTATGATGATAAAGCACCGTTTTAGCCAAAAAAATGGATGTTTTGAAAATTTAACTGTGTCCTTACCCCTTAACGAAATATGATGGAATGTCACGGATGCGATTTTGTCCAGAATTCCCCGTACGTACTGTATACATACAGTCTACCATCGCAGTAGTATTCTCGGTGGCGCCGCGCGATCGTAAATCTTGTGTCCTTCTTCATCTCTCTTTCCCTCCTTCTATCGCTCTTTCTCTCTTCTCTCTTGTGCAGTATCCCTGTGGGGTGAGCGGCGGTTGGGGGGGGGGGGGTTGAATTCGAAACTACGACAACGACAAAGACCCCCTCGCGCAATCCCTCTTGGGCCGTTTACGATCGCCTTTGTTACTGCGCGTAGGAGCGGGGGGGAGGGGGGGGGCACGCGAGAGAATAAGAGATCGTCTCATCGCCGAATGCCCAACAAGTCTAGCAGGAGACACGTCATTGTACGGAATACTCCGCCGGACCGTTTGGTGCACGCACACATGGGGGGAGACCCCAGGCCGCACACGGGGGCAGCTCCCCACCGCACATGGGGGAGCTCCCCACCGCACATGGGGGCGTCCCCCCCGCCGCATTGTTATCGACGTTATATCTGTGTTGAATATCAGAACATCCTGCTGTTCTGATATGGTTATGGTTGGTCCTTGACATTAGTCAAGTGGCTGTTCATTTTGAGGACAGTGTGATCCTTAAAGGGCCAGAGGGCCATCTTCAAGCAAACGCAGAGATGAACAAAAAAATGAAAAAAAATTGTTTCACGCAGCCTTTCAATGCAACAATAAAGACGGATCGAAGTATTACTGTACTTCTTTATTTCTGCACCGCAAAATTATTTTTTATGACAATTTTCTAATTTTTGCTCCGCACTTTGAAATTATCACTTGAGGTCGCAGCTTAATAATACGACACGAGAAAATACGAAGCCGAAAATATGTCTTGCGATGTTTGGGTACATGCTGCATTTTCGCGATATTGCGCCATGGCGAGTGCTGCTATTTTACCGAGCTAGGGAATTTAGGTTAGCTGCTATATCTCTCCGTGTCTCATCTCACCGCAACGTGCCGATGACCTCGCAACTTTTTGAACTACGTATCAACGCCGATATAATCGCCCTCGTAATCTATTTCTTCGATAAAGTACACCTGCATTTGCCGGAAACTTGAAATTGAATTCGAAAGGTAGTGCATCTATAATTTAGGTTTCTTTGGTAAATGAATATTCCATTAACGGAGAATTTGCATGGCGACTGGGAGGTCTCGGTGATTGGAGATTTATGATGTATACGGCTGAAATAAATGATTGTGATATTAGCGACGGAAAGTTTAATATGTAGGATGGATTTTGTGAATATGTATGTGCAGTGTGGGTGATTAGGAATTATATTCTAAAAAATGATACAGGGGGTGAGGGTTTATACATTATTGGGAAATCGTTAAAAAAAACATGTTGAACGCGTTTAACAAAAACTAATACATCATTTATTTGTATATTTGAAGGAATTAATATTTAATCAAAATAAATAATCAATTAATTTTAATAATTAGAAACATTGATATTCAATTCATTTGAACAATTCAACAATAAATATTTAATACGAATTAATATTTGATTAATTTTAATAACTAAAAACATTGTTGATTAATTTGTTTTGATTATTCAAATTGCTGAAATATTTAAGAAAATTATGATTTGCTTCTGGAAATGCCACGTTCATTCTTCACTTTGAGCCAGTCCCGGCTTGTGAATATTTTGCTACTTCAAGATTATCGCAGGATCAATAAAGCCGTTGGCGTTGTTTTCAATCGAAAGTGGAACAGGATATTTAAAAATAAGTTTTCCTACTTTAGGAAGTAGAGTTGCCTTCGGTATCAGATGCGTCTGCAATTAAACAAAAATGAGGCGTCTCAACAAACTATTCGAAATTTTATCTCTGACTCTTGTCCAAAATCAACATTAAGAGGAGTTTTCCAGTGTGTAATTTTTAGTGACATACGCTATGTACGTACACACTTGTATATCTCTTTTTTACGAGCAAGGGACGGCGCTGCGAGGCTTATCGAAAACTTTGGCGTTGCCGTTATTGCCAGAGTTGTGGCAATAACGAATGCCAGCATGTTCTTATGGCGATTTACTAGTTCGTTATTAGCCCCTAGGGTGTCTACGATTACCCGCATGTGGCACGAGCGCCGAGCCCCGATGTCCCCATGGGAAAGTAAGGTCAGGATACGCGTGTTCTCATTTCGCCTTCGTATCGCGTCCTGAACGACGCTCTACTATGGTTGTTTTTAGAGTTTGTGCAAAGCCTATGACTCGACCCAAAACTTCCTCTCGGGGACCACGGGATTATAACGTCTCTTGTTTTTTCTTCTTTTTTTTTGAAAGCCAGTAAATCAAGAGGATTCGAGACTTTTTTTTGAAAGCGAGTAAAAACGAGAGAACTCGATTACGTCAGGTTTGCAGGCAGCAAAGTCTTGTAAAAACCGACTGTCATTTTCGATCCTTCGTTCCAATAGAAAAGTAAACTCAGCCACCTTCCCCCCGTCTTAAAAAGTCCATTTTTGGACACTGGGTCATTCGTGGACCTTTTTATCAGTAGATCAATTTGGTGGCAGTCGAGTTCGCTTCTCAGTTGCCGTGATATTCCCGGATTCCCACAGGGAGGCAAAACGGCAAAAGTCTGTCGAAGACACCAGGAAGAAATGACTTTTTCATAAATTAATAAAATAATTATAAAGGTTTTATGATAAACGCCAATTGAAAAACAAATTGTACACGTTAATTGGACAAGTGCCAATATTCTAATATAGGCATTTCTCCAATTAACGTGTCAATTTTTTTTTGAATTAGCGTTTATGTTAAAACTTTTATAATTATTTTATTAATTTATGAAAAAGTCATTTCTTCTTGGTTTCTCCGACGTAAAGACTTTTTTCGGTTTTCCGGTTCCAGAAAGTAACCTTTGTAACCGGAAGAAGTCTTTACATCGAAGAAACTAAGAAGAAATGACTTTTCCACAAATTAATAAAATAATTATAAAAGTTTTATGATGAACGCTGATTGAAAAGAAAATTTACACGTTAATTGAAGAAGTGCCAATATTCTAATATAGGCACTCCTTCCATTAACGTGTAAATTTGTTTTTTTTCAATTAGCGTTTATCATAAAACTTTTATAATTATTCGATTAATTTATGAAAAAGTCATTTCTTCTTGGTTTCTTCGATGTAGACTTCTCCCGGTTACAAAGGTTACTCTCTGGAACTCCAGTTACAAAGGAAGAATAATTAACCTTCGATGATGATATGACGAAAGTCATTACAAAAATGGATACAAAATGTATGTTTGGCACATTCACGAATACATGTATTCAGTGCAAGATTTTTCGAAAGTTACATATTCATAAGTACAGGTATGGGTTTCGGCAAAAGTTCGTCCCATTCTCGCGATGCCATCTAGCGCCACCCAAGTAGCGAGAGAGATAGATTTTAGAATTTTTTGTTTTTCACTTAACCGCGTTTCCTCATTTACACGAAATTATTTGCATAATAAATAATGTGTATTTTAAATTTTGCAAGTCATTTGGAACATTCATGCATTCGTATGTATATAATATGTTTCGTGCGCGTCTACATTTTACTGCACTGTATCGATTTTTAGAGTGGCTTGAAAAATGACGTGAAAAAATCTAGAAGCCTCGTGTCAATACCTATCCGCTTCAATGCCGTTGACGATTTACGCGGGTAAGAAAAAATCGCAATTAAAGTAGGTACGTACAGAAAAAAGAATCCTGAAAAAGGCTTCGTTCTGAAAAACATCGTAAAGATACATGGGGGTGATTAGGTTGGGGTTGAAGTTTTCATCGTTGGAATGCAACGAAAATGATTTATTTTTATTTCCCAAATTTCGTTCGGCAGATTTGAGCTACGAAAATCACGCAAACACTATTTAGAACTCTTATTTAGCGATCTGCAAGAAATTTGCAGCATATTATTTTGGATAATAATGAAAATGAGAAATTGAAAAGAATTTTCGTTGTATTCCAACGACGAAAGCTTCAACCCCATCCTTATCACCCCCATGCATCTTTTACGATCTTTTTTCTTCCAGAACGAAGCTTTTTTCCAGTATGTACCTACTTTCATCGCGTTTTTTATTTACTTGTGTTATCGTTATAAAGTGCACTGTTGAGCTATAGATAAATTACCAACTGAGCTCTAAAGCCTTAGATTTTGATCAAAAGTTACAAAAGTAGGTAGAAGATCGTCACCAAAGTTTAGATAATAAAAAAAATACTTATACTGAGCCGAATGACGCCCAATTTCTTTTTAAGATTTTCTCAAAGCATACAAAAAAGAGAAAAAAGATCAAACCGACGCTACCGAAAAGCGCGAAATAAAAAAAATGCTTTTTCTTCAAAATTGAAAAAAAAAAAAACGTACAACAGACATCAGGGTGATTCAGATAGGTACGAGGCATCTAGATTTTCCCGCCAAGACGTCACGTTTCAGGCCACCTTGTATATACATCTAATTACAGGCAAATAATAACACCGATAAAATAGTTACATGTATTAAAAACAGAGGTTTTCTTTCAATGCTATTGCAAATTTGGCAAAACCCCGTCAATTTTCGTCTCTCTTCTCTTTTCCCTTATCGTTGAGGTTCTCGTGCTCGTTTTTATTCCCGTAATCTAGCAGTGTATTTAACCACTTCGCGCAACGCTTCTGTGTCTGTGTATGAATCTGACAATGAGCGCTTGAGGTCCGTTTCTCCGTGACGTAGGTCTGGCATTCGATACGCGTCACGCGCAGCGTTTCTCCCTACACCGTACACACCATGAAAACAGCATGAAATATATATGAAAAGCGTGGTATTTCCCCACATGCATACAAATCTACATGTATGTGTACCCATACACATGATATATAGATTGACACGAAAAAACACACGCACACATTGGTGCTCGCTAATGGGATAGCCGTGAGCGCAAGCGCATTCAGGCGTACACCCGAAGAGAGTGAGAGAGCGAGAGAGAGAGAGAGAGAGAGAGAGAGAGAGAGAGAGAGAGAGAGAGAGAGAGAGAGAGAGGGAGAGAGAGAGAGAGCTCTAGGGGATTTGGTTGTACAGCGCGGGCGCGCTTTTGCTACCCCTGTCTTCATTCCCTCGTCTCCCACTTCTTCACTTTTCCGGATACTGCCGAGGGGCCAGAGGGTGGAAAGGTTACAACGTTACATTGGCACAAGCGAGAGAGCCAGAGCGGGAGGGAGAGAGAGAGAGATAGAGAGAGAGAGAGAGAGAGAGAGAGAGAGAGAGAGAGAGAGAGAGAGAGGGTGAGTGACAGTGGGGTGTTTTGCGGATGGGGGGTTGTACGGAATCCAGAGCACAGTGAAGTGTCCCGTCGCGCTGACAGAGGCGTAGTTTCGCTTCACTCCCTCCCCCTCGCCCCTAGCACCCCCTTCCCAACGTGGCTCGAACGAAGAGAATCGACCGTTCCGCGGTAACGGAGAATCAACGGTTGGAAAGAAGAGGGAAGATTCTCTCGCCACCCCCGGCTTTGCTTCCCTTCCCCCGAAGATTGGTAGGAATCGCCGCGAGGGGTTGTAGGGGTTTGTTTCCGAGGGGTGGTGCTCCGTGGAATCACGGCGTTACTATACAGTTCAGGCACTATATACATAGTTTGCTCAGAGTTCGAAGGGTGTTGGGAGTCTCCCTAACGTCTGGGAGGACGCCCTTCTGGGTTTGAGCCAGCGGGCTATCTCCATCGATGTATACGTGTATCCATGTACACACATGCATATGTATATGGGAAAAGGTGACTTTGAAGCCATTCGAATTCGAGGATAGTCTTCGAACCAGCCAGATGTGCCGATAGCCAACGTTACGTGGATAGGACGGCTCCAAAATAATCTTTTCACATACACACACACCTACATTTGCGGGTGTTTGTGTATGTATTGGGTTCGGCTATAGCGCCTAGGCAGGGAAACCGCGCGTTGGCGTGTGGCGCACGAAGGAAACGAGGACGGAGTAGGGTTCGCGCTCTACTCTAACCTCCATCGTTCTCCATCGTTCTCCCTGGCTCTGTCTCTCTCTCTGGTTCTTCCACACTTCCTTTCGCCTAGCGTTCACTCGGGTATGTTCCACTACCAAAGGGAGGTAAATTTTCATTCCCCTGGAACTTTTCCGTCTCTGTCCTCGTTCAACCCCCCGAGCCTTGGTTTTACTCGGCATCCTCGGATGTCTGACGAGGAGAGAGCGGAAAAAGGCTTTGTCTCGCTCTGTTCCTCGCTCTTTCACCCTCACGCGAACGTAGCCTGTGTGTGTGTAGGTGTGGATAGAAGTGTACATGGCGAGTGTAAGCCCTCACCAGCGGGGGGAAGATTCACGCATGTACACATAGGGAAGCTCGACGCTGTTGGGGGTTGCGCGCCGCTCCTGCCTTCAGTCTCCGTCGGCCTGTCGTACCGACGATATCGCGGCTTCATCACGCCAGCGCTGTCGATCGCGTTGACGATATCAACGGATTTAACGAACACAAAGCAGATTTGCAAAGGATAAAAAAGCGGACGGTGTAGGTGCTAGTTACGGGGATTGCATAGGCAAGGTGTTACTCGATGAGCTGTCGAATGACACGTTAATCTTGTTCCTTCATCGATAACGCGCTTCTCCCTCCGAACGGTGGAGGGTGAGAAGAAAGAAGCTTTAGGGTGGTTCGAGTGTCCCGTCGTTTCTGCCAGCCGATAAGCCTCCGCGATAAACAAGCCGCAAACGTAAACACACGTGTGTGTTAAGTGTCAACACGGCTAGAAACTTTTGGAACTTCGAGGACCACCAAGAACGGAACAAATCCTTTCCTTCAGACTTGACAACAAGTTTGGCCAGGATACATTTGCATCACGTTTGCGGAACAATTTCGCGCGTATGTGTTCGTGTTTCGAAGTGTCCTTTAGTCGTGTCCTCCGGGGACAAACTACGAACTGGTAGTTAACGTGGCGCATTAGCGACTACACACGGTGGCGGCGATTCATCGCCGGTTGCACAATACGCCAGGGGCCAAAGTGGTTGTTGTTGGCTTGACGTATCAGCAAAGTCGAAAGCACCGCTGCTACGGTAGCCGGTAAATACGGATACGCGAGTGTTGGATACACTGTACATATGTAGTGCTCAACCACGGTGATCTAGAGCCTCGCGTGTCGCCTTCAACCTTACATAGCTTACCGATCCATATCGCTGTGTTACCGGTCGCAAGCACTCAGCCTCGCCGTACCTTCGGGGTCAAGCGTGCAGCGGCCCCTGAATCAAAAGTAGGCTTGTAATCGAAGCCGAGTAATAATCGCCCAGCAATCCGAGATTGATGATTGATGGTGTGATCGGCTTGGGCTATCGTCCCCTTGGATTCATCGGCATCTGGATCAAGCCGTTCAACCGTGAGAACAGAACTTCGGCAACTTGGAAACTACAGTTGAAATTTTCAAACTCCTGCTCTGTCTCGTACCGCCTGGCTCTCTCCCTCTCTCTTCCGGGCGCGCTTTTAAATTGTCGCAACGGAGGAAACGTCGGCGGGAAGAGAGGAAGAGAGAGAGAGAGAGAGAGAGAGAGATCGGCAAGGAGAGAAGCTCTCTCCGTAAAGTTCTCTCGTGAACAGGATTCCCAACGAGAAGTTAAATTCAGCGTGATTCTGCTGGTGGATCGTCAGCCACGACTCGAGTCTCGGAAGGGCTCTTTCTTCGGTGTTCAGTGGCGCGTGAGGAAGAATTTGTCGGCACTGGCTGGTTATGGGAAATAAGAGCCTCGTGAACCTCGATGCTCTCGGGGAATTCCTCTGTGCGCGCGTCTCTTCCCTCAAATCGTCCCAAAATGAGAGCGACAGCATGACGGAGAGGCGCCACCGGTAATACCGAATCCAGCCTGAATTTACTTCCCGATCCCACCACGAATCCTTCCAACTATTTCGCTTCCGGTTAATTCCCTCATCGAGAGTGAGCGTAAGACCCGCTGCGGTGATTACGTGCTTACCGTTCTCTCTCCCTCTCTCTCTCTCTCTGCCGGGCACGTCCTCTTCCATCTCGTTCAACGGTGTTACGCGACGCGAGCTGGATCCCCGAGGACTCGTAGCGAGCTACTCGCAACGTGATTCGTCGTTCGGAGAGATTTAAGCGACGGCGTAAGCGTCGACCCAGGGATCAACGAAGGGTGAGGGGGAAAAAAGTGCCAGAAACTCTTGGGGCTATAAAAGAAAAAGATGGACGGACGGAGAAACGCTTGATGTCCCATCGCGATTCATATCCACGGATAGATATAACGATGTGTACGTGTATACGGACCTAACGACGTAAACCGTAATACGGGAAAATCCAGAAAAGCGTCGAGGCATCAGGAAACTCGTTCGAAGAGGGAGAGATTGGATACGGGAGCGTCTAGATGGAAGGAGAACGGTGTGTGTAAGGGGGTGGAAAGAGAGACGTTCACGGATGGACGAGTCGGTAGCTCCTAATCCGGGCCCTCTCGTTTGCATAATTAGCCGAGGCGTCGGTGGTGCCGGCTAGTCTGGTCGAGGGTGAGAGAGCACACACTTGCCCCTCCCCCACCCCGCCTCACCCGACCTCTGTACAACCCTCCACAGCCTTCTTCATCCCCCTGCCATCCGTTTCTGTCTGTTTCATTCCGCGCTAGCTTTGCCACTCGGTCCCCAACGATCTTTACACACAAAGACACATACCGAAAGCTCTCTCTCGCTAGTTGGTACTTTCGGCTTGGCAGGCGGCGTAGCTCGGTTCTCTCCCGCTCTCGCACGCTCACATTTGAATCTCTTTCTCTCAGTCTCTTTCACCGGGGGATTGGCGTTCCTCAGGCTTCGCTCCTATACGCTCTCATCCCTGCTTGGTGCTGGAGCAACGCTACGCCGCATACCCAGAACTCCCAGTTACCGTAATCTTGTGCCGTTTCGGTCCTCGAGCTTCTAAGCCAGCCCCGTTGCCCGTAGTGCCCGTCGTTACTGGCCACCGCCGTCGCTCTCCACTCATAGCCGCTGTATCCAGCCACAGGAATACATAGAAAATCCCACCGGTGCACGGATTCGCCATACCGCACTCATACCGAGGACACATACCGCGCCACTATCGCGCCACGCTTCGCTCCGCTTGCTTCCCTTTGCTCTCGGTAAAGAGCTTCGCGAGTGACGAGATAGCGCAGTGTGAAAGGTGAAAGGAAGTCTATTCTGTCTCTCTCTCCCTCCGGTGTTCGCCACAGCACTCGGGTTTGTCACACAGTGGCGAGGGAGCTCAACAAACGAGGACGCTCGAGAAAGGCCAGGCATTGTTCCTGCGAAACACCGAGAAAACAGCCAGTCGAGTCACACCCGCGCGGGCTTTCTCTATATCTCTCTCTTGTCCTCTACGGGCCAGTACGAAAAAAAGCAAGCATAATAACGACCAAAGCGAGAGAGGGAAGCGACAGAGCGAGACATGGGTATCCACGCCTGGCTACCACCGAGATCAACGATGTCCCAGTACTTGTCCGGACACTGCAATCGTCGGAACGCCCAACAGGCGTATCATTATACGGAGTAAAGTGTCCTAGCAGTGTGACAACCCGAGCATAATACATTACACGTCAGTGAAAATACACGTGGATGGAAATATAGGTGTGTGGGTGTCCTGTGGGTGTACACACGTGCACATGTGTATACTCGTACGTGAGGAAGTTGAAGAGAAGATAAGGCAAACGGGTATCCTCCAGTTTATCATGGGTGTCGCGTTCGTGTCGTGTGAAACAAGCGTTATGTGCGTTCTCGTGTTGTTGTTGACGTCATTGGCAACAATGAGCTCGGCTACGGTAGACAAGTGCGCCGATCAGTGTTCATGCAAGTGGAAAGGTGGCAAAAGGACCGTCGAGTGCGTAAATCGTTCGTTGACCGGCATACCCGATTGGATAGATCCGGAGACCCAAGTTTTCGACGCTAGTGGCAATGACATACGGCTTTTGGCGAGCAACATATTCGCTCGCGTGAGCTTGACAAATTTGCAACGGATATACATGAGGAGCTGTCGTATGCACAGAATCGACGGGGAAGCCTTTACCGGTCTTACGAATCTGGTCGAGCTCGATCTTGGCAACAATCTTTTGAGCTCTGTACCAAGCACCAGTTTCTCGAATACTCCCTTTTTGCGGGATCTCTCGTTGTCCTACAATCCACTGAAGAGCGTGCCAGCCCATGCGTTTCGCAACACGCCTAATCTCGTGAAGCTGGATCTTTCGCATTGTCAGTTGGCGACCATCGAGGCAACGGCCTTCAAGGGCCTCGATCAGCTGGAAAACCTCAGGCTCAACGATAATCGTATAAGCACACTTTATCGTGGTACGTTCGATCTGTTGAACAAGCTCACCACCATAGAACTCCACGAGAATCCCTGGATATGCAATTGCCACTTGAGAGAATTGAAGATGTGGCTGGTGAAGCACAATCTGCCAACTCTCATAGCACCCGTGTGTCACGGACCTGAGCAGCTCGTCAAGCGTTCCTTCACGGATCTTACGATCGAAGACTTCGCCTGTCGCCCGGTCCTCCTCTTGGCCAGCCGTTACGCCGAGGCGACGATAGGCGAGAACGCGAGTTTAGTGTGTCGCGTAAGCAGCGTACCACCGGCAAAGATAACGTGGTTCTGGAACGGCAAAGTCCTCGCCAATCATTCATCACTCGGCAATTATCAAAAGATTCTCATTTACGAGGATGGACAGAGCATCAAGAGGAGCACTTTGGTGCTGACGAACGCTCAGGAATCGGACTCGAGCGAGTTTTACTGTCTGGCCCAGAATCGAGCGGGTAGCGTCGAGGCCAATTTCACGCTACACGTGTCATTGAGAACGGCGGGCATGTCGACCCTGGGCTCGGGACAGATTGCCGGTATATCCGCGGCCCTGGTAATCCTCATACTCCTGATACTGCTAGTGATACTCGTGCTCTTCGTACGCTTGAGGCGTATGCCCCTCAAAGATGTGAAAAATCCAGCCTCGTTGGAGCCTGCCGTTGGTGAGAATTCCACCGGTCAAGAGAACGGTGGCAGTGGCGGTGGCACAATGACGAATCGTCGGATTCACAAAATTGACGAGACCACAGAGACAACGTCGTTCAGTGAGGCGATGAACGGCGGCAAGCCACCGGCAACATTGGATCTCAGCTACGTCCAGAGATCACAAACGCAGCAAGTAATCGTTGCTACTGCCGAGAATGAATACACCTTGTCATCGCCGTGTTACGAGCATCACAACGATCATCAGGAGATCATCGGTCTTGTGCCGAGCGGTGATTATTCCTCAGCTGGCACCCTCATGCCGATCGAAAATCCCGATCTCATAAGGGACACGAGACGGGGCTCGATCGAAGACATCGCGAATTACGGCAATGGCGTTGTAGGCCTCAGCCATCTAGGTATGGATGCAAGCAGACTTTTGTATTCGGGTTGTATGTGGGATTCGCTCGGTAACGATCCTAGAACAAGTGCCCAAAACACGAGTTACGCGACGAGCAAAGAGATCCTACAGTCGACGTTAGCGACGGCAACGACGAACGAACACTTTCCACCGGGTGCTAAACAATTGAGAGTGTGGCAAAAGGGTGTACCGGTGTTGCCGCCAGTCTCGGCCCTCAAGCGAGTTCTCGGCTCGACGAGAAGTTCCCCGGACGAGGGTTATCAGGAAGGCACCGGGACCGACGTCTAGGTGCCGTTGCTTCATTACTGTGACGCCCGGGATCGTTACCTCGAACTTAGGAGACGTCACCAGGAAGACGAGAATATACGGGATATCGAGGAAGAGGAGGAGGAGGAATACGTGGAGCGGGAAACCGAGACCTGAATTGAGAGAATGAAGACTTCCGGTGGACGGCCCCCAGGGACGTTTCGACGACAAACAAGAATAAAAGAAACGAAACAAAAGACATTGATACAGAGGCAACCTTGCCGGGCGTCCGGTAGTGAACGTCAATAACAATAACACTTCATACGAAATAATACACATGGTATTTTTAAGGGTGGATAAGGACATTCGTCGGGATACCCGAAAAGACTTTTACCCGCGAATGATCGCTCACTCTTGCGGACATACATATACATATATGGATGAAAGAGAAGTTGCGTATATATATGTGCAATTTTCTTTTTCTCTCTTACCCTCGCCCTCACTCCGAAGCTCGTTTCCGAGTGGCGACTTGGGCTGGTCCGGCCACTCGTTTCCGGTAGTACGCGCCCGCAAGGGACAACTTCGGAGGTCGACGAGGACCTCCCTATCTCTAATATCTGCCCATCCCGCCCAAGGGCACACTAAACTTTTTCTCCTTCTCGTCTTATGAAAATTTTTCGTTCGTGTCTCCCGGACGCGAAAGAAAGGATCGTTTCATTCGTGTACATCTACTCTAACGTTATATAATAGACGTGTACACACACATACAAACACGAGAAGAATTCCATCACGAACGGTCGTACTCGCAATGTTTTTTCGCGTAATCGTCATTTTTCGACCTTACGACCGAATTCAGTCATTTATCTTACGAATGGTACTAACAATGTTGCTCCAATGGAGAAATTAAAGAAATCGTTGAAAATACATTTTTACAATGATCGGCAATAAGCGTTCTCGATCGTAAAATAATATGAGATTCGTCATCTTGGATCCCCATTGGTTTTTGTTTATCCCCGTCGAAGAAGTGCAAACTTGTAAGTTGCAGGCAGACGTTATCGAGGAAGCTTCGAGTTATAGTTGATGTGTGGTGCTCTAGAATGTACGGTGTACCTCAAATAACGAATTATATTTGTACGATATGCGACGCAAGTGAGGGCGAGTGGCGGGCCATTGTAGAACAAAGGGCCCCGATGAATCTACGACAGAGATAGAGTGTGTGTGTGTGAGAAAGAGCGAAGTAGCAAAAGCATACAAAAATGGATACGATGTTCAAGTTCGCATCGTTGGAACGCAACGAAAATTCTTTTACAATTTTTATTTCTTCATTTTCTTCATCATCCAAAATTTCATCCTGCAAATTTGGCTTGTAGGTTTTTGATGAGCATCCTAAAAAAAGCATCTGAGTGTTTTTCGTAGTCCAAAATTTACCACAAAAAGTTCGGGCTACTGAGCTTTCGTTGCGTTCCTACGATGCAAACTTCAATGTCATAAATGGACTGTTTTACCAAATGACAGCTGAATCGACCGCGTATGAATATAATTGTTCCGGTGGTCTTTACAGCACAATATTGACGGGTAATTTCTACTATGTGTTGTGGCAGGGGGGGAGTTTCTCATCAATTCCTCATCGAGAGGAATGACCCTGAAGAGGAATGAGACTCATCCGTCATTTGGCGTCATGATTATCGTTATTACAATTATACCTTACGATAAGAACGATGGGAATGTGTTTGTGTGTCTATATATATATATATATATATATATATATATATATATATATATATATATATATATATATATATAAACACACACGCAGCAAGTATTATCAATGAGAGAAATGAACATAAATTTTCAAACCGAAGACTGTAAGTGTTTTCAAGAAATGTGTGATAGATATCGTATGATTTCAATTACGAATTTGGGGTTTATCGATGTGTGTTTCGGTATATGGGCGTACGTGCGCGTGCGTGGGTGTATGTACATATGGTATCGGTATGATAAAAACCAAGTTAATCATAAGCGCGAAGATGAGAAACTCAAAAAGATCGTAAAAAATGGATTTTCTAGTCAATTCAATCATGAATTATATGGATACTCGAGTCGATCGTGTGTTACGGCAAAAAATGAAAGAAAAACCGGCTTTGAGGATGCGGACTTCAAGTATGGATGAAACGAATAAGAGCCGCGTGATCCGGATCGACTATGGACGATTTACGTAACATTGTATTATTATTATCAATGATAATACGGAATAATTATTGTTAATAATAATAGACGAATCATTATTTATCATAATAATGATGATATATGCAGGGAAACTATTGTCGTGCGAAAAAAATACAGAACGGATTATTATTATTATTATTATTATTATTATTATTATACATGAAAAATGAGATAATTGTGGAGAGGAAAATATAAAAATTATGTATTATAATACGAAAGGTAAATTGATCATTTGTTGTACCCCTTGGTGATTTCGTTGTCGGTGATATTTGTCAGCGGGACAAATAGTCGGAGCTTCGACGGAAGACAAATATGCGCATGGAGCTATTCGTATCGACTGAACAGGGCGCCCTTTTCCGACTACGTCACACGAACGATCAATCAATAAATAAGTGAATCTGTCCATCTTTTTAGTGTTTGCATGTGTTGTGGCTCGTGCTTAACGATCGTGCTGTTAACCGCAGTAATAATGATTTCGACGATCATCTCCTGAAATTCCCTCGTACAGAAAGTTTCTCCTTGCAGACGGGCATCAACGTTAGTGAATATTTTAATATACTCGATCGACGTAGAGTAATTATTTTTATATATTCGAAAGCATATTTAATACTGAATAATATGTCGAGGGAAATTAGCAGTCTAGAGCCCGAAAAAAGCCGTGATTCGACAATTTTTTTGACGTCTGAGTTTGCATAATTGGAACGCATTTAAAATGAATTCTTTTCAATTACCTAAATTTTTTCTCGCCGATTGAGGTTGTGAAAATCGCTGAAACCTCTCTACGTATTCTTATCAGAAATTTTGCCAAAAAGGCGGTGGACGATGAGAAAAAGGAAGAAAAATTAAAAAAACAACATTCGTTGCATTCCAATGATGAGAACTTCAACGTCATCAATTTGTTATGGATACCCGGTTGATAGAATGAATATTCTACTTGATGGGCGTTATTGTACATATCTAGAAGCATCTTTACACATTTTTTCACAAGATTTTGTAACCAAATGGTAGCGCTAAAGCTGGATGAAGCGAACACTGATAGTGTTCTGCGGACGGCAACATTACATCGCCAATTCTTGACCCATTGGCTTGACATTTTTTTTAACATAATTACAACATTTTCCATCGAAGTACGTACTCAGGGGAATTTTGATACGTTGAAAACTTTCTCCGAAAAAAATATTTTTGGCGATCTGTTTTACCGAAAGTAATGTTTTTTCAAACATGCACTATTTGATCAAAAATCGATATTTTTCGATCTCCGTACGTACTTCGAAGGCGAATTTTGTCTAGAGATCAAATTATTTTGAACTTTCGTTCTAGGTAAAACGTTGCAAGACTCTTGCCACAGGACACTATCTGGCAAAGGTAACTCGCTTCATTCAGCTTTGCCCATTTTTATACTAAATCTTGTGAGAAAAATTGCGAAGGTACTTGAAGATATGTAGAATGGAGGCCACCAACAAGGAACATCACTCAAGTGTTCACGTTCGATTTCGTTAAAACTCATATTTGTGATGAAGCATTGAAAACTATTAGACACGTATTTTTTTATCTGCCGAAAAGCGGTTTTAAGCCTGGAAACCACCCCTCGACGAAAGGCGTGTCGAGGGGTGATTCTGCAGTTTCACCCACAAGCAGTCCATCGATCTCAATGAAACAAAAACCAAAATTCACTGCAGAGATGTATGGAAAAAAAATTAAGTTCAGGAGTGCGTGTCACCCCTTTTATTTGAGGGGTGGTTTTCGACCTTACACCTGGAAGGTGGAAAGCCACCCCTCATTTTCAATGCTTCATCACGTTTATAAGTTTCAACAAGATCAAGGGCGGATACTCAAGTGATGTTCCCAGGGAGCATTTAACATTCATTCTGTAAACCGGGCACCCATAAAAATAGTCGAAATTCACCTTTCTTCCGGGCTCTAGACAGGTAATCTCCCTGAAATGTACTGACAGATACACACTGAAATATTTTGTATTATATTTGATACTACCCCATTGACGAAGGTTTGATTCTTATCTCATAAGCAAAGGTCGCGAGGTCGATCTCTCCGATTTAAATGAAATTTGGCATGCTTGTAGAATGGGTAAAAATAGGCGACACGCATTTTTTTATACCTGCGGATCCCGATTTTTAAGGGTTGAAACGTACCCTCGAAAATAGGGGTGTTTTTCGTTTTTCGTCGATAACGTTTTAACGGTACGAGATATGAAAAAAATTTCAAATTGCAACAATTTTTATTTTTTCGCGTACTATACACTGGAGATGAGAACGATAACGTTATCGACAAAAAACGAAAAACACCCCTATTTTTGAGAGTGCGTTTCACCCCTTTTCTTTGAGGGGTGGTTTTCCACCTTACACCTGTTGTTCCGCCGATGAAAAAGATACGTGTCTGATCATTTTCAATGCTTCATCACGTTTATAAGTTTCAACAAGATCAAGGGCGGATACTCAAGTGATGTTCCCAGGGAGCATTTAACAATCATTCTGTAAACCGGGTACCCATAAAAATAGTCGAAATTCACCTTTCTTCCGGGCTCTAGACAGGTAGTCTCCCTTAAATGTACTGACAGATACACAGTGAAATATTTTATAGTATATTCGATACTACCTCATTGACGAAGGTTTCATTCTTATCTTACAAGCAAAGGTCGCGAGGTCGATCTCTCCGATTTAATAGGGTAAAAATAGGCGACACGTATTTTTTTATACCTGCGGATCCCGATTTTTAAGGGTTGAAACGCACCCTCGAAAATAGGGGTGTTTTTCGTTTTTCGTCGATAACGTTTTAACGGTACGAGATATGAAAAAAATCCAAATTTCAACAGTGTTTATTTTTTCGCGTACTATACATTGGAGATGAGAACGATACCGTTATCGACAAAAAATTAAAAACACCCCTATTTTCGAGGGTGCGTTTCACCCCTTAAAAATCGGGTTCCGCAGATATAAAAAAATACGTGTAACCTATTTTTATCCATTCTACAAGCATGCCAAATTCCATCGAAATCGGAGAGATCGACCTCCCAACCTTTCCTCATTAAATACAAAATTATAGTATGGGGGTACAAAACGTGTCTTTAAAATTATTCAAAAATTACGGTTTTGCGATGGAAATATGTCTTCAGTAATCCTATTGAGTTTGCTGGCCATTGTTCTATTTATATTTCAGCACACACGCGTAGACACAAAAAATGACTAATATATGCGGGAGCGAGACGGATGTTGGAAAATTATTCGTAAATGAATGAATGGCTCTTGCTGGGAGATGCGTGCGAGAATATGGTCCCTGGTTATACACGAACACATGCCCGCACATATACACCCACATGAAGTACCCTTCTCTCGTATATTTTGGTCCGTCCCGTCTGTCTTTATCCATCTGTCTCCCGGTCCTGCTGTCTGCGTTCTCACCCGTGATACGCTCTTATATTATACACCGTACAGTTTCTGCTCATACGTGCATATATATGTATTATATATATTATATTATATTATATATATGCATGCGTATAGGGGAGTTGATGTGACGTTGGGGGGAGGGGGGGGGGTGCAAGAACCGTGTGCTGGCACTCGAGAATCCCGGGGATTCAGAGAGGGACGAGAGAGGGAGAGCTTTCTGTACCCGCCAAGCAGAGAAGTGTGAGAAGGGGTGCCAGGGGCACTGCCTTCCTAATTAATTACTCAGAGCCGCGTTGGTCACGCCGAACGATAAATCACATCTAGGCATCTTTGTGGTTCATCGCTGTTACCTGTCATTGTTATAATTTATATATACATATATACATATTTCGATTGGCCATAGACACACGGGCGTAACTTATAGGGTTCGTGTGTCGTATGCAATTGGGCTGTGTCGATAAATACTTATTCCAACCTTTGGTCCTTTAAAAAGTAACATTAGGTATGGAAAATGTTCATGGGAAATTTAATCTTGCTGATTAAAATTCGTACCTCCATAATTTCGCTCTCATTTAATTTGCAAAAAAATCGCTCCTTGTGTTGAGACTGAAATAACCCGTTGAATAGTTCATCTTTGTTGAACGTGGTTTCCTATTTTTAAACCTTAACTTTACAGCTGCGGATCCCTCGGTTTTCATTTATAATTATATTATTTTTTCACGAATTGGGGCTGGTTCAAAAATGCATGCATTCCTGTCGAGAAAGAAGGCATTCCTTAGATAGCTATGATTTTGCGGAGCGACTTGAACTTTAGATAGCTATGAGGAGCGTCTTGAAATTTTCAGAAAATATTTTCGAACTGTTATATTTTGAGAACCCGTCGACAACAAAAATATCGATATTTTCAAAAATTTTAATAGCCCTCGAAAGTTGACGTTAACTTTGAGAATTGCCAATCGGATTTGGCAATAAGTTAGTGCATTATTCAAGTTTAAACGTAAAGAGGGAATCTTCCATGTAAATCGATTACGCGAAAAAAAATGATCGAGCGTGTCCACTTAGATTTGAGTCTGAGAGCTCAAATATGCTACGATTATTTAATTATTTAATAACATCGTTTGATGGTATACAAGTTGAATTTTTTTCGCCACTCCGTTATATATATATATATATATATATATATATATATATATATATATATATATATATATATATATATATATACACACAGGGTGGGGCACCAACTGTTGCCACCTTGAATATCTCTGTAATTATCGACGTCACAAAAAAATGTTTGAAACAAAAGTTGTACCGTACGAAAGGGGTCATCAAATGCGACCATTTTTTTTATCTCAGTGGAGGCGTTGTCGCACAGTAAAGGTCACCTCCACTTTTTTAAATAGGACGGTACATTTTTTTTTCAACTATCTTGTAGAGCATCGAAAACTGCATAAAAAACATTCAAGGGTCAAAGTCGTTCAAGGTCATTTAAGATCAAAAAGTGACAGGAACTTTATTTTTATGTGAAATTACCTTTATCCACAGTAGAAAATTTCTCCCTGAGTCTGGCGTTGAGCCCATCGGTAGAATTCAGTGCGATTCATGAAATCCGTACCAGTTAATTCCTGGTGGAGACTGATGTGGTAAGGATGATATTTATGACGATTTAGAACACGTACAATACTCCTTTGGCTTACGCCAGATTCCTCCGCAATTTGACGAGAACTCGCACAAGGGTCTCGATGAACGGCGGCAAGAACACCAATTTCCGTTTCTTCGTTAGTAACTCGCTTTTGTCGGTTACTTTCCCGACGGGTTAAGGATCCAGTTGTCCTCAGTTTAGTGTACAAAATTTGAAATGTACGGCGTGTAGGATGAGAGCGTTCAGGAAATCTTTCAGGGTATAAGTCTCTAGCTCTTACTGCATTTTTCTGACATTCTCCGTAAATTAGAAGCATATCAGTTCGCTCTTCAAAAGAATACATCATTTACATTCTCTTGATTCATTAATACTAGTCTCACCATTCTTACTATCGTTATCTTGGGTTTGTTTGGGCGAAACATTGTACAATGTTCCGTGTACATTGTAGGTTTGGTGCCGTTGTTCACATACAAGACAATGGCAAGACTTCGGCGATAAGTGCCGAAGTGATAAGAAATTCGTGATGAGGAGATTGCAATACTGCATTGATTCCAATGGCAATCACTTTAAACATCTACTGTGAATAAGGGTAATTTCACATAAAAATAAAGTTCATGTCACTTTTTGATCTTAAATGACCTTGAACGACTTGGACCCCTAAATGTTTTTTATGCAGTTTTCGATGCTCTACAAGATAGTTGAAAAAAAAATGTACCTTCCCATTTAAAAAAGTGGAGGTGACCTTTACTGTGCGACAGCGCCTCCACTGAGATAAAAAAAATGGTCGTATTTGATGACCCCTTTCGTACGGTACAACTTTTGTTTCAAACATTTTTTCGTGACGTCGATAATTACAGAGATATTCAAGGTGGCAACAGTTAGTGCCTCACCCTGTATATAACGGTGTGGCAAAAAATACCGGGTGGCCTATTTTTATCTTACACCTCATTTATCTCGAAAAATGCTTCCCTGATCAAGTATTGAGTATAATAAATTCGGGTTCAAAGGGGGTTGTTGAAAAAATATGTTTTGGTTTAAAATTCAAAATGGCGACGTTACGATAGCTGACATGTTTTTTACTAATGGGATCGTGATTTTTTTTTCACCGAAACATTTATCAGGTCAAAACTAACAACTTTTGTAGGAAAAGTTTTTTGATAACGTTCTTAATTTTTAGGTTCGAATCCCATTTTTCACTGTTTTAGCGTTATCCAGAATGTCCCACGAGGAGGTGAAGTCTTCAACATCACTAGTGTAAGTGTGCGTGTGTGTGTGTGTGACTAGTTGAGTTTGTTTGGGTTTGTTCGATAATCCAAACGAGGATTAGATCTCTGTGGCTCGCCCCTTCGGCTAAAAATGGTATTCTAACCTAAAAATGACGAACGTTATCAAAAAACGTTCCCTACAAAAGTTGTTAGTTTTAGCGCGCTAAAGGTTTTGGTAAAAAAAATCCATGAGTAAAATAGTCGTATTACGATGGCTTAAAAAAAAATCGTTAGCCAATTAGTCAAGGAATCTGTCTATGCAGTGACCGAATAGTCAAAGTTAAGAGCTTCTGAGATATACTCGTTTCAAAAATATTTTCTCTAAAAAAAAGCGGAAAAAATTTGATTTTACGTGTTTTGTTCGGGATTCTCAGACCCTAGTGGAGCATGCGAGGGTAAAAAAAATAAGTCGGCTATCTTAACGTCGCCGTTTTGAGTTTTGGAACGAAATTTTTTTTTAACGTCCCCCTTTGAACCTTAAAGGTTTTATCATTCTTAATACTTGATCGGAGCGGTATTTTTCCAGAGATAAACCAGGCGTACGATTAAAATGGCACACCCGGTATGTATGTATATATGTATGTGTGTGTGTGTGTATATATATATATCGTAATATCAAAAAAGCAGCCAGTTTGTTTGTTTGGGTTCACATTCACCACTGGCCGAAACCGTAACTTTCCGGGCATTTGGTACATAGAAATTTTTCGAATACCAAAAATGAAACTAGGTGTTTCTGATGGAACTGTGACTGTAATATTTATAAAATATTACAGCCACAATTCTATAAATAGTACTTACCACAAGAAGTAAAAAAACAACATTTCGACATATCGTAGCCAATTGATAGAATTCTACTGATCCAGAGAAAAACGATACTATTCAAAATGATTATAAAATATACTCGCGAGAATAGTGACTTTCAATTCGGCATTGCGATTCCTTGTTTTCCAGCCCCCTTGCTCGCTGTTTCTCTATAATAGTGTTCTTTCTACCGAGTTCTCTAGGTAGATGCGGCTAATAATTATTAATTTATCGACAGGTAAGATCGGTGTATTTCGTTGTGGCTCCCGGATGTGGTTGGGAAGAGTTATCGAGCAATTTCTCCACCGTTTCCTACACTCTTTCTCTGTTCGGTACGCTCAGCGTCGTATTAGCAAGCGCCAGAGGGGCTGTATCGAGTCTACTTTCATTGTCTCGAGGGCTTCCTTCTCTCTCTTTCTTTCCCTCATTGTGTTGTTACGTGAGTTACCATCGAGTTTTCTTAACGCCGTGGGAGAGAGCGAGATCGGCGTCAATGTTAACAATTACGGCTGAGATGAGAGAGAGAGAGAGAGAGAGAGAGAGAGAGAGAGAGGGAGAGAGAATGGTCGAGGAGTAAGGAGTAGCGCAGAGGACTAACCGAGTTTCTGTAATTAACGCTCTATACGAACGCGTATCCCTCCTCTTGCAATGATAAATCAACGTCGAGTTGAACGAGGTGGTGCGAGAGCGAGAGAGAGAGAGAGAGAGAGAGAGAGAGAGAGAGAGAGAGAGAGGGTTTGAGGAACGACTCCAATCCCAATGAAGCTTGTAGCCATCTCTCTCATTCAAAGGGCCCGTCCCTCCACCCACACACACACACACCTACATCAACACATTCATCGTCCTCGTCTTTCCCTCGAAGGTGTTGGTGCACTCGTCAAGACGTATAGCGTTGTCACTATCGATGGAAATTCACGACCGAGACGAAGGGGTAGAATTAATGCTGACGAGACAATAGAGGGTAGTACATTGTGGAAGGTCCATAAATAAATTTTCAATTACCCACCGCCAGAAAACAGTCGTTCATGAATAACTTTTCAATTTGGTGCAATGACAAAAGGGAGACTCGAAACAGTTGTCTCCTCGGATCCGACTGTGCTTTTGACGGCCCGCCGTTATTATTGGATTCTAATTGTTTTCACCAGTGGAAGGTGGCAGCCAATGAGCCACGGTGATGGTTTATCGGAATTACTTTTTTATTCACCCTTTACTTCCAATATTCGTTCGCTTGTCCTTTTGGACTTTTGCAATCCAATTCCTCCCGCTTTATCCTCTTGTCATATCACTTTTTTGCAGTAATTCTCTCCGCGCTCTTTCCTAACGCCGTGCCGCGCGCAGGAGGGCACAGGGAAACTGGGAAACCTGTGCCCGACACGGTCGATTTTTATTGAATTTTCGTTGCGCTTGAGAACGACCATTTTTCCCCTTTCAATTATCGCTCCAGCGAGCAGCACCAGCGGTGATTTAACTCAATTTTTCATTGATTTCAATCAACTGAGCACAATAGTTTGTGCTCATTGTTCGGCTTTACTTTGCACAGTTGAGCAAACACGTACGGGATCTTATCGTCGTATTTCTTGGCTCAATCGTGTCTAGGGACGTTTTTACCTACAGTTGCTTCTGGAAATATTGGATTCCCATAAAGACTCCTTTGCAGTGTGTTGCCAATACTTTTCGTCAATAAGCGTGAAGCAGGTTCAAGAGCGCACTGGTGGCAGTTGCACGCGGATAGTTTTCCCACTTTCTTAATATTTATACTCAACGACACTTCTCTCGATAGTTTTTCAATACTTCGAAGCTAGTGTTTGTCTGCAAGGAAAACCGGAAAATGTAGTGCAATATCAGCACGAGAATGCGGAAAGAATGAACGAAAGATCGGAAGGCAAGGCGACGAAATGTCTCCGAGCTTTTCGTAAAAAGTCTAATATACGATTGTTTTGTTTTTCGAAAAAAAAAACGAAAGGAACGGGCAGAGAGGGCTGGAGAGTAGACAGGCACAATTATACTGGTAGAGAAGAAAAAAAATCGTACTAAATTTGAAAAATGAATAAAGCAAAAAAAAAACTTACCAATTTGTTTATTTTCAATTTTTATTTTAAATACACACAGTAATGCCATAGATGATCAGAAAGAGTGAGGCGTTGATTGATTCGGTGCTTAAGGCAGACACGAGCAGCAACATTGCCTTCCCAATCGATCCATCACCACAAAAGTCTTCCTCACCACCCAGCTACCCTCTATCCGCTTCACTTTTACCTATGCATGTAAGTACAAATCCTCATCTACGTGCATGTAAATGCGTTCGAGGGCTCAGGCTCACAAGGGCGCAATCGTCATAATTCAGTGGGCCAGGTCAGGGCCTACTTCCGTATTTGCCAACAAATGTGTGTGGGTGCGTGTGTGTATTCGCGGTTGACGTGCTAGAAATAGAATGTCTGACTCGTACATTCTGTCCGTGGTTTTTCCTCTTTGCAGGGATACCATATATGAGGAAGGGAAGAAGAGGGTTCATTGTTCTGTAGATTCTTTCTGTTCTCCTTTTTGTGCCATACCTGCTCACTTTTTCTTTTTCTTTTTCGTTTTTCGACACTCCGTGGTCGCAAAAAGTGACAGCTACTTCCGGATTGTTTGATCGGATACATGGTCGCTTTTGGAGGGCTATAGGTAGTTTAGATATTCGTGGAATTCGTGGAATAGGAATCGGATGATAATTTATCGGGGGGCAAAACATTATACCACTGGAATTTTCTAGCACAGATATCGTGTCAAAATCCGTGGAACGTTTTTCAACACCGCACAAATTTCAGTCCAATACTCATCTCGCTGTAATACCGTCCGGAATTATTATAACGATGAGAAAGTATCAGATGGGGAATATCGATTTACAGCGATATCGGAGAATTTGTAGAACAGAATTTATATGTTTGTTATTGGAAATGCATTCACGTGCTTTTTATCGTTTTGGCACAATATCGACGAATTGAGATGACGAACGAGTAATTTATCTTGACGTTTGTGGAGTATATCTTTTCCTGCCTTTTCGACATAATTTGTTTGGAAAATACGCGGTAGAGATACTTGCCTCGAAAAATGTTTTCCCTCGCTGGAATATTGAAAACAATAATGAGGATGAAAAATAGTCAGAATGAGGAAATCGATTGGGAGGTCTGTCGGTGGATTCGTAGGATCGAGGTAATTTTTATTTGTCGGATTTTTTTCTACATACAAGCCGTTTTTTTTGCCCATACAAGCAAGCAAAGACAAACAAACCCAAGCAATATTACCTCAGACAGAGTACAGATAATTTAGCTAAAGTACAAATAATTCAGATAAAGTACAGATAATTTAGATAAAGGACAGATAATTCAGATAAAGTACAGATAATTTAGATAAAGTACAGATAATTCAGATAAAGTATAGATAATTTAGCTAAAGTACAGATAATCCAGATAAAGTACAGACAGTTCAGATAAAGTACAGATAATTTAGATAAAGTACAGATAATTCAGACGAAGTACAGATAATTCAGATAAAGTACAGACAATTTAGATAAAGTACAGATAATTTAGATAAAGGACGGATAATTCAGATAAAGTACTCATAGTATAGATAAAATGCAGATAATTGAGATAAAGTACAGATAATTTCGATAAAAGACAGTCAATTCAGATAAAGTACAGATAATGCAGATAAAGTACACATAGTTTAGATAAACTACAGATAATTCAGATAAAGTACAGATAATTCAGACAAAGTACAGATAATGCAGATGAAGTACAGATAATTTAGGTAATTGATTATCTAGATTTGCGCGCAATATTTTCTCACCTTTTTTGGACATAACTTATCTCAAAAAGCCTCAAATCTGAAAAACGTCACCTCCCAGTACGACGTTATGATTTGTACTTCGAAAATAGTATTTGATTCCGCTACGAGTACTTGGTCCCACATTTTTCGCATAGCAGACTTGGCTATTTCCATCCGGATCCCCTGATCGATATTACGATGGCTGTTCGTGTTCGATAAGTCTCGCTCTCTCTCTCTTCCTCCACACCTCTCTCTCTCTCTCTCTCTCTCTCTCTCTCTCTCTCTCTCTCTCTCTCTCTCCCCCTCGTACGTTCTCTTTCTCTCAGGCTATACGCGGCGCTATAGACGCGATAGAGTTTCGCTAAGCTCTGTATACCGTACTCGGCGTACTGTATCGTACCGTAATACAGCGTATTATTGTCGCTTGATGTGGACAGCTCGATCCCAAATCGCATTAGCCATCACGTACACCACGTAACCATATCGGGGGTAATCCATGCAAAAATCATATATCGTATATTTGATCACACTTATGCGGTGAAGTAGAGCGTGTTATTTCATCATCAATAAAACACGATGAATCTAATGAACAGCTTTATTATTTTTCAAATTGATAATATTCTTTGGCATGCCGCTGCGGGGTTTCTAGGGTTTCTTTTAATGTTCGATTCAGACTTGTCACTTTATTACGTCTAGTTCCTCGAAAACCCCCGGACTGTTGAGCACACTCTACCGTGCAGAAATTTGTCGGGGAGTCCCCAGATCCTACCACATCCCTATATAGGGATTTGATAGGCAGGCTGCATGTAGGGAGTCCACATTGGAATTCTCACCACGTTTGAATGGGAAAAATGTGAAAAGTCACGGCAAAAACTCGGCGTGTTGAAACATAAGCTGCACGTTTCGTTTACGTATGTGGTGATATTATATCAAAGTGCAGTAAAATAAATAACAAATGATATTTACAGTGGATTTTCAGTGATGTGATTCAAATGGATTTTTAAGATATACTTTTTTAAGCGATTTATACTTTTCAAAGATCTACTTATTTTATATATCTGTATATTTTGTTAGAAAGTTGAACGTTCAGCATGTGATGGGATCCATCAAGAATCGTATCAGATTCTGTTTGGTAATGAGGGAATGCTTTCGGATTCGAGTTGGATTCGTACACTGGATTCCAATGGGGAATCCCGAAGAGAATCCAATGTACGAGCGTGACGTTTTAGTATACACTAGTGGAACCAATTGTGGACGCCTTTAATAAAAATTAACTTTTTTAAACCATTTTTACAAGCTTTTATTTAACTTGACTTTTTGTGAGATGCAAAACGGAAAATCGATATTTCACCCGGTTCCTGACTACTTCGAGCTCTGGAATTTTGCAAACATGCATTTAAAAGGTGACAATGCATGATTAAATTTGAACAAAAAACATTCATAAAAATTTCAACTTTTCATGTAAAATTAGCAATATCTAATCGTTTATATAAAATCTCACTAACACCTACAAACAAATTCGTAGTCATCTGTGTTTGTATGGGAAAAGTTTATATGCAGCAATTAGTCGTAAGTTCAATCCCAATTACAGTCTGTTATTTTTTACAAGCATTCCATATTCCTAATGTACAAACTCGTAAACTAGTAACAACTAACTAGTAAAATCAATTAAAGACTACCAAGTAGAAAATTATTTATATGCCAAATACATATTTCAAAAAACGAGCATTTATTTAATGTACTAAAAAGTAGAAAATATTTGTTTTTACCAAGTCACCTATATGTGACTATAAATAAAAGGTTGGAGTGCTCAACATTTGGACATAATTTTTAATTTACATAAATCCGTCAACACATGAACTGTATTTGATTTACTGTAAAACAACCTTAGATTTCTTGAATAAAAATTCCGGAACTGAGTATAAACGTGTGATAATAATTTCTCTAGTTACTATTGTGTCAAATTAAATACGGTTAATGAAACTGAATTGATCAAATTATTGAAACATTCAAAAAGTTGAGCTCCCCAAGCTTTTATTTATAGTCACATATAGGTGACTGGGTAAAAAAAATATTTTCTACTTTTTGGTACATTAAATAAAAGCTTGTTTTTTTAAATATTTTTTTTACAGATAAATTTATATTCACGCACAAAATGTATATTCTACTACGCCAAAATAATACTGTAATGTTTTCATTTAAATATACAGGGTTTCTACTTAATAAACCTCAATAAACCTACCAAGAATATAAAATATAAGTGTTTATAACGTAAGAATGATTGAAAAATCCAACATTTTCTTTTTTTAGTGTTCAGATTTAATTCCACTACTGGAATTAGTAAGCATCCAATGCATTGGCCCATTGGATCCCTATCAGGCAGTAGGGGCAAGTATGGGAATCCAAATGGATCCCTACGCCAATTTCTTTCTGGGCTTTCCCAATGCATTGCCGTACCGTATTTTCACGAGGGGACACGGAAACTCCGATAAACCTCCGCCGATAAATGCTAGTTTTGCCGAGTCTCAGTTGTTGCCATCTGGAACTCGGCAAACTCTCGCTTGGTACACTGAGAAAAAAAAAACCAATTGAATCAATAAAATATATTGGTTGATCCAAATAAATGTGCTGCTGCGGAGTGCCACCGATATATGAGATTGTTACAATACTGTAAAATATTGGAAAATGTGATTGATTTAAATAACATATTATTTTATTCGAAAAAGCTCTTCTGCTCTCTGAATATCTACATTATCCTTCAAATAAAATTACATTCTATTGAAATCATTCTATATACAGTACGTAGATGTATGGATGAAATAATTAAGCAGTTGCTACAACATTTTTTATTTCGTACAGAAATATAATCAATAGAATTAATTATTTCTTTACTGCATCGAAACGAATATGCCATGGGTCCTAAGTTTTTCAATTTGTTTTGAATCTTAAATGAAAAGTGAGCATTAGAATGATCATCCGCGATAATAGTGGAGAGAATATCAGATATCCAATGGAATATCCATGGAGAGAATATCACATATTTAACTGATAAGAACAGATACTACACTTTGATCTTAGCCACAGGCCAAGAAGCGATACTCTTTAGAGTTTCTCCAGCGTTTAAGTAGATTTTCGGTTCGCGCTACGCTTACGAGAAACGAGCGCTCGTGCGGCTTCTAGCGGTTACTCTGACAACTACGAGTTTCATCACACCTATAATTTCGATGGCGCTCGGCCATGATTTGGTTGAATTTTTTCAACCAAATGCGCAAGAAACAAATTTTATTTTCGCATAATTTTTTAACCAATCCAGACATTTGCTTAATATTTTTCAATAAAAATAAAATACGAATATTTTGAAAAATAATGTACTTGGAAATCAATATCGGATATGGTAAAAAAAATAAAATTACATACTTACTCAATAAAATTTTTATCTGAATCAAACGAGCGAAATTCAATTTTTCTTGTGTACTCGAATCAACAATATTCATGTTATGAATTGAAACGCTTTTCTCGTTCGTTGCAGAAAATGCATTCAAAACTGTATAATTTGTTCGCGATAATTTTTTAGATAGTTTCAATGAAAAATTGTTCTCGGCTAACAATATATCTTTTGAATGAAAAAAAAACTTTAATTTTATCATGTTATTAAAGTCGATAGCGTTTTGTTTGGACTAATAAATCCGATTATTCACACCAACAATTTTACAACTGAATCAACGAAATTTCATTCAATAACACCAATGATATCGGATCAATGATTTTTTTCTCAGTGTAGTTGGAACCGCAAGCCAGTGCCAGCGTTCAGCCATCCCTATACTGGTCCGGACCAACGGTATCCGATATGGCACTTCGCGCACCGATCATTCGGTCGGTATTAGTAATTCCCCCTATTAGTTTCATTGAATTCGATCAAGAGGCTCAAGTCCTTGTCAAGAGTACTTGAATATCTCGTGAATCTCGAAGAAAATCGACCATATTGGAGAGAGCCGTTTTACCGCAGACGAAAGACGTCGTAGACAACAATAAATATGCATGACGTCCGCCTGTTATGTTGCAGTTAATGGCAAAGCCAGTATTTCTTGATTCCAGCCTCCCTCTTAAATTCGCAAGGCGAGTAGTCCATATTCTCGAAGTGAACGAGCTCGAGGGTGCATGACTCGGAAAGCGCCCTCCCGTTAATTCTCCATCTTACATCTCTCTCTCTCTCTCTCTCTCTCTCTCTCTCCTTTTCTCTCCGTGTCTCGTCGTCCACATATAAAGTCCTTAGAGTGGTAGAGAGCGCAGTGGTCGCGAATTATCCTCTCGATTATCCTCGCGTTCAACCTCGAAATATTCCAGTCTTTGAAGCGAGAGGAGGTCGTGGAGGTGAAGGAGGAAGAGGGCGGAGACGGTGAACGTCTTGGTCTAGTTCCCTCTTCGCTCCTTAATCATCTCCCACCTACTTTGGCCATTGCATCGCATTCGCCGCCCTTTCTACCTCTTAATGCTATCCCTCTCGCGCTGTACTCGCCGCTATGGTTGCGAGGTATCCCATCACCTTTTCTGCCGTTTCATGCTAAGTTGCCCTCTCCGTGGAAGAGAAGTAAAGAGAGAGAGAGAGAGAGAGGAGTGGAAGAAACGGGAGGAAGGGAAAGAGATGGAAAACACGTACAGGGTTTGCAACGGGAATGGCCGGACCTCGAATAACTTATGGCCCATTAGAGCGTTATACATCCGTGAACTTGTCGGGACATTGAGATGACTCACGGGCCCTCCTTTTTCCCGCATATCTTGGGACAAGTATTTTTGAAGACGTTCAACTTTGAGGACTTATGTGAATTCCAAGTCATGAAAGTCACCTTTACGCAAACGTAAGCACATCTCTCCAAAGGTCATTTGAAAAAGCGTGTCCTTAAAATCGACTCGATCGAACAAAAATCCAAAACTGTCCTCAAAACAGCCGCTCGTGCTGATAGTTAACATTGTACTGAAAAAAGGGCTCAAACGTCTTTCAGCCGTATACATATGCCCTGGGTCATTTTTTACTCATCTCTACCCTCCCTTCTTATCCTTAATCATTGTCGACTTCGTCGCTCTCCTGGATGTCTCCATACCCTCGATTCCCTCCCTATTCCAAATCCACCGTGATGATGTAACACGAAATTGTTCGATTATTGAATTCAACGTATTATCACGGCTAACCCTGGCTACCCCTCTCTGCTTGTGCCCCTATCGCGATCATTACGAATCGTACGTGCTCGAACAAAGGATCACGTTGGATGTGAGCGAGGTAAACGAGGTGCTAAAACTAGAGGGTGATAAAGAAAGAGCCGGAGAGGGAGAGAGAGAGAGAGAGAGAGGGAGAGCAAGGGAGGAAGAGAGGAAGAGGGAGGGATGGAGAGATTTTCATTGAAATCCCTTGCGGTACTACCTCTTATCGGGGCTAAACTTAACGAGATGATTCTGTGAGTCGAATACTCTACATATGTAGGCATATACATATATATATCGATTTAGTCAGTCGACTAATTATCCTTTATCTCAGCTATGTCAATTTGCACAAGTGGTTATTATAACGTACTATATGGTATGGCGTGATACAATGCACTATTAGAGGTATATTTACTTATATACGAACGCCGGACCCTAGAACAAGCTACGTATATCCCTTAGGATACCTAACTTTATCAGATGACGAAAAAAACATTTCCATATCGAGGACGGCGTACTAAGTCTCGTATCATCTTTTGAAGCAAACAGCAACATTATTTTCGTAAAGTCCTTTTATTTATATCTATTTTTAACGTCTGCTCTTATTGGCTTTGTGTTACCTGACAACTTAGTTCCGCAGTCTGTTCAGACGTATGCGAGTAAGCCCTTGCCTCATTGGATTGCGAATCGTTTGATTCGTTTGGCGAAGATTACAGATGGAAAAGGATACTTCAAATTGATTTTCTTCAAATTGAGGAAGCTGCTTTGAACACGAGCCTAGAAGTCGAATGTCTTGGAAATCACATTTCCATACATTTAGTTCATTCAGACGTATACAAGTAAACCCTAGGCTCATTGGATTGAGAATCGTTTGATTCGTTTGGCAGAGATTATAGATTGGGAAAGGCTATTTTAAATTGATTTGCTTGAAACTGATGACGCTGTTTTGAGGACGAGCCTAGAAGTTGAATTTCTTGAAAATCACATTTCGGTACATTTAGTTCATTCAGACGTATACAAGTAAACCCTTGGCTCATTGGGTTGAGAGTCGTTTGATCCATTTGGCAGAGATTATAGATCGGGCAAGGCTATTTTAAATTGATTTGCTAGAAATTGATGATGCAGTTTTGAAGACGAGCGTGGAAGTCGAATGTCTTGAAAATTGCATTTCCATACACTTATAAATATTACCAAATCTGTCCGTATGCGGACCTATACAAACGTATCAATATTAAGTGGTATATCACTGTATGGGCGAGCTTTTGTTCCCTAAAGTACCGGGAAACACGAAATCTCGTCGTCAAATTATCTCAGCAGGCACGCAGCTTATTCCTCCCTCTTTCTCTCTTGCTCTCGCTCTCTCTATATATTTTACTGTATCATTCGCCTTTTGCACAATTGTTTGGATGGCGGAGCATTCCCAACGAATCACCGTTCTCATCTACGAACTGAGTCCAACTTCACCCCGGCTATATACCAAAACGGAATATCACGAATCAACGAGTTAGCTAGGAGCTTTAGTTACTCCCGCATATCGGTTTTTTTACACACACACACGCGCACACACACACACACATATCTATACATATAGACATATACATCAATGGCGGCAATCAATTCCGATCGAAGATGGTCCCGAAGTACGGAATAACTTAACCTGGGACAGCATAGTGATGAAAACGTCACGGAGTCATGTATATGTACATGTAAATTATACATAGACTTAATGCAGTTGTGTAAGGATACATAGTCCAAGAAAGTTTGGCTAAGCGAAGGAGCAGCAAACAATGGTCTATTGGGGCTTCTGGATATCAAAGGAAGAAGAAGTTTGAGCAGACAACGTTGCAAACCCCTTCACTGACTATTACATGCATTATTCGATACTCGTATTTACATAGTGCATCGTTCTCTCGATGTTTGCAAAACTCGTGATAGTGGACAAAGTTGTTCTGTACAAAGACTCGTATCGAAGCATTTGCGGTTGTTCGAAATCGGCGAAAATCGTATTATTTGTAATTTAACTCCCAATTGTTTTCAAAGGAAAATACGATGGGCAAATTTTATAGTTGATTGGATTGCGGGAAATAGAAGAGGGGCGAGAGCGCAGGATTATTTTTCGATCCTATTGTTATAACCTGGTTTTCATTCAAGGTATATGTGGGCTTCCCCGAGGCGAGAATATTATTAAAATATTATTAACAGACAGCCATTTGTCGCTGTCCTGCGCTTTATCGACTGAAGGCAATTTGTTTGGGGGGGGGGGGGCAACAACAATGTGCTCCCGATGTTAATTAGGATGATGGAATTTCACAGGGGACAATTTTTCCGCGTGCTGTTGGGATGCTTCCCAATCATTGGAAACGACTGATTGTGTTTTTTGTTTGTCGACTCCTGGCAGCCTTGCAGCGGACAATCGAGAGCCCTTGGATTTTAATCAATTTTCCAAAGCGCGCAATGAACTATACGGAGCTGATAAGTTCCATGGTAACTGAGTAATGTACTATACAAAGCTCGGTGCATTTTTTTTTCCCGAAGCGTGAATAGAAAATAACGGTTTATCCATTTTATTCAATAGTATTCTATTTTTGTCCTGCTATCTCGACTGATTTCAGACAGAAGATTGACATCATCGCGTGTATAACTTTATTCACGAACTCTCAAAATCGATTCCGGCGAACTCAATTAGCCAGTTGAAGTGACCACACGTTCACAGAGTCTTTGTAGAGTTAGGCAATCGTGTTATTGTACTTCTAACCAATTCCTCGCTGCCAATCCACGACCACAATTTAATTGACCACAAGACGCTCGACTAGTCGATTATTTATCCTCTGTAAGCGAATCGGAGTAGCTACGATTATTTGTTGAATTTTCATCCTACCGGGCAAAGTTCGTAGGGACGGTGTACGAGGTCTGTTCGGAAAGTAGCGAGGCTCATGCTTTTAAATGCCAAACAAAATTCCAATCAATGTTGTCTTTCAGAGTTAGGTCCGCCAACCAACGGTTCTCCTCCTCATTGAAATAACGAATGGAATCGTCTTCTGTTGGGCTGTTGAACGTGTCTTTTACAGCCTTTCCGGATGATGGTGATAGCGCCGTTTTCTCGCCAAGTGTCAATTTGGGAAGCAAAAAGAAATTGCACGGGTACGGTGGGAGAGCCGTGATCGATCCAAGTTCTAAGTTCACATTCGGAGTGCAATTTGGATAAAGACTTGGTAGGGTCTTGCAGTTGACCGGATACCCCATTGACCCAACCTCACAATCCCGGTGTGATCGTATGTAGGGCCGTTTTATTTGTAGTCTCATTACTTGCCGGACAAACCTTGTGTGTCCAATTTTCGGAAATATGTCACGCGATATGAGGGAGAATTTCGCTGAGAGGCCTCATGGCGAGGATTATTCGAAGAACAAATAGGGAAGGTGGTATTTGGTCTGCGCAATGAAATGGTGATCAATATTTAATACGTTCGGGTCTATGTATACCTGGGGGTGTTGATTCGTTAGTGTTTCTTGATGGCACTTCGCAGGAGTCAACAGGAACATCAATAGAGAGAGAGACAGCTGACTACTGAACAGCTTGGCTCTTCTATTGAAAAAGGGGCATTGGGGGTTGGATAATTATCATGCCGGCTTCTCCTAAAACAGAGTATCAATTTATAATACAAACTGATACAGGTATGGAGCTCCCGTAGGGTGTGTTCCATCTCGACTCATCCACTCCCTACCTTAGTTATATTTCCTATGCTAATTGATGATTACCGTCCACACAAATCTGTAGAATTTTCTGCTTTCGTGCCTGGCTCAGCAAGCACCCAAATTTAATGCCTAATTTGTCGAAGGTAATACATACCTACGTCCTTGATTCGCCCAGGAAATGCTTTACTTTTGTATACATTGTTGGTCTTAAGTAGCATTCATGTTTGAACCACTCGTTATGTCCGAGCGAATGACCAGTGCCAACAAACACGAAAATTGTATTATACAGGAACGTAATTTACTGGTGGAAAGTTTATAATTTGAAAAAAACTGACAGGTCATTGCTTGGCTATCGATTGATGCGAGACCGTGGCTCAGTCGTGGAAATTTATAGGCTTCAACGGACGTAACGTGCATTATTAACATCGCTGGAGAACATGACCTGTCGTTCGAACGAAAAATGTACTCGCACATATTTTACGATCCCTGCATCAATTGGAGATCGAAATGTGCGTCAATGCCGAGCGTTCGCCTCGGTGAGGGGAAGTGGCAGGGGGAGTGGGATTTACAGAGTCCATCATGTTTTATAGTGTCCTGTTTCCAAGTAATTCATTGAATTTTTCACAATTTCGACTCGATTCGATTATTTTGAAGACGAAATGCCTTTTGCTTTCGGACAATTGTTTGAAGTGAAGATGTTTGTTTGCAGCTTTGTATTGGGCCCTTTTCTTAATCCTATTTCGGTTTAATATTTTTTTCGAAGTAACTTTGTGTGCCCTTTCAAGCTTGTACGTTCCCATCTCTTAAATTTTTGCCCCGCACTTGTCACGTTGCTGTTGCAAGTTCTTGCGTGAGTGAGTTCCTGTTCCATAACTATTCGAAACTTGATATAAGTGCCATTGGTTCGATAATTGGAGCGGTCACCCATCCAAGTATTGGCTCATCTGTTTGACGCGAGGGATCGTCGAAGCGGCACATGGACCCTCCACTGATGTCAGTTGAGGCGTTACATCTGACAAAAAAAAGGTTCCGAGGTTGATCTCTCCGATTTCGATGAATTTTGGCATGCTTGTAAGATGGGTAAAAATAGGCGACACGTATTTTTTTATATCTGCGGAACCCGATTTGTAAGGGTTGAAACGCACCCTCGAAAATTGGGGTGTTTTTCTTTTTTCGTCGATACCGTCTTAACGGTACGGGATATTTAAAAAAATCAAATTGCAACAATGTATATTTTTTCGTTTACATTGGAGATGAGAACGATAACGTTATCGACGAAAAACGAAAAACACCCCTATTTTGGAGGGTGCGTTTCATCCCTTAAAAATCGGGTTCCGCAGATATAAAAAAATACGTGTCGCCTATTTTTACCCTTTCTACAAGCATACCAAATTTCATCGAAATCGGAGAGATCGACCTCGCAAACCTTTCCTTGTTAGATAGATTCGTCAACAATTCTCGTTTTTACGAATAAATTGAGGTCGATTTTTTTGGCAATAAAGGTATTCAAAAGGATGCCATTTTGCGAAAAAATCATATTTTTTTTATAATCGTACACACGATTATTAGAAAATATGATTTTTTCTCTAGCATAACTAATGTAATGACGTTGTAAACAACGAATTTTGTTTCTTCGTTTTAGGTGCTAATCCATATAAGTTCTGGGTCCTCCCGCAGAGCACATAAAAAAACGATCTTAGTGTAGCTACAAGTGAGCTACTACTTTCTATTTTCTTTTCATAAATTTTCTTTTGCATTCGTCAACACATGTAGAATGAACCCGCCCACCCTCATTTTGATTGCTTTTTTAGCATTATAAAAAAAAATGTATTCCATTTCCCTAGACCCGGATCAAATAATTTCATTTTTATCAATATCCATTCGGAACAGTCAACAAGCATAAACGTTGGGAAAAAAATTCACTCGAAACAACGCAATTGTGCAGTCACATAAATATGACCAAAATATTGGATTTTATCACTGAAATATTTGATTACTCCCAGAATTCGTTAGTTCGTTGGAACAAATGAAAAAATTCGTTTAGCTCAATGGAAAAACGGTTAAAAACTTGTGACCATAAAAAATGACTCGGACCAACGAAATTGCTCATGCGATATACTGAAATGCGTCCCTAAAATATTAAATTATTCCCACAATTCCTTAGGTCGATGGAATACATGAAAAAATTCGTTCAGGTCAAAGGAAAAATGGTGAGAAAATTATAAAACTAAAAAATTACTTGGATGAACGAAATTGTTTATTCGCAGGAAGTCAGCGAGATACTGAAATGCACCACTAAAATATTTGTTTAATAAAATATTTGATAATCCAATTATTCGTTAGATCAATGGAAAAAATCATCATTAAAATAACCCAACATTCCATTTTTCCAATAAAGATCATTCCTTTTTTTGTCACCATCCCCCAATGACGAATCTAGTCAGCCGGAGTCACTTTTTTTCAGTGTAGGGGAGAAGCACCATATATCGGATAGTTGCTTAATACCAGATAGTGGACTATGTCGAGTTTTCCTATAGCGACATCTGTTTTTTATTTTATACACTGATAACTAGTCATAAGATGTCACTGCAAAACTTTTGGTTGCCTAGTAACAAAAATGGCACAACAGTGAACTGATGTTACTTTTTCGTCGGCGTGAAAAAATATTTTTTATGTTAAAAAGTGTTGTTTTCATAAAGGTAAGTCTGAATGATTTCCGATTTTGTTATTTTTTATGATCCATAGCATTTATCGTACTTGATAAATATACAATGTTCGCAAAACTAGCCATGTGTACAAAAATATTACTGTTCATATTCGGCCATGGCAAAAACTTAATATCGGATACTTAATCCAGCCTAATATTGGATATCCGTTTGTGCCAAAATGTTTCTACCGAATCAAAGTTTAATTCATAAAGACTGATTGTTTGATAATAATTACAAAGATAAAACAATAAACTTTTTTTATTGAATATAGATATAGTCCCCTACATACTACCCTATAGGCTGCAGTCGCGTAGACTTGCGTTGAATGCTCTTTAACCCTTTGAAGCATCCATCTTTCTTTACGCGCACGTTTTTTTGCACTTTCGTTATTGACAACACGCGCTACGTGAAAAATAAAAAATTTAATAGGTATGTTTAAGTAGTTATTGAAGTCTTAGGAACCTTGAAACGCATTTACAACCGCCATATTTAATTACAAAAGCACTTTTGAATCGTCAAATTCTGAATTGAATTATGTGTAATACCAGTGTTACACTATGCCGCAAAGGGTTAATGAAATGTGCTCCCGAAATGTTTCATTAAGAAATACGTAGAATTGTGTTGAAGAGCATTAATACTACGTTTCAGGTAAATCTGAACAGATATTTCTTTTACCGTACACACGTTGCTACCCCCTTTTCCCCTTAAGGATTCTATTTGTAAAAACGCTGGAATTTCATTAATTGTGTCTAGGAGCAGTAATACAAAATTTCAAGTATATTTGGCTCGATTTTTTTTTAATTTTCCGTACAAATCCCCCCCCCCCTTTCGTTTAGGGGTTGAATTTCAAAAAACGCTAAAATACGTGTTTTATTAATTGTGTTAAAGAGCATTAATACTAAGTTTCAAGTAAATCTTCTGACCAGATTTTTTTTCATTTTACATACAACTTTGCCACCCTCTTTCTCTTAGGGGTTGAATTTCTAAAAACGATGAAATACGTGTTTCATTAATTGTGTCAAGAAGCACGAATACCATATTTCAAGTAAAACCGACCAGATTTTTTTAAATTTCCATACAAACTTTGCCACCCTCTTTCTCTTAGGGGTTGAATTTCTAAAAACGATGAAATACGTGTTTCATTAATTGTGTCAAGAAGCACGAATACCATATTTCAAGTAAAACCGACCAGATTTTTTTAAATTTCCATACAAACTTTGCTACCCCTTTCACCCCTTGAGGGTTGAATTTTGAAAAAGCCCTTCTTAGTAGGTGCTTATGTCACCAAAGCAACCTACTGTCCAAATTTCATGTAATCAGCTTTAGCGGTTTTGACTCGGCGTTGATAAATCAGTCAGGACATGTTCTTGGTTGACAGGTTGTCGATTATAGGCAACCTTTCTGAAAACGATCATTTCTGTGATTCTTTGTAAAACATAATACAACTCACAATATTCAAATGCAATGGGTAAAATAATTATTAGCATCTTGGATATGACATGTAGATCATAAAATCGTAAAATTTGAAGGTCTCAGCAATTGTTTACTTTTTTTTTTCTTTTACAAACAAAAGTATCCATTATATGGTCCCCTCCCCCCAATCCTCGTTAGTCCAATGAATGTTTCGGATTCGCATTTTTCTCGGCACAAAAGTTATTTAGAGAAACGACGGATAGAGTTTCTCGATATTCCGGGTTATCGAAGTAGTTGTTTCAGTTGCCACGGAAGGGCATGTGCACAGCTACAAATTCACCATTTACATTCTCGCCCATGCTCCGCTGAAAGCCGCCGGGGCTCTACTGCAAGACCGATAGTTAAGTATGAGAATAGTTTATACCGCTCGCGGTGGTCACTGATTCGAAATTATTCAATAATCCGACTCGAGCCTCGCTGGGAATAGTCGCGGGGAATCGGTAACTAGCCGGCTACGTGCACTCTATTCGCTTCTGGTTATGTTGAATATTTTCGTCTCATTGAAATTTCCAATTTCTCCTGTTACACAATACTCTTTCTTTCTGTGTCTCTCGACTGGGATTTCTATTGATATCAATTGATAGCGTAAAACGGGGTTACCTTGGACAGGTTTTGTAAGTTTTTTGTAGGTTACTTTTTTTAACATTCTAAATTCCACCTTCTTTTCCTCCAATAGAATAATGTGTCCTTTGGCTATACAATGTATAAGAAAGTCTAGCCCCACCAACCCCCCAAAATTTTACATATATATTTTTAAGTGCCAAAGTAACCTCGAGTGTTGGGTTCCTTTGAGAAGGCATTGAAATGCAACTTATGTCAAAGATTGAGGGTTACTTCGACATCATTTTTTTAAAAAGAAATTGATATTTTATGCATTATACATGGAATTAAATGAAAAACAACGATTTTTTAGAATCAGTTGTCATTTTTATTAAGGGAGGACACCACTGTGATGGGCCGAAAAAAGGGGGCTGGGTTAAAATTCCGAACTTTGAATGATCAGTGCGCTCAAAACTCCGAAAGAATACTACCCCGAAAGACTTTTACACGAAAGACCAAAACTCCAAAAATCTAAACACCGTCATAATAATTCGGCCATGAAAGTTTTTAATGTTTTAAGTTTTCAATAAATCGACGAATTTTTTCAAGAATTTTTTTTATTAACCCCTTCGCAGTCAGACGAAAGTTAGATTTTCGTGCCACTTTTGTGTTGGAAAAAAATCTTCACAGATTTACCCTAAAATTTCAGTGTGAAGGTTTTTAGGGTCGCTGAATCTGAATCTGAAATCGGATTTCCAACATAAAAAATGGAGGATCCAATATGACGGACGCATATTTGAAAAATGGTTTGATTCCGACAAAAGTGAGTACCTTAAGGTTTTTAAGGTCGCTGAATCCGAATTTGAAATCAGATCTTAAAAATTCAAAATGACGGACGCAAAGTTGAAAAATGGTTTGATTCCGACGAAAGTGAGTACCTCAGAGTTTTCGACGTCGCTGAATCCAAATCTGAAATCGAATTTCCAAAATTCAAAATGATGGCTCCAATATGACCGGAAAGGTTTTCAGTTTTAGTACGATTAAGTTTATTTGAATTCAAGCGACTAAATGCGAAAAATCATTTAACATAATATTAATAATAATATAAACAATGTAAATGTCTAGCGAGAATTTTGACATGGACTAAAGACTAAGCTCACCAAGAAACAGATAATGAAGCCAGATGTTGTTATTTGTTATAATAACAATATGGGAGGTCTAGACAAAACAGATCAGTCTATTTCTTCTTACGAAACAATTCACACGACCGTCAACTGACATCACAAATTATACTTTAATTTATTCGATACTGCAATTTACAATGCTCCGTCGTCTATAATCATCTCCAAACTGACTCGAAAAAAAATACTTCTTTACCGTTTCGTCGTGCACTGGCAACACAGCTGATAGAAGATGATTGTGATCAACACACATCATCCAAAGAGTATCATTGTAAACCCAAAAATCTTCTGCGCTCGTCACGAAGTCACTTACCATTCTATATTTTAGACGATAAGAAGATAAGAAAGCGTTGCACTGAATGTTATTCCAAAAAATAAAGGCAGACAACATTCTTTATGTGCAAATATTGTGGTAACGTTCCACTGTGCGCGGTACCTTGCTTCCAAACGTACCACGAATAACGGTATGATCAGGTGAAATACCGAAATTCTTTTCAATTTGTTGTCCAAACATAGAATAAAAGATATAAATTAATGAAAAAAAATCCACAAAGAATGAAAAAAAACAATAGATACAGACAACAAAAAATAAGAATAAAATCAAAATCGAAAGAAAAATAAAAATACAAATATTTGAAGTTGCAAAAATACAAAAAAAATTGAATACGAGAAATACGAGAAAAAACATAAAATATGAATAGTAACAAGAAATTTGAAGAATACAAAAAGCACAACAAAAAATCAAAAATACAAAAATCACAAACATTTTTTAAATCGGAGTCAATGACCGCCACGTCCTCGATTCGTGACTCTGGGTTCGGCAGAGAGCGGGATATGAAACAAAAAAAGGATTTTTTACATTTGTTACTTTGGATAGATTGTCATTCATGATTTGCAAAATTTTAATTCATCATATTGTATCCGAGCGTTAGATACTTGAAGTTAGGATTCACATTCGAAATTCCCGACCACAAACATCCTAAAAACACAAATTTTTGTCGAAATCCAACTTGTCGAATTTCCGTCTGCCATATTGGATCCGCCATTTTGAATTTTGCAAAATCCGATTTCAAATTCGGTTTCAGCGACCTCAAAAACCGTACGGTACCTACTTACGTCGGAATCGAACCATTTTTTTGGATGGATTTATTTGGATCAACCAATATATTTTTTTGATTCAATTGGTTTTTTTTTCTCAGTGTAGCATACTATTATAGTCACTCAATCAGCTTTATGATTATCATTAGGATTAAAATGAACTTGAGCAACATTACAATTAACTTTAGCAACATTATAATAAACGTGACCAACAAGATGTCAGTACAACAAAAGTAGCCCCAAAAACTGTCAAAGTTACCCTTGATGTCAAAGTAACCCAGTTTTACGGTAAATCCCTTTTTCGGTCCCTCCCCCTGCTTGGCTATTTTCGTCTCATCCATAGAGCGGAGCACAGACAATCGGCCCAGTGTTTCATGCTCATTGCCAATCCACCGTTGATCCTCGATTGCCCATCTTTTCGTAAACACTGTATTATTCCGATCGGTCAAATTATACGAATCGTTATAGCCTCGTTTTTTCCTCGAGTCTCACATCCCGAGGAACGCCCGATTTTTTTTTGCTACCGCCTCGTCCCACGAATGTCGTGCTACCGGGGCAAACATATTATCGTGAGGAATACGAGGCAAATATGCCTCTTTGCATCTCTCTTTCGCCGTTCACCCCCCCCTATACTTAGCGAGGCTTACGTGATCGATTTTTGTACGGTGGCCTGAATAATCGACCCGCTGTATATTATTAAACGTGTATATATGTATACATTCCTGGAGGCTATTGTGCCGAGGAATGAATCGTTTGATGGAGGAGAATTTGGAAGAGAGAGCAAGAGAGGCGAAATTCTCTCGGAAATATCAATTTTTTGTATTTTTTTTAAATTTGAATTATAAGAAGAATGTTGAAGCCAGCTGGTCTGCACTTTTTCACGACCTCGCAAAGTCCGACCGTAACGAGAATGGGGACGAGAAAAGTGTGCTAGCGAGGAGCTCAGTTGGCTTTCCCGTAAAGTTATCTTTAAGCTATATACCAAGAAGGGATTACTTTTAATTGGCCTTTTAATAGAGTCAACGAAGGGCCTTCGTTCCATTATTGGCCGTTCTGTCGTCTCGTACACAACTCGTCTCATTATTGAACCCTTGAAGTACCTATCGAAGTCTCCGGAGATGACGCGGTGGAGCAGGCACGTCGAGTGTGTTCGTGTCTTACGTGTGGGGGAAGCATTTTACCGGGGGTAATATGGCCACACTTTAGGAATCTTCGCTCGGTAGGGTTGAAAATGTTGAGCAATGTTGAGAAACGCTAAAAAATTTTCGTGATTTCTTTTCATAGGTTTATATTATCGATAGTGATATAAAAGTTGTTACACTTAACGGGAGATATACACCTAGGAGCCGGAAAAACGTCATTTTTGTGAATTTTTTCATGGAAAACTATTTAAAATTTCGGTTTAGGGTTTTAATTATCTAAAAGTATATACATTCAAAAATATGTTTAATTTTCTTTATTTAAAAATATCGAAAATATACAAGGATATTGTATGATACTTGGAGCGTCGTAAAAAAATCTGCGTATACGGTACCCACTGGCGTTTCTTCAAAAATCATCTAGAAAACAAAACCAAAACGATTATTAAATTAGATACTATAATCTAGTACTTGTCATAGCCGAATTTGAAAATATCGATTTATGACAAAATGGCGGACGTTTGAACATAAATAGTCATTTTTGGGTCAAAAATTAGTTATTATTTTGCCTATAAAACAAAAATTAAGTAACGGGAAAAAATCCTATGACAAGTACTAGATAAAGGCGTATGGAATAATCACAAAAAAACTCAAGACAATCGGTTCATTGGTTTTCGAGAAATTTTGGGTATCGATTTGAAAAGCCTGTCGGCTCGGCGCCGCAAAACACGTTTCACTTTTTCGACTGTAACTGGCTTATTTATCGAAATATTAACTTGCCGTTTTCACCAGATATTCCGGAGACCTCAAACTTCAAGAAAATGCAACAACAACAAAAATCGATTTTTTCGACCATCTAGGTGTTTATCTCCCCTTAATAAAAACACTTTCGAAATACATTTAAAAAAAAACAAATTTATTCATTTAAATCACAAATTATAGACGAAAATGGTGGTTAAAAATATGTCCTAAAAAATTGTAGGTCTGCGCGTTGATGAAATCTCGGAGGTGGATGGTCCGAAAGAAAAAAATCAAACGGTTCTAGATTCAGTATGTTAATGGTTATTGCGAATATCATACGATTTTTGATATATGCAAAAATAACAAAATGGCGGACATTTTTCGAAAAAACAAAAAAAGTGTTTTTTCACCGTTTTTGGCAAAAAAAGTAAATAGCAAAATTTAAAAAAATCCTTGATATGCGCTATAGCTATAGTTGCAAAGAATATGTGGTTAAAATTTCATAAAGATCGCTTCAGTAGTTTCGAAGATTTTATCAACAAGCCGTCGAAAAACGTTGTTTCGAGAAAAACGCGTTTAAAGTTCGTTTGGGTTACATAAATGCATTAATTTTTTTTCAAAATGTATTCCGAAAGTGTATTTATTAAGTGTAGCAACTTCTATATCAATATCTATAATATGAATCTATCAAAAAAATTAATGAAACTAGCCTTTCTTTAGCTTCTAAAGCGAAAAGACCCCTTAAGGCTCTATTACTCTTTTGGCTCCCTAGGTAACATTGAATACTTTCCTTGCATTTCGCTACTCTAATACCGTTAAACGGGGTTAAATTACGGGTAACATTAAATGTGTGCGCATTTAAATGTGTTTGAATGTGTTGTTTAAGTTTGTTATAATGTTGCTAAAGTTGATTTTAATCTCCATGATAATTATAAGACTGATAATAGCACCCTAGATACTTGATATTTTGATGGAAAATGTTTCCTTAATAAAGATGACAATTTGATAGTAAAAAATCGTTGTTTTTCATTGAATCGCATGTATAATGGGGAAAATATTATTTTTTTAAAATTAAAATGATGTCAAAATTAACCCTTAATCTTTGGCATAAGTTGCATTTCAATGCCTTGTCAAAAAAACCCCACACTCGAGGTTACTTTGAAACTTTAAAACAAAAAAAACATAAAATTAGGGGCCAAGGGGATTGGCAGGGTTTGACTTTCTCATTTTACTCATTTGACAGCCAAAGGACACATTGTTCTATTGGAGCAAAAAAAGTTGGAACTTAGGATGTTAAAAAAAAGTTACCTACAAAAATTTCCGAAACCTGTTCAAAGTAACTCCATTTTACATACACTCCCATCCTATTTTCGGTAAATGGACCTAGACATTAAAGTTCCTCGTGACTGCAAAAGTATTGTTTTTCGTCATTCTCTCCGCGACGTCATCCAGCTTTTTGTAAAGAACTTTTCGAAAATAATCTCCGACTGGACAAATTCGATAAGAAGGAATTTAATGAATTGGAGTTTCAAAAAATTCGACATCTTTTTCTGCAAATTACGTTTTTCCGGATATCCGATCGAAAAATTGCTAAAAGTGTGCCGATGCTTTCTGCCCGTAGTGTACGTATGTCGTATACGTATATACGGACGACGGAGAGGCGTAAAAAAAACGGAAAGACAGCGTGAAAGAGTGAGAGGCGACTCTCGGAAATTCTCGTTCGGAAATATACGCGCAATTATCTCCAGTGTTGGAGGGGTTTTTCCACCGTTATACCCCGCCAACCCCCATCGTTATCAGTTAATTATCGATAATTCCCAGTACCAGGGGGACGTCCGGCGAGCCCCGGACGAGAAAGAGAGAGAGAAGAGAGTGGGAGAGAGAGAGAGAGAGAGAGAGAGAGAGAGAGAGAGAGATTCGGAACAGAGACGTACCATATAGGTAGACTATGCGGATGCATATACAGATGCATCCGTAGCTATATACGCGTAGTTAATGAACCGCCTGCGAAACGTTCGCGGTGTGCATCCGTTCCGGAAAATGCGTCGTCGTTTTCCACCTCTTTCCATATTCCAACTTTGCATACAGCGGACGTCTACGAGGCAAAAGGACCGTCCGAATGTGTCGAATGCATAGCGTTCCGCGTCCCCGGGCGAATAAAATCCGGACGGCGAGAATTATAAGGGCGCAATTGTCTTCGTTTCTAGCATATTGGAATCGCAAGAATTACGCCCCTTTTTCATGTCGCCACGGCCAACACGGAAAATATCGGTATGGAAAATTTTTCACGTAATAGCGTGTTACCGTATATATGAGCCTTTATATTGCAGAGATTTTTCATCGCGCACGTGCCCGAGAGAGAGGGGGAAGAGAGAGAGAGAGAGAGAGAGAGAGAGAGAGAGAGAGAGAGAGAGAAGCGACAACGAGAAAACGTTTGTTCCCGACGAACAGTACAATTATTATCACTCGCATTGGGCTACGGGGTGGGAGACGCTTATGCGGGACATGAAAATGTTCGGGGAGCGGGGCGAAAACTCACGGATTACGATACACGCACACATATATTCGTGCGAGTATATAAAAATACGTATGGGCTTTTTCGCGTTAGATGCAATTCCGATGACGTTGACTTTTAGGTCGTTGGGATGCAACGGAAATCCTTTTTGATTTTTTATTTCTTTATTTATATTATCATCTACAATCTTTTTTTGCTGCTGGTCATGCATTTTCAACAAGGATTTTAACCCTTCGACTGCACACTTCCGTCACGAACCTCTGACTGCATATGGGGTCGATCCGACCCCAGACGTTTTTCAGATCGTTGTATTTCGGTAAATATGTATTTTTTTGCAGATAGGTTTTTTTAGTCGATGATCCTAATTTTATGGCCCAAAATTCATTTTCTAAGAAAAACTGAAATTAAGTGCCTGAACATTCGTTCAAAGTGGGAGATGCGTTGGAAAATACGTAGTTGCACGAAAAAAATCATAATTTTTGTTTCTAAGTTTGAAAGAAAGTCCTTTGAGGTTTTTAAAGAGGAAGGTTTGCAGATACGAAAAAGAGACAGTGTCGGCTGTCTTTCCAAAAAGTATATTTATTCGGAGGTTTGAATTTGAGCATTTTCGGGATTGTGAAAAATGGAAAAAATCGATTCGTTCGGCAGATTTGTTGTTGAAAACGTATATTTACCGCATTTTTCAAACTTCAATGACTTATTATTATTCACACAGCCGTCCTGCATGGCGGACACTTGTTTTTGGTTTCATGATCGGCATTCTAAATACATAATTTACTGTAGAAGGGCGAAAATAAAAAATATTTATGAGCATTTTCTATCGTAACTCACTTACATGTAGTAATAAAACACCAAATTTCACAATTCAATAAAATAAATACAAAAATAAAATAAATAAAAAATAAAGAATTATTTCACAAAAAATAAATCTTACAAGGAACATCCCGCAGGTGACACCCTTCGATTTTGTTGAAATTTGGATATGTTATAAAGCACCGAAAAGTAAGCGATACGTATTTTTTTTTATCGGCGGAAAAACAGTTTTAAGGGCCAAAACGCACCCTCAAAGATGGAGATGCTTTTCGTTTTTCATCGATAACGTTTTAACGGTACGAGATATTAAAAAATTTCAAATTGCAACAATGTTTATTTTTTGATGCACTATACATTGGAGATGAGAACGATAACGTTATCGATGAAAAACAAAAAACACTCTATTTTCGAGGGTTCGTTGCACCCCTTAAAACCGTTTTTCCGCTGATAAAAAAAATACGTATCGCTTACTTTTCGGTGCTTAATAACATATCCAAATTTCAACAAAATCGAAGGGTGTGATGTTGAGGGATGTTCCTTGGTAGTATCAGTTTCTCCAGGTCCTTTTTCAGGCAGGATGTAGGATGGGGGCCGAGTGTCCACCTATAGAGTAGGAGTCGGGGAACATTCGAGTCACAGTCAGTTGAAAAAAAATGGGGCCAAAATGACCCCGTGTGCAGTCGAAGGGTTAAAAAATATTTCGGTCACTTTCGTAGCCTGTAAGTGTTCCAGAGTTCCAGTACACGAAGTAAGTGTGCTGGAAAAAATAAGGGAGTACGAAAAGAAAATAGATTTTCGTTGCGGTCCAAAGATGCAAACTTCCGTATCATGATTTTTGGAATGTGGCAAAGAATTATCAGTATTTGTGATCCTTGGCTGGGAGGGTGGCTTGGGATGCAATTAGAACTCCGAGCGCGAGGGATCAACCCTTGTACCCTTTCAAGGGAAACTTCCAGTTTGGGGCCGGGGAAAAAGGGGGAATTTCGGAAATTTTTTATGGATGTTCAGTTGATGGAATGGGAATTCTGTTTGGTGGGCTTTATTTTACATATCTTCAAGTTTCTTTGCAGATTTTTTTACAAGAATTCGTAACAAGGCGGCGGCGCTGAAGTTGGACGAAGCGAGTGATCTTTGTCTGAGGCCTGCGGCTGGCAACATTACGGCGCCAATTTTCCACCGATAGAGTCGACTTTTTTTAGTCACCTTATAAACACACTTCACATCGAAGTACGTAGGGGACTTTCGATATGCTGAACATTTTTTTTCGAAAATGTTATCTCTTTACCGGTACTGTTTTTTTACCGAAAAACAATTTTTTTTCCCACGTGCACAAGTTTATCAGAAATCGTTTTTTTTAAATTTCTCTACGTAATTCGACGGCAAATAAAGAGCGGGCAAATAAAACCCGACGTGCCCATACCGCGTTAAATTTTTTTCCCATGTACTTCAAGCACACTTTTGTTAGCTCCTGAAATATTTTGAATCGATTCCGGCACTAAACACTTCAATATTTGTCAAAAAGGCAAGAAAAAAGGAAGTTTTTAGGCATGAAATGAAAAAATTACGGTAATGTGGACGAGTCCGGTTTTGTTTCCCTGCACCTCAAATATGAACTAAAACTTGAATTATTTTGAATTCTCGTTTCGGGTAAAAAATTGGAGGAGAACTCTCGCCAGCCACAGGACATTATCCGCCAAAGGTGACTCGACTTATCCAATTTCAGCGCCATCATTATGTGAAAAATGTCAATTTTTTAAAAAATATTCTCGAAGATATGGAGAACTAGCGTTCCATCCGCGGCTTCGCTCGCGTAGACTTGTGTTGAATGCTCCTTAAGGCCTTAGGTCACTCTAAGGCCGAAAAAATAGGCTTTTTGGGGATTTTTTTTCAGAAAAACTGCAAAAATAAATCGAGATTACAAAAAAGGGTGTTTATCATACATATCAGTGACTGTATACAATAATTGTCTTGAAGCGATTAATTTCACAATGGCGGCTGTGCAGCATTTATTTCAAAACTGCATTTTTTAAGTTGGCCGGAAACATAACTCAGACAATTTTCAACCGATTGACTTGAAATGTTGAATATATCTTGAAAAATACATTGTCTATGGAAGTACGTAGGATTTTTTTTATATTGCATAGTTCATTTGTAATTAACAATTATCTGACTTCAGATTATCTGATTTTTTAGGCAAATGTTTTACTTTCCACTTTTAAAGTGCGCCATTTGGCCAAAAATCAATATATCGAAAAAATCCTACGTACTTATATAGCAGTTATTATATACAATCGAAAAACATTCATTGGCTCATTATAATTAAAAAATTACAGGAAGTCTTTGTCCAGCCGTGGACCCTGGAAAAACGAAGACGTCATCGCAAAAACACTGCACAGCCGCCATTTTGAAATTAATCGCTTCAAAAAAATTATTGTACACAGTCACTGATATGTATGGTAAACGCCCTTTTTGTAATCTCGATTTATGTTGTAGTTTTTCTGGAAAAAAAGCCTCCAAAAAGCCTATTTTTTCGGCCTTTAGAGTGGCCTGACCCCTTAATGAAATGTGCTCTTAAAACATTTCATTAGGGAACACATACAGTTGTGTTTAAGAGCATTAACACTAAGTTTCTAATTTGAACAGATATTTGTTTCACCATACAAACGTTGCTACCCCCTTTTCCCCTTAAAGATTGAATTTCCAAAAAAGCTAAAATTTCATCAATGGTGTCTACGAGCAGTAATCCAGTTTCAAGTAAATTTGACCCGATTTTTTTAATTTTCCGTACAAACTTTGCCAACCCCTTTCCTTTAGGGGTCGAATTTCGAAAAACGCTAAAATACGTATTTTTTTAATTGCGTTGAAGAGCTTAAATACTAAGTTTCAATTAAATCTCCTGACCAGATTTTTTTAAATTTTACATACAAACTTTGGCACGCTTTTCACCCCTTGAGGGTTGAATTTCTAAAAACGCTGAGATACGTGTTTCATTAATTGTGTCAAAAAGCACACATACCAAATTTCAAGTAAATCCGACCAGAATTTAAATAATTTATATACAAACTTCGCCACCCTTTTCACCCCTTGAGGGTTGAAATTCGAAAAATCCCTTCTTAGTGGGTGCTTACGTCACAAAAGCAACCAGCTGTCCAAATTTCACATAGTTAGCTTGATGAATAAGCCAGGACACGTTTTTTTATATGCATAGATACAGGCAACTAACCGGAATACCATTCTGCATGGTGACCATAAAAAAAATTACGGAAACCACCTTTTTCCTGGACTCTGGACTGCTCAAGTACCTCAAACGCTTATCCATCCTTTTGCCCTTATTCTCTTCCAGCAGGCAGAGCTCTCGCGAAAAAATGAAAAAAAAAAACTCGAGAGTGTTTAGCTGCGGAGAATATAAGAATTAAGAGTCCTCGTCCGTTTCTTTTCCAACTTGTAATGTAAAAGCGTCTCGCTTCAAACGGGGTTGCCCGTACAAGGGGATGTACACAGGTATCCCGCGCCCACGAGTTTTGGGATCGAGTTTTCGGGTGGAAATGCATGTAGACATTGGATGTACAAGCTACTCTACAAGTTTTCCGTCCATGCAGCACACAGGCGTAAATATACTGCGCGAAATTACACAAAGAGTTGGATACTCGCGAACCAGAAATCGGCGTTCGGCAGTTTGGAACAAAACAACAACAAAAAATACAGGAATATAGGCGCGATAGAGCGGGAGAGATAAAGTGAGAAGGATCCCGCTGGTCGGGCAGACAGTAGTGGGTAAACGAGAGAAACCTGCCCCTCGTCTAGTCAAGAAGGGTTGGAGGGTCACCAATGGCGTAGGGTGGGTTTGAAAACACGGATCAGTGGATCGCGTTTTATTGTCATCTGGCCAAAGCTCTTCGTTCGTTTTGCGAATACGTAACGTAACATTCGGCTCGATCGTTTTTTTTTGGTTCGCGTCATGCACAACCGTGCGTCGATGTGTACGTGTGCACGCGGAAGGGATATTTTGAACTCGTCATACCCATGTAATGTCGGATATCGTAACATCTGGCTGTTTCAAGGGCGGCCCTTAGTTTTTTTTTAACGTCTGTGAAATGCATGCACTCGTATTGAAAATGAAAAAAAAAAGATATATTTCGAATAACTGTGATTTGCGTCGAAATAACATCGCTGTTTAAAGGAAAAACTTTTTGAAGTTGTAAAGGGCAGCTATGAGGGGTAAGGCCACTGTGGGGATGTCAAAAAATCGAAAATTGTAAAATTCCCGTGCCTGGTACTGTTTTCGAAAAAATATTTCGTAAAGGTTATAAGATGCTATTGTACGAGTCATCGTCATGCGGCCATGATAGTTGGTCTGGTAATCGCCATGGGAACGTCCCACCAATCGTCACATGCGTTCCAACTGCTTCGAGCAAAAGTTATTTTAGGTGGATTTTTTTTGTTTTAAAACATCTAGATGAATGTTTTTAAAATTTTAAACGCGTTTTCCATGAAGAAATGTTTTCAAAATCGGGCGGACTCGTAGGTGCTACATTTTTTGGCCGATTGACTTCAAATTTTAACTATAACTTCTTAGATACATTTTATAGCGATGTACACACGATTTTTACAACCGATTAACAATTGCGGTTTTTGGAAAAGAACAAAGGCCGTTGTTTCAGTTGAAAATGCGACTTTCTTAAAAATGCGGCCAAATGTACAAAAATAAATGTTTTTTATATTATTATTACGCACTCGGTCACAAACTTTATGATTATTATTAAAACATTTGATCAAGAGCTTAAAACATAAATTTCTCTTCCATACAACTTTATTAATTTAAAAAATAAAACTAATTATTGCCTATGACGTCAGAGTTATAATTTTTATTTATTTGTAGTAATTATAAACAACTATTATTTCATAAAATAATTTTTAATATTATTTCGATCGAGTGGTGTTCACCTGTGTTCAAGAGGTACCCAGTTATCGACATGGTCGCGACCCAGTAATCGACAATATTTATTTATATGTATACCTTTTTACTATCGCGAATATGTGTATAACGATTACTGGTCCGTGGATCCTTCAGACAATGCTAATTACGGACCCAATATTTCTTTTCTGACTTTCTATAAACTAATATTCGATTCGTAAGATTCTTTTTTTGCTCACATTGTCCCAGTTGACGACAGCCATGGCGATGAATCGGCAGAGTGTTTATGTTGCTGAACCGGCAATCGTCATATATGAAAACTCGTTGAAATTAGCATAAAACTATAATTTTTTATGCTGAACGCAAAACTAAGATCCTTGTTAATCACTTGAAGGAAAACTTACTTCACGCAAGTCCACAGGCATTCTCAAATCACCCGAGATGTGACATGGTTCACATTAACCTGCTAATGAAGGATTCGGCCGAAATGACAGCTATACGTCGTAGCGGAATATATTTAATTTGATTATCCTTGAATACGTATACTTACGGGTGTGAAAATGTAATACAACACAGTAAGTACCTCCTGGGAGCTAATATACCACAGACCTGCACGAAGGAATGAGTTTTACCTTAAAATACTTATTTAATGCGTAAACGTGACGATCACCAGGACCCTGACGGCCACTGGGCCGTGTACCTTAAGCTTGCAAAAAAATGTCACGTCAATCGGTGAAGTGTTGGCGATTTAACGTTGCCAGCAGCAGGACACAATTGGACAAACATGGCTTGTTTCATCCAGCTTCAGTGCCGCTATTTTTTGTTTACAAAATCATGTTAAGGGGCTATACCAGTATGACACTTAAAAAAAATCGATTTTTTTTGTCTTTTTCGTCAGTTTATAGTTTCAAGAATATCATTATCATTTATATAATTTATATCAATATCATTTTATCGTGCAAAAATCGATAGTTAAATTTTTAAACGCGTTTTTCTCGAAATGAGATTTTTTTCAAATTTGCTGACATTGTAACTCAAAGAGCAATTATCCGATTTACTTGAAATTTGAACTGAGTACTCTTGAATATATTTACTCTACAATGACGTAGGATATTTTTGATTGGATGAAAATTGACGATTTGGCATTGAAAAAAACGACCATTTTATAGGCAAGAAAACAGGCTTTTTTTCATAACTACGCCATTTTGTTAGATTTTGATATTTCTCGAAAATCCTATGTCATTGTACAGAAAATACCTTTCAGTTTAACGACATATTTTCCTTTTTCGGTTTCAGCTACTCAATCGGCCGGAATTATGTCAGCAGTGAAGGAACATTTTTTTTGGCGCCCCCGAAGGCAGCGCATAAGTCGCTTGGATCTCAATATTTTTCTATGAAAAATTATGTAATATAGGTCAAATATAGCCAAATATATTCTCAATTTTCCGAAACATTTAATTGAGTACTTTTCTTCCAAAAAAATCCCGAAAATCACCCAAATTTTCGACGTTGACACTGGTATAGCCCCTTAAGTATACAAAACAATTTCTTAAATTAATTTTAAAAAAGTAGTTATTTTCCCAATTTTTCAAAAACAATTCCCGTCAAGTAGTAGGTACCAATATTATCAATATTTCTACCAAGTTTCAACTTAATCGGCTTAATAGTTTTTGAGTAATCCTGCTTGCCAATTTCGATAATGCAGTTTTGAGAAAAACGCGTTTGAAGTTTACGCCCGCTCCGAATCCGAGCGGTGAAGCACATCGTTGACGGGCTGTAACGTTTGAAGTTTTTCGAATTTCGCTTTGAAACTTTGGGAAAATATTTTTCATATATAGTTCCATCGTATAAAGAAGAAAAAAAAACAAATCGATTTTTTGATCATTGTAAATGTATATCCCGCCTTAAGAAATTTTGCGAAGGTACTTGAGGATATAAAAAATAAAAACCACTAACCGGAATTTTCATCCTATTCAAAATGGTCGAAATTCACCCATTTTCCCGGACTCTAAACTGGTAGTCTTTGATTGACAACGTGAACATTTTTCGCGCGATAAAATTGAAAAAAGTCGACTTTTAGTCTCGAGCTAGTGTTCATCTTGTAATTTATTTCGTCCCTGATAATATTGTTTGAAAGGGTAAGGGTTGATATTTTCTGCCACACAGCGATATATGCACGTGAGTGTGTGTATATGCAAAGGTAGATATCGCCTACACCAATTAAAATGTTTTGCCTGGCCGACTGATGCGTTAGTCTCCAGCGAGCAGGTCGTTTGCCGATGTGACCTCTTCAAACTCAGCGAGTGGATAGGGTGATCTCCGCAACGAAATCGTTCTCTCGATGGTGATTATTACGCACGGACGGAGATCGTTCGGTCAAATTTACTCGCGATGGCGGGCCAGGTGAAAAAAAAGAACGGGACAAGCTGAAAACCTGACGATCGTGAATATTACTGCTACGGTTACAACGCGAGTTCGTTAACTGCGTTCGGTCGGTTTCCATTCAACGCCCAACGGTATTTGTGCATACAGATACTCGCTTCGGGTGGTGGAATCACCATCGAGAAAATCTTTATTTATTTGATGTTTTTCGTATTCTGGTTCAATTTTTTTTGCAAGCAATAATTGCAATGATTCACCAGAAATTCTTACGAATGAGACATTTTTTCTTGGTGCCGTGTCACTCGATCGAAACCCATTTGCTTCCAAGTACAATTGTGTTGAGGGCCTAGTCGTAACAGGTGAAAAATCACTTTTTCAAAATGAATATATTTTTACATTTATGGTGTCCCTCTTATCTGTGCCACCCGAAATGACTCGGTAATTATCGACGTCACAAATACATGTTCCAGACCAAAGTTGTACGGCGTCAAGGGGGCCATCAAATGCGACCAATTTTTTTTATTTCGTTGAAGGCGCTGACACACAGTGAAGGTCACCTCCACTTTTTTAAATGCAATGGTACATTTTTTTCAACCTTGTGGAGAACCTCAAGCCGCATAAAAACATTAGGGGATGAAAGTCGTTCAAGGTCATTCAAGGTCAGTATCGATGATACAAATCTAAATAGGTGACCTTGAATGACCTTTAACGACTTTGACCCCCTAATGTTTTTTATGCGGCTTGAGGTGCTTCACAAGATAGTTGAACAAAAATGTGCCATTCTATTTAAGAAAGCGGAGGTGACCTACACTGTGCGTCAGCGCCTTCATCGAAATAAAAAAAATTGGTCGCATTTGATGGCCCCCTTCACACCGTGCAACTTTTGTTTGGAACTTTTTTTTGTGACGTCGATAATTACCGAGTTATTTCGGGTGGCAGAGATGAGGGACACCCTGTATATTTATCATCTTATAAAGGTTCCCTGTACATTTCAAGGTGATCGGATCAAAATTGACAAATTCATAGGCTGCTATGTTGACGGTCGTCGGAATACTCGGAGCATCTTTTTGAAATTGTTAGGGTATTCTCTAGATGTAAAAATATAGTATTTGATCGAAGGATTTTTTTCTGAACTTTCGATTTGATGAACGAAAAAAGGCCAATTTTTTTCGCGAAAATCTCTCAGATTGAACGCGAGCCATTTTTTTAAATTCGATATTTCGGAAATTCCTTCGATTAATCATTGGATAAACTAATATACTAACGACATCCGTTTGATTTTTTTATATCAAACAACCTGGTTCAGAAGGGCATTGCTCACCGGAAAAGACGTTTTCGAAAGATGCTTTTCGGACATCGACCGTAACTCAATTATCAATGAATATTTTCGCACAAAAATATAGGTATCGAATTACCATATTCCGTGCAGCATTTTCGTGGAGATGATGGTTTTTCGTAGAAAGGCATTTGAGCTCTCGAATGATTCAATTCAATCCCTGCCGACGCATTGGTTCATAATTCTCAAGCGAACGCTGCGTTTTCGGCAGCTTGCACGGTTATGTATTCGTGATATTAATATCATCCGGTCGTCAACCTAACGAAGCCTACTGTACCTGGAATATCCCTTCCTCGTCGCGCTAATTGGGTCGCGTCTATAATTGCCTCACTTTATATACATTCACTAATGAAAAACGATTATTTATGACAGAAATATTAATGAGCACCTGGAGGATTAGCATTGCAGGGAAAAGCCGGTGAACCAGTGTAGAGGCGCAACGCAGTGGCAGAAAGATTCTCGAGTCGAAAATAGCATTGCGAAGATGGACCGTTTGAACATGAATTCAGAAAGTATCAGTGCCAATTAAATTGGGATTTGAGAGATATTATTTGCAAGCTACTTGCCATTGACAATGCTGGAAAGTGGCACGTTTACGATATCGCTGGCGCCTTAAGGCCTTAGGCCACAGTAACGGGTATAAAATCATGTCGGAATTTAACTTTTTTTTCGTATGAAAAAAGTCATTCACTCATAAAATTAATTACACATCTATTTAATATGAATATCAAGCTGTTAGAAAATATATACTTTTTTTTATGTACAAAATAGCCGACAACTAATATTTTCTTTTGTTATATTCTTTTAGGCGCTTCGCGGCGTGACATTTAGCATCCACAATTTTTTACCTAGAACAAAAAACAAAAATTCTCGTCAATCTATAATCTAATTAGAATACCTAGAGAAGTACGTACGGAATTTAAAAAATATTGTTTTATTTAAAAGTTGTAGGTATTTGAACTTAAGGAATGAATTTTCAGTGAAAAATTCCTTTATAACTGCTCATAAACTGCTCACAAAATGGAAAGTTTTCGATTAATCAGAAATTCCGTTCGTACTTCTCTGCGAAATGCAATTAGGAACATAACTTTTAAATTTGAAGTAAATCGAGTGAAAATTGTTGAAGTTATTGGTCACGCCAATTGGAAAAAGCTGTTTCGAGAAGTTTCGAGTAGTCGGCCATTCTGTACATCGAAAAAATATATTTTCTAACAGCTTGATTTTCATACTAAATAGATGTGTAATTAATTTTATGAGTGAATCACTTTTTCATATGAAAAAAATTGTTAAATTCGCACATGATTTTATACCTGTTATTGTGGCCTAAGGCCGTAATTTGACCTTGGATTATTCATATTTGGATTATTCATATTTGGAAGACATAGGACATTTGACTAATTATTCGTTATTGAGGGGCCAGTGCACTTTGGAGCCACGAAAAAGGCTATTTTCGCGATTTTTTTTGAGGATTTTATAAAAGATATGAATATAAAAGTTGTTCGGCTTGATAAATAAAGTCTTGAAATACATAAAAAAAATGTAATGCATTTTTATTCATCTTTAAGTACAAAAACTATAGTTCAACGTAACGCCTCAAAAATAGGTGGGCTAGGTAGCTCCATCACAACTCGGCAATGGCTTGTCTGAAACAAAAAAATCAAAGTCCATTAGATTCAGTATGACACCAGCTACAAAATGACCCTCGGATATAAAGTTTTATCAAAAAACAAAAAAATGGCACATGAAAAACGAAAAAAGTGGAAAAAAACGGGGTTTTTCGCAGTTTCTCGCAAAAAAAAGAGTAAAAATAAAAATTTTAAAACCCTCGAGGGTCATCTTGTTGCGAATCATGTTTACAATATGTGGTTCAAATTTCAAGAGAATCGCTTTATTAGTTTTAGAGATACGATGGAGCTAGATTTTGAAAACGTTGTTTCGAGAAAAAACGCGTTTGAAACTATGAAAAACTTTTACCTGAACTCAATCGGCAATTTCTGCACGGTACAAAATCCCTTCTGATTGCTCATCATCGTCGATTTCTTCGTGTTTTGCTTGTTTTCGATTTTTTGAAATTTTCAAAGTGGATTGGCCCCTTGAGCGATTCAACTGGTTTACGTTAATGTAGCTTTCTTCGGAATGCGCTGTGTCGAGAAAAAAAAACAAGAACAAACCCAAACAAACAAACCAACTCAAACAAACAAACAAACCCAACCAAAGTACAACAAAACAATGTAAAACACGCGGCAAATTCGATTTACATCGAAAATCGGAAAAATACATTTTTCCTCTTCGAAGGGCTGTAAATCCAAAACTACGGCTTAAAACGAAAAAAGTTATTCCTGTTTTTCGTATTTTTTTCGGCCATATTTCATAATCCAATGGTCAAATTGAGGCGCCAGAGATATCGTAATCTCCCCCTGTAAAGTAAGAAGCTACCATCGATTTTACATTCTCCGCTTGATGGAAGTGGCCAAAGTACCAAAGTTGTCGCCAGCTGACTTCAGCCAATTGGGGCATCCATCCAATATCACAAACAAGCTTACATTTTCCGTTGTTGCGCTTCTGGTGTACCGTGTACACCTTGGTGCACGAGAGTTACACCGTTCTCGATTTAGTGACGATATATCTCAATCTGTTAACTGGGTTTGCTATGGATGAACAGATATACACGTACAAACCAAGGGGAAGACGGAATGGAGAGACAGAGAGAGAGAAAGAGAGAGAGAGAGTATAATCAACCGTTTCTCACGTTGCCTGATGAGGATTTTGTGGTGGTGGAATGGAATAGTCAGGGGATGGTTAGGAGAATGACAGGCAGGAGTAGGATGAGACAGACGAGCCGAGGCAAGCTGTGGAACTCCTGAGGCTACTACCAACCCTTTGTACTCGTACGCCGCCAGGTGTATACATACACATGCCTGTGTTTAAGTGTATTTTCTCGCATAGTTGGTCCTGATACACCGGCTTTCCGTTGGCACACAACGGTATATGTACGAGCCTCTGGCATCCCAGCGAAGAGCACCATAGGACGTGGATCAGTCGCGAGGGACGAGGGCTACGCAAGCGGAGTCCTGAGCTTTGGAAATTAACAGGGCGAAGAGTATCTCTCACTTTGGCTCTTGCGGATTTCTGGAATGGTGCCTGTGCCCAAATGGAATCCATTGCGACGTATAGATACGTCGGGAGGTATATATTAACGGGGAAACGAGGGTGTACCCTGACCGATAAGGGTATGCAAGATCAAGCCAGTCCTCACGGAGAGTTACGAAGTGTCCTGCTACTGTCGCTGAATGCGGTAACAGTGGAGCCGTGTCTAGCTGGGAACACCGGAATACAGCAAAGACTCGGAACGTCAGCCGTTGCGGACCAGCCATGTCGACAGGAATGGATACAAGGGATGGGTCTGTAGGAGTGAGTTCATCGGGCTTGATCTCGGATTGCGGTTTCAAGAGTCGTGGCTCTGAATTTCACGCCTGCATTAACTCTCCTATGTCATTTTTTGTAATCCCTGGCTGGATTTCACATTCGAGCAAAGTGAGTCCGGTTCTTCTTTAAAAACTCATTGCAGAAGAATAGAAAAAAATGATTGACAATCGGTCTTGGGTGGTATGGTGGGGTCCACTGGCACCAATTGGATCTGCCTGTCTTGGGATCCAATCTGAGTGAGAAAGTGAAGGAGGATATTTCCGGATCTTACTGATGGATTAAGGGGTCTTCTCACTTTAAACGCTAAAAAAGGCTATTTTCATGCATTTTTTTTTGATAGGTTTATATTATAGATATTGATATAAAAGTTGTTACACTTAATAAATACATTAAAAAAAGAATTATCTATTCTAGTCACTATTTATAGACGAAAATGGTAGTTAAACAAATGTCCTGAAAAAATGTAGGTCTGCGCTGTTGATGAAATCTCGGAGACGGATCACCCGAAACAAAAAAATCAAACGGTTTTAGATTCAGTATGTTAATGGTTATTGCGAATATCATACGATTTTTGATATATGCAAAAATAACGAAATGGCGGACATTTTTCGAAAAAACAAAAAAAAAAACACTTGTTTTTTTTCACCGTTTTTGGCAAAAAAATAGTGAATATCAAAATTTTAAAAATCTTTGATATGCGCTATAGCTATAGTTGTAAAGAATATGTGGTTGAAATTTCGTAAGGATCAGTGCAGTAGTTTCGAAGATTTTATCAACAAGCCGTCGGAAAACGTTGTTTCGAGAAAACACGTTTAAATTGTGTTTGGGTTACATAAATACATTATGGCTTTAGGCCACTCTAGATGATGAAAAACAGGCTTTTTGGGGATTTTTTCGTCTGAATAACTACAAATTAAATCGAGATTACAAAAAACGTTGTTCATCATACATATCAGTGACTGTATACATTAATTTTTTTGAAGCGATTAATTTCAAAATGGCGGCTGTGCAGCGTTTATCTCAAAACTGCATTTTTTAAGTTGGCCGGAAACATAAGTCAGACAATTTTCAACCGTTTCACGTGAAATGTTGAATAAATCTTGAAAAATACATTGTCTATGGAAGTACGTAGGATTTTTTTTTTCATATTGCATAGTTCATTTGTTATTATCAATTATCTGACTTTAGATTATCTGATTATTTAGGCAAATTTGTCACTTTCCACTTTAGAAGTGCGCCATTTGGCCGAAAATCAATATATCGAAAAAATCCTACGTACTTCTATAGCAGTTATTATATATAATCGAAGAAAATTAATAGGCTCATTACAATTTAAAAATTACAAGAGCTGTTCGTCCCGCCGTGGATCCTGGAAAAACGGAGACGTCATCGCAAAAACGCTGCACAGCCGCCATTTTGAAATTAATCGCTTCGAAAAAATTATTGTATACAGTAACTGATATGTATAATAAACACCCTTTTTTGTAATCTCGATTTATTTTGTAGTTTTTCTGAAAAAAATCCCCAAAAAGCCTATTTTTTTCGGCATTGAAAGTGGCCTAACCCCTTAAAATAAATTTGATGTATTTCGAAAGTGTATTTATTTTTATATCAACTTTTATATCAATATCTATAATATAAACGTATTCAAAAATTCATTAGAATAACTTTTTTCAGCGTCTAAAGTGAGAAGACCCCTTAACTTGGCGATGTCGTTGCTACGACAGAGAGAGCTTCTCATATCTCTGTTTCTCTTTTGCATACGGACAAAATGAATGACTCTTATGCACTATGATTGGATAATTTGATCAAATGTAATTTCAGCCAAAGGTACCATTTTTAAAGTCTGATTACTTACAAAACTAAAAATAAGGGTTGAATCGCCCGTTCATATTTATTTCTCTCACAGCACATTTAAAAGATGTACATTGAATTGAATGAAATGGGTAACGGTTCAGAGAGGGGTTAAAATTGAAGTTCACGTATTTTTGCATTTGTGCTGGATAGCAAGCTTAAGGGGGTAAAGACTTATTCATAGACTTTCGACGATATTTAATGAAAATTGGGGCGTTTGGAGGACATGAGGGGTGAATTCGTATTCAGGGGGTAAATCCATATCAACTTATGATTTTTTTTAACCATTTTTTTTGCATTTTGGTCAAACATTTGTGGCTTCACCGAATTGCCCGTGATTTCTTTTCTGTTTCGATTTCAAACATCGTTCTGATATCATTATTTTCGTAATCGTATTCTCTTTAAAATGCCGTTTGATTAATCGACCTACGATTATTTTTCGTTTTTTGCCAGAATTTCAAAGCTGGACCATCGATTTTAACATTCGGGAGCATACATTGATAGAAACTAAAAAAAAGATTAAAATTTGTTAAAAAATCGCGTTTCGGCCACTGGCCAAGTGTCTCCACTCAATCGTCGCTCACTTATTTTCCGTTTCAATTTAAAACTCCGCTCAGCGCGCATTCTCGCCGCAATCGTTTGCTCTAAAAACTGTCGCCGAAGCCGTCGGTTACGATTATTTTTCGATTTTTAGAAAAATTTCAAATACCGACTGCCGATTTTCGCAAATTTCTCCATATTCAAAATGTCAGTTTAGAGTCTGTACAAAAATTAAAAATTAGTAGACACATGTTAAATACAAAGCATAACAACTGTGATAAGGGAGGATAAGTAAGGGGTGGTTTACTCCCTCAAGCTTGCTATCGAGTAAAAATGCAGAAATACGTAAACTTCAATTTTATCCCTTATTCGAACTGCTACCCGTTTCATTTAGTTTAATGCACACCTATCAATCGTGGGGTAAAAAAAATCAAGGGTTGGTTCATTCCTTAATTTATGTTTTTTTTTAAATCCATTTATAGAGAATTCCTGATCGTTTTGCATTAGAAGAGTTTTCGTTTTCTTTTACCAAAATAGGTTGCTTATGGTGGCAACTGCAAAGTCAGTCCTTGATAGTTTCACTCTAAGCGGTGGTTTCGCTCCTTCAATTCGTTTTTCTGCCGATTAAAAAAAAATACGTATCTAATAGTCGTCAATCCCCTACGATATGCACGACGTTCAGCAAAATCTAAGACGGACACTAAAGTGATGTTCCTCGTTAGTGAGCGTCAAACTGTCATCAGTCTCGTATCCAATGGCCAAGAATTGGTGTACCACTGATTTCGGGAAGAATGACAATTTTCCAAACTAACGATTCGATCTCTCGAATAATTTCGTCCATTTTTCCTGCATTACCGCTCGGCAGAAAAGTTCTCAATGCTTCCGTTACGTTTCGCAATTTCGGCCAGCAATCATCGGTCAAACTGTACGATTGTTTCTTATTTCAACTTGATCGAGCCCGAAATTGGTTTGATCCGTGGAACCCGTTTGTCATGTTCAGCCATTTTCGTAAGTTATGTTTTTGGGGAGAAAACAATTTTTTACCAATGACCGCACTCTGCGAGGAGAGAAAGTGAGCTCGACGACCCCTGAGGTTGACGGCACCTTGTTAATACGTCCCGTGAGCGTCACGGTATCACTAAATGTTTCAATGGTGGAGGTAAGGCGAGCTTGATGCAGCTGACAAGGAACATCACTTAAATCTGGTGTGTCAAATCAAAAGAAGAGACAACGGCCTTGCCTGACTTCTTTGAAGAAGAGGAAGGTTTACTCTATGGCCCAGGCATGGCAGATTGATGGTGAGACCATTTTTTTTATTATGAATTATATATAACTTTCAAACGCGTTTTTCTCAAAACACGATTTTTTCCAACTGCTGCCATGATATCTCGAAAACTATTTGATTGATTCTGCTCAAATTTATACAGCATCTTTAGTACATAAATAACTACAAGTTGAACTAAAATAATTACGATTGCTTCATTAGTTTTCTTTTTATCAGCTATATAGACCGCCAAAAATACGAAAAATTGAATTTTTTTAAAAGCGTCAAAAAAATATTTTATTTCGGAATTATAACATTATTTTAGTTCCATGTAGAGCCTCGAGTCTCACGATTAAAATGGCGTTTGGTTTTTTTATTTCAGATAAGCAGAACGGCCGGAATAATGGCAGCAGTGGAGCACCTCTTTTTATATATGTGTTCCTGTTGGGCGGTGTATCTCCAACTATACTCTATATAATGACTTCAAAAAATTCACAAAGTTTGTTTAAATGTTAATAAAAATGATATACCATTTATAAATTATTTTATTCTAACGGTTTGTCAAAAAACAATTCCCCAAAAAAGCATCAAAAAACGGCCTTCACACTCGACGACCCCGTTAAGTGTCCTTCGATTTTGTTGAAACTCATATACGTGATAAAGCAATGAAAAATATTAGACACGTATTTCTTTTTATCGACGGAAAAACGATTTTGACGGGGGAAACCACCCCTCAAAGAAAGGCGTGTCGAAGGGTGATTTTGCAGTTTCACCCACAAGCAGTTCACCGATCTGAATGAAACAAAAACCAAAACTCTTGTAATGTAAAGAGATGAAAAATCCACCATAGAAGTATTGAAAAAAATTAAATGAAGGGGTGACACGCTTTTTTTGAGGAGCGGTTTCCCGCCTTAACCCTTCGACTGCACTGGGTCGTGTTGACCCCATTTTTTTTCAACAATAGGTGGACACTCAGCCCCGATTCTACATGCCGTCCGTGTACCGAGGACAGCTGTCGAAAAAGAACCTGGGGTCGCGTCGACCCCGTTTATACAGTAGTGCGGTGAAAGTGAAAACATTTTTTTTTTGTGAAATTTGGTTTTTTGTGAAATTTTATACCACGCCTAAGGGAGTTACGATAGCAAATGGTCATAGATATTTTTTATTTTGCGCTACTATAGTAAATAATATATTTAGCATGCCGATCGTAAAACTAAAAGTAAGTGTCCGTTATGCAGGAGGGCTATGTGCAACGAGCACCGAATGTACTTATGCGTCAATTGCGGTAAATGTGAATAATATTAAGTCATTGAAGTAAAAAAATGCGAAAAATATACGTTTTAAACAATTAATCTGCCGAAGGAGACGATTTTTTCCATTTTTCACTATCCCAAAAATGCTCAAATTAAAACCTCCGAATAAATACACTCTTTGGAAAGACGGTCGACACTGTCTTTTTTGGTATCTACGAACCTTTCTCCTTAAAAACCTCAAAGGACTTTTTTTTACATTTTGAAAAAAAAATATGATCTTTTTCGTGCAAGTACGTATTTTTCAACGCATCTGCCACTTTGAATCAACTTAATTTTTGTGTTTCTTGAAAAATAAATTTGGGGTGATAAAATAAGGACAATTGACTACAAAAAACGTCATTACAAAAAAATGCATATTTACCGAAATGAAATGATCTGAACAACGTCTGGGGTCGGATCGACCCCAGATGCAGTCAGAGGTTCGTGGCGAAAGTGTGCAGTCGAAGGGTTAAAACCGTTTTTCCGCCGATAAAAAAGTGTCTAATAGGTTTTAATGCTCTATCACGTATATGAGTTTCAATAAAATCGAAGGCGGACACTTAAGTGACGTTCCTTATGAGTGAGGATGAATCAGGCCACCGGGTAACTCGACGCGCTTGGATTTTGGGTAATTATGCAGTATGAGGACTTTTCCGAAAAACGACGGGAAATTTTCTCACCGTCAACTTGTTTATTCCATCATATTGAGTGATATTCCGTCGGGGGAGGCTGATATTTCCCATTAATTCCATGAGTTGTGGGGTTTTAAAGTTCGCGAAAACACGTGATAAAATAGGGAATTTTTAAATATTTCGACGCCTATATTGGGGAGTTTGTTTGGGTTTGTGTAGGTTTGTTTGGGTTGGTCCTTAGGAAACACCCAGCTGCTTAGTGACAACAAACAAGAGGCGTCGAAATATTACCTGTTTCCGGAAACAGGACAGCTGTGGTCACGAAGTCAAAACATATACATCGTTACCTTCATGATACACAATCTATAAGGAAACACGTAGCTGTTTAGCAAGGCGTCGAAATATTACATGTTTCTGGAAACTTCAAAACCCCATAACGTATGGAATTAAAGGGAAATGTCAGCCTCCCCCGACGGAATATCACTTACCACAATGGAATAAACAACATCATGGCGAAAAAAAAATTCTCGTCGTTTTTCGGAAAGGTCCTCATACTGCATAATTACCGGATTTTGCGCCAGACTCGTAGAGTCAATAGGGTATTTTACTCCATGTAAGAAAAATACAACGAATGTCAAAATAAGGTAGTTTTCGCAATAAGCAATCGAATAATGTTGATTTTAATTTATAAAAACACAAAATAAATTGTATAATTCGTTAAAAAAAACTTTTTCTATCTGTTCAACTAAGATGCGAAACGGTAGCCGCCATAATGGATCCCGACGCGACGTAATTCACATAGTAAACAAAGAAAGCGGTAGACGTATTACTCTCTAACACGTGAAAGAAAGCGTCAACAACTATGTATTCTCGTTTGTCATAGTTAATTGCAAATTTTCGAATAGTTATCTATACTTCAAAAAAGAACAAATGAGTTTTTTCGGACTATGACTTTGGATCTCTTTTCACAAGTTTTAAGGTAGTACCTCCACAGAGGAGTTGAATTGAGAAATGGTTGAAATTTGACATATACGTTATTTAATACATTATCCAAACATCTGTGCAATTTGAATAAGTTTGACCACCCCAAACCTGAGATATTTACACTTAAAGTTGGCTTGGTTAACACGTAACAAATGCGTTATGATGGGCAAACAGAGCATCATTAATTCTCCCGTCAAAACTAAAATTAAGAAATTGATAAAAAACGAGGATAAGCTACAGTAAGATATCACGAATAATGTGAAAAAAAATGAGAATGATTCACCATCTAGTTTCCAAGATATAACCATGAGAAGCCTTCACAATTTTCGTGCGAAGCCTGGCAAAGCCTGGAAAAAAAACAATTGGGGCAAAGCCTGGACAGTCCCGGCAAAAAGTTTACTGGCAATGGCCGATCAAAAACACAATACAAAATATATTTTACGGCAATAAATGATATCCATCGTATTATCTACTGGTACCGAGTCAATATTGCGTAGTTTTTAATTTTATTCATCACTAATTAAACCAATTATTAATCTTTTAAACATGAACATGGTACGTAAAGTTTCGGTTGAGATTTTCGAATAGGAACTATATTAATCAAGTCTTCCTCATATTTATATCAATCGGCATCTTAATCCCCAACTTTCCCGGTGTTTTACACCAGTATTCTTACATTTAGGAACAATACACCAATGATAGGGATTGTAACTCACGTTTAACCAAAAGAATGTACGTATTTGCAATTGGCGCAGCGTCGATGCGCCATGCATGTGACGTCATGAACCGAAGCAGCATGGCGGCTAGTGTTTTCGCGGGGAAATTTGAAATGTAAAATTTAAATGAATTTTTATGGCACCGATCGATTTCATAAAATCGAAATAAAAATTGTTGTAGTTTATTAAATACCACCAAAGGATCAAATTGAGCCACCTTTCAAAAAGGGTGCAATACCCCATCCTCTCTCTCTCTTGTTGTTACGTTCTCCGTATCATCTCTGATATAGCTTTTTCTCTCACTTTTCCGTCTCGAGCCTCTCGCATTGTTTTTCGTGCTCTAGAAATATCATACGTTCTATACTTCGAATACAGCTGTTGTGCGGGCCTTTCAGATCCACGCGAGTTTGGAAACAAATCGTAACTAGTCCAACTGGCCTAGCAGTTGTCGACGCATCATGCCGCGTCTGAGGGAGATAGAGGAAAAGTGACGAGGGGAGAAACGGGCGCGAGGAAGCGAGAGATTTTTATCACTAGGTAGGCCATCACTCACACGGTTTTGCAAACGCACGCATGGGGATTATGCGGTAACACAGGAATAATACACGAAAACTAAATCAGCTACTGTTGGATCGATGATGGTTTTAACGATTTTTCGTAGGCTATCCAATTTTTCCGAATGTCCTCTTTGATGGCCTGACGGAAACGCGATATGGTGGGGTAAGCTCCTTGGTACGCAAACGATTTAATTAAAAACCTATATAGAGGCGGGGTATTCCAGCTTAAGGCGGGATATACATTTAGACAGGAAAAAAAAGCAATATTGGGGGATTTTTTGAACGAAGAAATAATTATTCTACAATTATCAAACTTTAGGTATACTTTAATGGTATATTTAAATATACAAAACAATTTTTTAAATTAATCCATCATCATAATGATGGAGCTGTGGCAGAGTATTACAGCAAAGTCGCTGTGGGAGTTGCGAATCGGCGTGCAGTCTAGCTTCCCGTAGATTTTGATTTGCAAAAAAGTTCAAACATTTTTTCAGTTAGGACATGTATAGTTTCTATGTGACGGTAATTAAAATAAGAAAATGCAAATTTAAGAAAATGACACGCATTTACAGAAAAAATCAACATTTCATGCAACATTCCTGTAAAATGTGGATTAAAAAAGTCGTTTTTTTTTTCAATTTTTCAAAAACAATTCTCGTCGAGTAGAAGGTACGAATATTAGCAATATTTCTACCAAGTTTCAACTCAAGCGGCTTAATAGTTTTTGAGTAATCCTGCACGCTAATTTCGATAGTGCAGTTTTGAGAAAAGCGCGTTTGAAGTTCACGCCCGCTCCGAATCCGAGCGTTGACGCGCTGCAACGTTTGAAGTTTTTCGAATTTCGTTTTGAAACTTTCGGAAAATATTCTACATACATAAGTCGTTCGTTAAAAGAAAAAAGAAAACGATTTTCAGATCGTTGTAAATGTATATCCCGCCTTAAGGGGCCAGTCCACTTTGGAGCCACGAAAAAGGCTATTTTCGCGATTTTTTTTGAGGATTTTATAAAAGATATGAATATAAAAGTTGTTGAGCTTGATAAATAAAGTCTTGAAAAACATTTAAAAAAAATTAATTCGTTTTCATTGATTTTTAAGTACAAAAACTATAGTTTAACGTAACGCCTCAAAAATAGGTGCGCTAGGTAGCTCCATCACAACTCGGCAACGGCTTGTCTGAAACAAAAAAATCAAAGTCCATTAGATTCAGTATGACACCAGCTACAAAAAGACCCTCGGATATAACATGTTATCAAAAAATAAAAAAATGCTAGACGAAAAATGAGAAAAGTAAAAAAAAACACGTTTTTTTCGCAGTTTTTCGCAAAAAAAGAGTAAAAATCATAATTTTAAAACCATCGAGGGTCATCTTGTTGCGAATCATGTTTACAATATGTGGTTCAAATTTCAAGAGGATCGGTTCAATAGATTAGAGATACGATGGAGCTAGATTTTGAAAACGTTGTTTCGAGAAAAACGCGTTTGAAGTTTATACTATGAAAAAGTCTTACCTAAACTCAGTCGGCAATTCCTGCACCGTACAAAATCCCTTCTGATTTCCAAAGTGGACTGGCCCCTTAACTCAGACAACTATTTCCCTCAACATTGTGGATTATAGACTTCCACAGTGTTTTTGTTTTAATTTTTTTTCTAATCTTTCCCCAATTCTTTGCTGTTTTACGTTTGAAAAAAATCGAAATATCCACAGGGGCTGTTTTTCAAATTCTGAATAAACTTAGCTACGTTTTAGACTTGTTTTGTGCATTTTTCACCAAAGCTCAAATTGTGCTTCCGATATTTACAATTTTTTTTGTGAAATTTCGATATTGGGGATGATTATTTTGAAGTTCGGATATCAGAAGAATATTTTTTCGGTCGGAAAAAAAATCGACTTTTACATCATTTTAAGCGTTTATCCGATGAAAAATGTTACGCTGATCGCAAATATCACGGCGTTTCCACGGCGAAAGTTCAAAACTTTGCCGGTGAAACCCGAAAAATGCGTTTCCATACACATTCGACGATTTTATATAAAAATTGAGAGTTTTGTGGGAAATGGACGTTCAATCCATATTCGGGAGGGATTATATACGTTATGAGTATTACATAACGCAGGATGTTATATAATCTCCCGAATATGGATCCCCGCAGGATGTTAATGACCTCCCGAACATGAATTCACCACCCATTTCCCCCAAAAGTCAATTTTTATAAAAAATCGTCGAATGCGTATGGAAACGAATTTTTATTACAACGCAGGAGGTATTATTATACAGGGTGTCCCTCTTATCTCTGCCACCCGAAATAACTCGGTAATTATCGACGTATCAAAAAAATGTTCCAAACAAAAGTTGTACGGTGTGAAGGTGGCCATCAAATGCGACCAATTTTTTTATTTCGTTGGAGGCGCTGACGCACAGTGAAGGTCACCTCCACTTTTTAAAATGGAATGGTACATTTTCCTACCATCTTGTGGAGCACCTCAAGCCGCATAAAAAACATCCGGGGGTTGAAGCCGTTCAAGGTCATTCAAGGTCACATATAAAATGAAATACAAATATAAATATCTCGAATCACTACCAAATATTTGGCAGTGATCTGTGATATTTAGATTTGTATTTTATTTTAATAGGAGTTCCATGTCACCAGGAGTGAGGTTTCCCATCATTTTCAGAAAGTATAGATTATGACAGGAAGTGTTTCAAATAAAAGTTATTTCGTTTCAAGAGGGAGAATGGCAATTATTTTCGATTCAATTATTTGTTTCAAATCTTGGGCGCAATTAGCAAAGTGATGTGAAGGTCGACCTCAACATTATTAATTAAGAATGCCTCACATTTTATTCTATATTCTCATAGCTTAGGGTCGGAGGGATGGGAAGAAGATAGAGAGAGGGAGAGGGTGAAAGTATTTGGTGGGTAAGAATCCTCCGTAGGTAGTGAGAACAAATATATAAAATTAGAAACGTAAAAACAAAAAGAACAATTGACAGATAACGAGAAATGCCTAATTATGAAGGGATGGTGAGAGACAGAAATATTTTGGCGGGAAAACTCCCACACAGTGAGGTGATGGCCCCTTCTCACAAGAAACATCACTGTGGTGTCCTCCTCCGATTTCGTTGAAACTTTTTTATGTGGAAGAGTATCAAAAACTGTGAGACACGTATTTTTTTTTTACCGGCGGAAAAACGGTTTCAAGGGGTGAAACGTACCCTAAAAAATGGGGATGTTTTTCGTTTTTCCTCGACAACGTTTTAACGGTACGAGTTGAGAATTTCAAATTGCAACAATGTTTATTTTTTTGAGTACTATACACTGGAGATGAGAACGATAACTTTATCGACGAAAAACGAAAATCACCCCTATTTTCGAGGGTACGTTGCACCCGTGAAAACCGTTTTTCCGCCGATAAAAAAAAACGTGTCTCTTAGTTTTTGATACTCTTCCACATAAAAAGTTTCAACAAAATCGGAGGAGGACACCAAAGTGATGTTTCATGTCAGTATCCAATAGAAGATTTTCTATAACCCCGTCGGAAATACGAAAAAATGCAGAATTGAGGGGCTTGATTTGCTATCGATACGATTTTAACGTGGGCGATGCCAAGGACACAATTAGTAAATATACAGGGTGTTAGGAAGGTCGATGCAAAGACTTAAGGGGGTGATAGGTCATCTCGTTGGGTACATATCTAACCTAGGTTCCCTTAGTCCAAAGTCCAACAATTTCGAGTTATCATGGTAAGTATGATTTTTGGAAAATTTCCCAAAATTGGGTACTAACTCGTTCATAATATTCAAACAAACAATAATCGGCAACTAAAAACTTATTTGCGTCTTAGCTTAATGTGTATTAAATCGACAAACACCTATACAATCATCTGTATCCACACAACTAATTAAATGGGACGTGTTGAATAATTTAAAACTTGTCAAAAAATAAAAATACCGCTTATGTTAATGCTATTTAAAAAAAATAGCATTAACATAAGAGGTAAACGAGTTAGTACCCAATTTTGGGAAATTTTCCAAAAATCATACTTATCGTGATAACTCGAACTTCTTAGACTTTCGACTAAGGTAACCCAGGTTAGTTATGTCCCTAACGAGGTGACCTATCACCCCCTTAAGGCTTTGCATCGACCTTTCCAACACCCTGTATATATGTGGCTTGACATAATTTTGAGTAAGGGGATATGTGTGTGTGTGCGTGATGAAGGGAATTTAGTAGAGGAGTAAACAGAAATCTTATCAATTGGTTCATCGATGTGACTGGCTTTCGAGATGATTTTCCGCCTTGGTCTACGATATTCAGATAAGAGAGACTGTACTACCCTAGTCGACTTTGATGTCCAATTCGTGCAGCGAACGATATTATTTCTATTGAGTTGGCCCTTTGAGGGTTGGTAAATCTGCGGAGAATCCCTTGCGGCGTACAAGTCACGAGTCGGCTACCGTTTCATCGTTTAATTTCTCCTTTTTCATTTGTTTCTCAGAGTATGCTCTGTGCATCCATCCGCAGTTTCTGGCAAGTTCGGTGATGGGAAGAAAAACAAAAAACTCCCGACGATTTCAGGCATGAAACATAAGTTATTTTGTCCCGCCGATTTAAATATACATCAAAGTGTTTATAATTGATGTCGAAGCTTCATACACACAAATATTTCAAACCAAAAACTGAACATTTGGAACTCAGAACTCTGCAATTTGACGAAAATATTTTTGAAAATAGGTCTATGGGAAGTGTGTACATTTATTTGCAATCATAATAAAATCCAATGACTGTCAACCAATTGTTAAAACAAAAAATTATCTAACAAATTAGCGAAAACTTTTGTATCTCCATACAAAGTGAATTCGTTCATATTTTCGAACAGCATGACCCTTTTTTGGAAATATTTCCTTTATAAAAGAATGTTCGATGGCTGTACTTATGATATGAAATTACCTGTCCAATGAGTTGGCAATTGAAAAGAATTTCCATGAGTTTCCCAACTACAGCCTTTCGGAAATTCAACAACAGGAATTTTAACTAAAGGATCAAAATTGAACGAATCATGAGGGTTTAGAAAAGTCAAAAACAGGAATTTTAAATCGAGGATCAAAACTGAAAAAAATCATAAGGGTTCATGAGATTTATAAAGGAAAAATCAGGGAATTAATTCCATATATGTAGAAAACAAAAAATTTCCGATTAATTTATTAAGCAATTTTTTGTTTATACATTTTGTTAATTTTCCTTATTATAGTTTTCTATAGTTATTATAGTTTTTTGTTATTATTATTATTATTATTATTACTATTACCATTATTTTGAAGTATCATTATGATTTTATTATTATGATTTTGATTCAATTTTAAAATTGTTGGTGTAAATAATCGGATTTATTAGGCCAAACAAAACGCTATTGACCTTAATAACATGATACAATTGAATGTTTTTTTTTTTTATTCAAAAGATATATTGTTAGCCGAGAACAATATATTATTGAAATTAACTAAAAAATGATTGCGAACAAATTATATAGTTTTAAATGCATTTTCTGCAACGAACAAAAAAAGCGTTTCAATTCATAACACGAATATTGTTGATTTGAGTACACAAAAAAAATTGAATTTCGCTCGTTTGATTCAGATAAAATTTCTATTCAATAAATATGTTATTTTATTTTTTTCACCAAATCTGATAGTGATTTCCGAGTACATTGTTCGTTAGAATATTAATATTTTATTTTGATGGAAAAATATTAAGCAAATGTCTGAATTGGTTCAAAAATTATGCGAAAATAAAATTTGTTTCTTGCGCATTTGGTTGAAAAAATTTAACCACATCATGGCCGAGCGTCACCGAAATTATAGGTGTGAGGAAACCCGTAGTTCTCGGAGTAACCGCTAGAAGCCGCACGCGCGCTCGTTTCTCGTAAGCGTAGCGCGAACCGAAAATCTACTTAAATGCCGGAGAAACTCTACAGAGTATCGCTTCTTGGCCTGTGGCTAAGATCAAAGTGTAGTATCTGTTCTTATCAGTTAAATATCTGATATTCTCTCCATGGATATTCCATTGGATATTTGATATTCGCTCCACTATTATCATGGATGATCATTGTAATGCTCACTTTTTATTCAAGATTTAATACAAATTGAAAAACTTACGTCCGATGGCATATTCATTTTGATGTAGTAAAGAAATAATGAATACTATTTATTATATTTTTGTACGAAATAAAAAATGTTGTAGCAACCGCTTAATTATTTCATCCATACATCTTCGGATTGTGTATATAATGATTTCAATCGAATCTAATTTTATTTGAAAGATGATGTAGATACTCGGAGAACAGAAAAGCTGTTTCGAATAAAATAATATGTTATTTGAATCAATCACATTTTCCAATATTTTATAGTATTGTAACAATCTCATATATCGGTGGCACTCCGCAGCAGCACATTTATTTGGATCAATCAATATATTTTTTTGATTCAATTGGTTTTTTTTCTCAGTGTCCGAATCCAATTTTTCTTCTCTCCAGGCATCAGTGAAAAATACCATCAATTAGCATTTACATGAATGTAAAAAACTTTGTACTCGACATAAATGACAAAAATGACAACAAAACGTCATCGACTCTTCCCTGCGTGCTACAAAGAGCAAATGAATTTCAATGAGTGTGCGTCTGAGCTTTCTGGCGGTTGCAGATGTTTCTGGCATTTTCTCGGCGTTATTTATCAATGATATCCACGTAACTTGGCTCTCAAAATATGCCGATGCATGGCGGCTTTGGATTGCCGGCACATTTGAAATTCCGAGCGGCCTCGTATACAATCTTCGCGATAGCCGTGTATTGATGTACGAGTTTTGCACGACAGTTTATGTGCGTGAGTTCACCCGCTACCCCCTTTGAGTTTTGAATGTAGTTTTACCCGTAAAGCATTACACCCTTCTCTCTCTCTCGCTGTTGGTTGGGGCCCGTCGTACATAATCTGTATTGAAAGGCAGTGATGCTCCGTAAGATGAGACGATGAACGGACAGTGGGGTGGGGTCAGAGAATAAGGGGTTAGGAGATCGGATTGAAGCTGACGTACGTAGCGCACTCACAGCTAAAATGTCACTTACGTGTATTTGTATGTGAGAGATAAAGAGATAGAGAGGGGGGAATAGAGAGGGAGAGAGAGAGAGAGAGAGAGAGAGAGAGAGAGAGAGAGAGAGAGAGAAAGAGAGAGAGAAACGTACACAGCTGTGCTTCGGCGCAGGTATATGTGTGTATAAATCTGTCCCGGTCTCTCCACTGTCGCCGATAACTTCTAACCCGACCTGTGCAAGGGCACACTCCATTCAGCGCGCGAAGAGAGGCCACCGGAAATGCCGGAAACACGACCGGGTTTTGCGTTTGTGTACTACGTTCTACTTTGTACAAACTCAAATACATACGCATGGGGATGGCTATACGGTTGCAACACATATCGCAGTGTTCGCGGAAACGCACTTGCTCTTTGATTATCAAAGCTCGTGCAGAAATTGTCGCAGATATCTATTTGAATTCCCATATTTGTGACTAATTCCTGATGGCGATCCAGTGGGGCATGACATTGGATCCCTATACTAAAACGTCATGCTCGTGCTTCGGATTCTGATCGGGTTGGACCATCGGAATCCAATGTACGAATCCATTATGAATCCTGAAGGATTCCTACATTATCGAATGGAATCCTATACTCTTGATGGATCCCATCGCATTTGGAAGTTGTATATTGTAAACGAAATATGTAGATATACAAAATGAATGGATCTTAAAAGGGATAAATCTTATCTTGAAAAGCTGCCAAGTGCGAGTCGAGCCTCGCTGTATTAGGGTTCCGTACATATGACTAATTAACTTCTTTTTGAAACTAGATATTTAATTAGGTAATGCTTTTTTTCTGTATTAGTTCTTAGGTAGTAATAAACTGAACCCGCATGGGGTGATGATGGGTAAGGAAAGTTTTGCATACTCCTGCTGTAAGCTAATAACGAAAATACATAAAACTATTGCTATTTAAATATTTGCAATACCCAATTACTTATTTTCGAAGTCGGTACCAGCCAATTGCCCATATTGTCACATTTTTCGCAGAAAAAGCGGAGGCGAAGACAAATTAATGAAATATACGATCTGCAGTTTTTTTTTAAATTGGCAATCTCGTTTCTTCCGCGATGTCTCGTTCTTGGTTGGCACCGGCTAGAAGAATAAATAATTCGGTATTGTAAATATTTGAATAACAATAATTTTATACATTTTCCTTATAAATTTACTGAATTATGTATACAATAAATTATTATATATACTACATTATACATCGGCGTTGTCGGTATTTTTTGTTTAAAAACAGTATATAGTACATAATATACAGAAATTCCAAATTTCTAACTAGTTAAGTTTTTTTAGATAGACGCAGTAACAAAAATGGTATAAAGCTGAAAACTTTGACGGCCCCCCATTTCTTTATTTTTGAAGATAAAAAAGAATTTCAAAAGATGTTGTACTCTACTCAATGAGCTTCAAACAATGATACCCCACATGCTAGAGTGAGCATTTCTTTCAGCTCCTTTGTCATGAATGGGACCACCATAAAAAAAAATTGAATTGAATTCTAATTCAATATTCGGTTTTTGGTCATTATTCTGCACAAAATATCCACATTTCAGGTCTGTAACTCAGGCCGTTTACGAGCTAGAGACCCGAGACATACGGACAGCCAGACAGCAGTGTGACAGCAATAGGGCTCCGCTTTGCCCTTTGGGTACGGAATCCTAAAAAGTATAAATCGCTTGAAAAAGTATATCTCAAAAATCGATTTTTTTCACATCACTGGAAACTCACTGTAACTATCGTTTGGTATTTATTTTACTGCACTTTGCCATAACATCAGGATACACGTCGACGCTCATTAAGCGTGCAGGTCATGTGTTAACACGCCGAGTTTTTTATCGTGATATTTCACATATTTTCGATGCGAACGTGGTAAGAATGTTCAAACGGTGTTCATCGGGAAACAGTGCGGAATCCAATTGGAGCCCAATGCGGACTCTCCATGGGCGGTGTCCTTAACAAATTTCTATAGAGATGTGGGTGCATATTGAGACTCCCAAACAAATTTGTGCAGCAGATTACTTCTTCTGGGAGATCCAACGAATTCCAGCTGAGAATAAAACAAAACATGTCAACCAACTTTAGTGGGGAAGCAGCGCGGAAACCACTTCGATTCCAATGTAAATTTCCTACCTGTGGCCTCCCTATCAAATCCCTATGGGGATGGTAGGATCTGTGGACTCCTCAACAAATTTCGGTGCAGAAATGCCTTGCCACGGTTCGTCAAAATGATTATTCGCAGCTTAAGGCCTTAGATACCTTTGGATGGTCGGAAAACAAGGCCTTTTTTGGATTAAAAAAAATACTAATGAAGCAATCAAAATGCGGTTTGGAGGGTTCATTTTTCACATCTGTAGGTACTTGGATCAATTCTCTATGTTCAAGAAAAATCCAAAATTGCGGCTCAGTGAAGTACTAATGGACCATTCAAAATGAGGTTTCGGGGGTTTATTTTTCATACCTGTCGGTACTCAGATCAATTTTTTATTTTCCAAAAAAAAAATACACAATAGCGGTCCAGTGGCTGGTAGAAAGTGAACTCCATTTCTAGGGCCTTCCATGGGCGGACTCGTTGATGACGCCCATGAGCACCCAGGCCAAAAAAGATTTTTTTCTCTCGTAATCTACATGACTTCTGCTAGTGAAGTACACACGATTATGGGAAAATATTTGTTTTCCAAAGTTGAAACCATTTTGAAAAAAAAGTTGCTCTTTCGACTGAAAAATGGCCTTAATTTGTTCATAAAACCCGTAATTGTTGATCGGTGGTAAAAATCGTGTGTACTTCGCTAGAAAATCTATCTGAGAAGCTACAGCTAAAATTTGTAGTCAATTGGTCGAAAATTGTAGGAGCTTAGAGAACGCCCGATTTTGAAAAAATGGTTTCAAGAAAACGCGTTTAAAGTTTTGAATCCATTTTCGAACCACATTCGTATTAAGGGGCTTTACCAGTGTGAACGCTAAAAATTTGGGTGTTTTTCGGGAATTTTTTTAAAGAAAAGTACTCAATTAAATGTTTTGAAAAATATAGAATATATTTGGCTATATTTGACCTATATTACATAATTTTTTCATAGAAAAATATTGAGATCGAAGCGACTTATGCGCTGCCTTCGGAGGCGCCAAAAAAAAGGTTCCTCCATTGCTGACATGATTCCGGCCGATTGAGTAGCTGAAACCGAAACAGGAAAAAATGTCGATAAACTGGAAGGTATTTCCTGTACAATGACGTAGGATTTTCGAAAAATATCAAAATCTAACAAAATGGCGTAGTTATGAAAAAAAGTCTGTTTTCTTGCCTATAAAATGGTCGTTTTTTTTTCAATGCCAAATCGTCAATTTTCATCCAATCAAAAATATCCTACGTCATTGTAGAGTAAATATATTCAAGAGTACTCAGTTCAAATTGCAAGTCAATCGGATAATTACTCTTTGAGTTACAATGTCAGCTAATTTGAAGAATCTCATTTCATATTCTTGAAAGTATAAAAATCTCATCTCATATTTTTGGAAGTATAAACTGTCGAAAAAGGCAACAAAAAAATCGATTTTTTGAAAGTGTCACACTGGGTATAGCCCCTCAAAATGATGTACAAACCTAATTGGAGCTTAATGAGCTTAAATGATGCTTAATGAGTTTAAATGATGTACAAACATCTTGGGATGTTTGTACATCATTTAAGCCAATGGAAAAAAAACGAGTAATATTTTTTCAAAGGTACACAAAGCCATGAGGTAACTAAAAATTATTCTTTAAAAATTAAGGTCAATTTTTTAAATCACCTCCGGCTATTCTCAGGATGGTCCTCAATTTTCTCAAAGTGCGTCTTCTATTTTGGACCCAGAAGGCCCAAAGGTGTTTTGAAGGCACTAGGGTGGTCCTCAGTATCGAATCCCCTCAAAATCACCTTCCTGTCACTTTAGATAAAATGCAGACTTCTCGGTTGAGAAAAGCCTGAAAAAGAATGTCGAGTTTTTCAGTATTGACTCTCTTTCCATCGTTCGTGAGTTCATTCGCCGTTTCGACACTTGAAACGAGAATCGTCGGAACCTTTTCCCTTTGCTGCTCGTCTTCCAGCCGTCAGAAGCTTCGACGTCGTGGCACTCTCTGATTCTCTCTTATCTCTAGGCCACTCGCTTCCTGTTCGTTTTTCGGTGTTCTTGTCTCGTTTGCATCCGGTAGCGATTGGCTTCCGAACTGGAAAACAGCAGCAACCCGATGCAGAGACTCAATGGCCAATTTGGGTGTTAGCAGGCTGCGATCGTGTCATCGTTCTCGAATACCCACGCACTTGCATTTTACTCCCACGCGTTCAATGTGTCACTGCAATAAATGAGTATGCTGCAGGCGTGTTGAAACGACGTATCATTCGCAAGCTAGGTTGAAGGTTATTAGTAGTACGTGCTAGATACGTTGAAACAATATCTGCCGCTTGTTTTTCCATATTGAAATAATACGCTTTTTACCGAGCCTTTACAGTAGCTTCCAACGTGTTGTCCAATAGCACATATACGGCAATACAAACAATGTGCATTGAATCAACGAGGTTGGGGACAATCCACGTGGAGTACACGCGAGTAATTCACCGCGCGATACGCCTGACAGCAATACCTTTCCACGCGTGTTGTTTCGCTATGCACGTACAGTCGAATCTCGATATAACGAATCTCTCGGGAAGTTCGTTATATCGAGATTTCGTTACATCGAGATCAAGTTGTTCAAAATATTCTTTAAAAAAAAATCGTGGTATAAGTATAGGGATATTTTTTAAAGAAATTTTAAAATTAGAGCCATTTTTACAAGCAATTAGCAGTTAGGGCACAATGTATATTGTGCCCTAACTGCTGTTGTATCAAGGTTTCGGGTGTCTTGCAGAAGGGAATGGACAAATCTTCGTTTGATCGAGGATTTCGTTACATCGAGGTTCGACTCTATAGCGAATTTTAATTTATCGCAAACAGATTCCCGAGAATTGTACGAGGGCAAAGTGGAGAAAACAAATCGTCAAATATTTTATGTACACTGTGCATTGTGTAATTATTGTTAGTGTGATGGTCCCGTAGTATTATCGTGTATTAAACAATGTACGTTTTTAAACATGGCCGTCAATAAATTGATTTGATTATTCACGGTCACCGTAATGGACGTTGGGTTTCGGTGAAAGTTTTCTCTACATCCATCTGCAAATGCTTGACAAAATGATATGAATACTCGGAGTTTGGCGAATTAAAAGAAACATGAAAAGAACGAAACCGGACTTGTCCACACTACGGCAATTTTTTTTCTTCTATTTTTCGTGTTTTTCAAGCACACGTTGATTACCTCCCGAAGTACTTTGAATCGAGTCCGGCTCTAAACACTTGAACATTTTTAAGCGAAATGGCAGTTCTTAGGCACAAAAATAAGTGAAATTTAAATGAAAATTTCATTTGATGTAGGTTGGACAAGTCCGTTTCCGTTCGCCCGCTACTGATTTATTCTCTGTATAGATCCACTCTCCAGGAAAGGTTGCGAGGTCAAACTCTTCGATTTCGATTAAATTTGGCATGCTTGTGGAATGGGTAAAAATAGGCGACACGTCTTTTTTTATATCTGCGGAACCCGATTTTTAAGGGTTTAGACGCACCCTCGAAAATTGGGCTATTTTCCGTTTTTTGTCGATTTATTCTACAAACTAAAATTCTGTGTAGCGTCAAAATTCGATATTAAACTGAGAAATCGGTTTTAACAATAGCTGTGATTTTTTTGCTAAATTATAGTGATTCGAGTTTTTATCGACAATTCACATTTTTCACTGAATTTGAAATCAGCTTTTGTCCATTCACTGGTCGGTTTACCCTATTCTTTTTTATTCCTGAGTCCCAACGTATACCCTTGAGGCTTTTTACGTAATGCTCTTCCCAGTTGAACCCTTTCCTATCACTCTCTACCCGCACATCGCTAATCTAACTTGACTTTCGTTGCCTCCACATCGCCTGAGCTGAAATATTGTTTTTTTTTTTATCATACAAATCGTAGAATGGTTCGAAAAATTGGATAAAATTTATAATCAAAGTTGACTTTGTAAATATTGTAGTTGTTTGCTGAATCTGGAACGAAACATCCCAATATTCATACAGATTGAGAATGTGTTTAATTTTTTTTCCACATTCATACACCGTCCGCACACTGCTCGCTAATTGGGGGGCGTTTTCGGCACAGCGTTGTAAACAAACCCTTAAAAATCGGTGATGTTAATTTTTTTTGCACATATTTTTTGAAGGAATCAACAAACACGCGTAAACAATTTCAGAAAGAAAGCTGGAACAGTTATTTGAAAAAAAATCACCTAGAAAACAACGCTCTAGACAATAATACTGCCTTAAAGTGTAATTCCGACATGTAAAAGATAGTAATAGATAATTGTGATGCAATGCGATAAACATAAAAAAACCTACCATGAAAAATAAATAGAAATAATTGAAGGAAGTAGCAAAATTCTTCACACAGCTAATTTCTAACAACAATTAAAAGCATTATTATTATTATTATTTACTATTACTACTATAATTATAAATATTTACTATTACTATTACCGTCATCCTCGATGACCAATACATATTTTTGCTGCATTCGTTCAATCCTGAAGCATTGCATTTGTTCAGAGAGATCTCGAGCAGGAGAATAAATAACTTTTTTTTCATCATCCGTTAGTTTTATCGACGAGTTGGAGTCGGGCAATATATATCGAGCTACGATTCACCGAACCTTGTTCAATTTACACGAGTAACTCAGCAATAAAAGAAGTTCGAAAAGCTATGGAATTTACGGATATGGAATAATTGTTCGTTGCGCATAACTTTGGGAGTCCTGAAAGATTGTTTTTCTCCTCGTAGTACAGCAACAAAGCAACGCTTCATCCTCACTGAGAAAATGGTAAAATGAAGTAACAAAGCAACGGTTAATGTATAATAAAAAAAAGTGATGTAGTTTATTGTGCGAGGCCTCTCGTACAAAGGGCAATTGAGTGGCATGAATAAACTAGAGATTCGTTTGAAAGTAACGATATTCCATCCCTGTTTCAAAGTACAGATGCAAGATCTTAGGAGTGAGGGGGGGGGGGAGAGAGAGAGAGAGAGAGAGAGAGAGAGAGAGAGAGAGAGAGAGAGAGAGAGAGAGGAGAGAGAGAGAGAGAGAGAGGAGAGAGAGAGAGAGAGAGAGAGAGAGAGAGAGAGAGAGAGAGAGAGAGAGAGAGAGATGGGGGAGATGGGAGGGGGGAGATAAAATTTTCCTCGACCTCTCATCGTTTCTGCGCGCAACGACCCCTCCTACTCACCTCCCTCGTCCTTTCTGCCTCCCTCGCATGTCGCGTGCAGACTATAATCTTCGTTCTTTTTTGCTGTCCCTACCTCTTTTGCCCCCCTCTCTCTCTCTCTCTCTCTCTCTCTCTCTCTCTCTCTCTTGGCTCATTCGTTCTTCATCCTGTTCCGCCTCTCAGCGTGTCCCACGTAGCTCGTTTCATCTTATACTCGCGCGCTTTCTTAAGTGAAATAAATCGTTGGTGTACTTGCTCGGCTGTCCCACTGCGTCCTATACCCTTCTCTCCACCTTCCAGCTCTTTCTGCTTACGTGAAAGGCCGGAAGACGATATACTTGAAATGTTGCCAAAACGATTAGGGGTGAGAGCCAGAGGGTGAGATCCCCCGGATGGGAGTGGCCCGACGAGACTATACCACGGCGAGAAAGGGACAAGGGATATGGCAAAAGTACACAGAGACAAATTTCTTCTCTCCGGCCCCGCGGTGTAAGGCCGTTTTTATTGTACCGAGAATCGCGTAGAGGAGCTCGCGTGTGCGGGAGGGTTGGGCAGCTTGCGAGCTTCGATCTGTTCGCATTGGGGAGACAGTCTGGAGCCTGGAAAGGGGGCGAACTTCGACAATTTTTCATGGATACCCAGTTCATCGAATGAAAATTCCCCTCAGTGGTTTTTGGTTTACGCATCTTCAAGTATCGTTACAATTTTTTTCGCACGGGTTTTGGTTGAAAAATGGCGGTCCTGAAGCTGGATGCAGCGAATCACCTTTCTCTCATAATGTCCTGCGGCTGGTACGTGAATTTTTTTTGGAACCTTGTAACAACGTTTGACATCGAAATACTTGGGGCATTTTTTATACGTTGAAAACTTGTTACGAAACAAAGCATTTTTGGCGACTTTTTTAACTACCATGCTTTTTTTTAAAAACATGCACCAGTTTATGGAAAATCGATTTTTGAAAGATTTTTCCACGTACTTCGTAGGCAAATCTGTCTAGAACTCAAATTATATTGGGATTTAAAAAAATGTTGTCCTTCCTGGTTGGAAATTGGAGTACTGTCGTCAGGACTCGCTTTATCCAGCATCGGAACCGACATTTTTTTACAAAATTTTGAGGAACGAATTGTTAAGGGGCCGGTCCACTTTGGAGCCACCGAAAAAAGGCTATTTTCGCGATTTTTTTTTGAGGATTTCATAAAAAGATATAAATATAAAAGTTGTTGGGCTTGATAAATAGTCTTGAAATACATTTAAAAACAATTTTAATTTATTTTCATTCATTTTGAAGTACAAAAACTATAGTTTAACGTAACGCTTCAAAAATAGGTGGGCGCGGTAGCTCGATCACAACTCGGCAACGGCTTGTCTGAAACAGAAAAATCAAAGTCCATTGGATTCAGTATGACACCAGCTACAAAATGACCCTCGGATATAAAGTTTTATCAAGAAATAAAAAAATGGCAGATGAAAAACGAAAAAAAGTAAAAAAAACGCGTTTTTTCCGCAGTTTTTCGCAAAAAAAGTAAAGATCAAAATTTTAAAACCATCGTGGGTCACTTTGTTGCGAATCATGTTTACAATATGTGGTTCAAATTTCAAGAGAATCGGTCTATTAGTTTTAGTGATACGATGGAGCTAGATTTTGATAACGTTGTTTCGAGAAAAACGCGTTTGAAGTTTATACTATGAAAAACTTTTACCTAAACTCAATCGGCAATTCCTGCACCGTACAAAATCCCTTCTGATTGCTCATCATCGTCGATTTCTTCAAGTCTTGCTTGCTTTCGATTTTTTAAAATGTTCAAAGTGGACTGCCCTTAAGCTGCTCGAAAACATGTAGAATAAAGACCATTGAGTGGAATTTTTATTCTACCAACTTGGTGTCCATGAAAAAATTGTCGAAATTCTCCTTTTTCGGGTTCTAAACTGCGAGTGTAAGATACAAATCATTTATCTCAGTGCAGTAAACCATAAAATATAATTTCTAACGATTATGTATAACTAGATTAAATCTGACCAAATATTTCTTTTATCATACAAACTTTGCTACCCTCTTTTCTCCTTAAGTATTGTATTTCCAAAAACGCTGAAATTTCAGTAATTGTGCCTAAGAGCAGTTGTACAAAGTTTTAAGGAAATTTGACCCGATTTTTTAAATTTTCTGTACAAACTTTGCCACCCTCTTTCGTTTAGGGGTTGAATTTCGAAAAACGTTAAAATACGTATTTTGTTAATTGCCTTGAAGATCATTAATACTAATTTTTAAGTAAATCTTCAGACCAGATTTTTTAAACTTTCTGTACAAACTTTGCTACCCCCTTTCGTTTAGGGGTTGTATTTCGAAAAACGCTAAAAAACGTAGTTTATTAATTAACTTGAAAATCATTAATACTAAGTTTCAAGTAAATCTTCAGAACAGATTTTTTTTAATTTTCCATAAAAACTTTGCCACCCCCTTTCTTCGCTTAGGGGTTGAATTTCGAAAACCGTCGAATACGTGTTTCGTTAGTTGTGTTAAGAAGCACGAATACCAAATTTGAAATAAACCCGACCAGATTTTTTCAAATTTCCATACAAAGTTTGCCCCCTTTTTCGCCCCTTAAGGGTGAAATTTCGAAAAATCCGTTCTACATAATAAAATCAACATGTCCTTCGAATTTCCCGTTTCTGTAGTTTGCGGCTTAGGCCGGGCGATGATGAGTCAGTAAGTCAGGACTTTGCCTTTTATATATATAAATTGTAGCAGTAATGATTCAAGTGTAAACTATCGAGTGAAGAGAATTCTCCAAAAATCTTAAGACGAACAAATCTCGAGTGAAAAAGGACACCCGAAACGAGGTGCCTTGAACTTCCTCCCTCCTACGTCAGTGTATTTTTTCGTTGTGCCACCCCCCCATCGGCCATTTTATTCCCGGCTCAAACGTATCCATAAAAAGTCTCGACAAACGCGCCTTTTTCCCTCGGCATTTTTCTCTTCCTGCCCCAGCCTGTTTTTCATTCGTAAGCGGCACAGTGAGCTCATAAAAGGAGACACGATGAACAACTCCGTTTTCTTAAGTCAAAATCCATATAGGTTGCCGCACGATACATCGAAGGGAGCTGCGAAAAAATACGAGTGGTGTGAGAAAGGCCTAAAGGGGGGATATATATTTAGGCGAGGGAAAAATAGCTGATTTTCATGTTTTTTTTAAAGGAAATATTTTTTCACCATTTTTGAGACTGGGGGGATGTTTTCTTACTACTTTAAATTATTACATGGGGAGAAATTTCAATTTGACCCCTTTTTTTTCTATTATTGCTCAAATTTGTTGTTCAAGTTTATTATGATGCTAAAGTTGATTCTAAAGTTGCTCAAGCTGATTTTGATGTCAATGATAATTATAAGACTATAATAGTACCCTAGGTACTTGAGGTAGGTATTTTTATGTAAAATGTTTTGTTAATAAAGATGACAATTGGAATGTAAAAAATCGTTGTTTTTTATTTAATTCCATGTATGATGCCAAAAATATGAATTTGTTAAAATCAAAATGATGTCAAATTAACCCTCAATATATGACATAAGTTGCATTTGATAGCCAAAGGACACATTGTTGTATTAAAGCATAAAAAGTTGGGATTTAGGATGTTCAAAAAAGTGACCTACAAAAAACTTCGAAAACCTGTTCAAAGTAACCCCTTTATACAGTACCCTTTGAAATAAAAAGATTGAATTTAACGGAAAAAACGGCTACCTTTTGCAATACATTTTCTTTTTAATTTTCAAAAATATTCAAGATAACGTTTTAGACAATAACGTTAGAAAGATTTATACCAAATTTCATCAGAATCGGTCGATTCGTTTTTTAGCTATACGTCACGTCAGTTTTGAAAATGCAGTTTGGAAGACCGTGCCATACCTCCGCCATTTTTAAATATTGATAAAAATACAAAATGCCATGTAACATCCAAGTGTAATAATAAAACTTACCCTGTCTCAAAAATGGTAAAAAAATATTTTCTTTAAAAAAAATCATGACAATCAGCAAATTTTTTCCTCGCCTAAAGGTATCGCACCCCTAAAGTGAAAAAATAAAACAAAACACGGTTCGTATCGGTTCGTGTTTGGAATATTTGCCACGATTTGTGCTCGATGGTGGATTGATCGAACCAAATGGAGAACACATTTGGTAAATAAAGTGACGGTTGGCCGAGAGGGGGGTAGGTGAAAAGAGAGATGGGCAGGGAGAGGAGGAGGGAGCTATCCAGGCGCAAGAAAATTTAATTTTGCTACGATGGAAAAAGCTCGAGAACGTTTCTCAACGTAAACTCGAGGACTCTTCCGGCTCGAATATCCGGTGCGAAATTCACCACCGACTTGCTCCGAGCTATCCCATCTCGTCCCCTCAACTCTTAGACGCCTCTCAATCTCTCTTTTTAGGGTCTTCTGGCTTGCCGGGTTTGGTACTGACAAGTACTCCTATATACGTATGGTTTTTCTCCCGATGTCTTTTTCTATCTATCTTCTTCCACCCCCGACGTATCCTTCCTCCCGCGCTTCCCCTAAAGCTTCACCGACTCCACCCTAGCAGGCACCGACGTACACTCGAATTTACCTTTTTTTACATGAACGACGTCTGTATTTCCGAGCTGAGCTCGCTGCTTATTTTGTACAACGCCCGGTCCGAATCTCCGCGCCCCATTTTGTAAATTCATAAATGTATTCAAAATTCTTGTTGAAAATTTCGTTTTCGGTACTGAATACATTCTTTTTTTTTCTTGGTCCAACGGAAGACAGAGTATGACAGAAGAACGCTCTTGATGGTTGGGAACAATTTTGACGTTTTTCTATTACGTATTGTCATTACGTACAGTCGTTCTGTCTCTGTAAACCCCCGTAATCGGACAAAAATTAGAAGAAGGGCAGTTTTTTGACAGGTGATTTTGTAGGTGCCGCGGGTGCTAATCCAAGTTTGCCTAAAAATCGGGGTGTAGGGTTTTTTTACGGGATGAAAGGGGATAAGGGTAGATTAATGCCAAACTACAACCCCCACGAGGTCGGCGAAGGGAGGCAAAATGTTCAAAAAAATCCGGGCTTTATTTTTGTCCACAACGCCGAAGTCATGGAAGTTCATTTTGGGGGTGAAAAAGTGGGGTGAAATTTTGAAAAATCAATTTTCATTCGATAACGCTTAAGGAAAAATTCGTACACTTTTCGTTCAGATAGGTACGTTGTAGCCCTTGAGAAGACGCGTCCATCGAGTATTTGTCATTTGTCGAGGGTGAAGATATTATACACCAATAATATCTTCACTCTCAAAAAAATTGCTGAAATAGCAAAAAAAAAAGTTTATTGAATAACTCAAAAACAATTTATTTTTTGGGCATCGTTTAAACGTACGAAATGCAGAAAATCGTTTTCTCTATATTTTCGTTTCTATGGACCACCCTTGAATTTTGATTTTCCAACCCCTCTCGGGGGTTGAAAGTTCAAAATGAAATTCTGGGAAGATTGTTGACCGCACGAATTCGCCGCCATGGAACAATTTATAGGTTGAACCCTCAGCTACATTTTTGTCCACAGCGCCAAACTCGTATCTCATTATTTTCAGTCAATAGTTTTCCCACAATATCATTTTGAATGTTCAACCCCCGAGAGGGGTTGGAAAAAGCAAAATTCAAGGGTGGGCCATAGAGACGAAAATATAGAGAAAATTGGTCTCTACATTTCGTACATTCAAACCATCCCCGAAAAATCGATTGTTTTCGAATTTTTCAATGAACAATTTTTTTATATTTCAACAATTTTTTGGGGGGTGAAACTATTATTGGAAAGGGATGATCATATACTCAATCGGAGCGTCTTTTCAAGGGCTACAACGTTCCCATTTGAACAAAAATTGTATGAATTTTTCCTAAACAGTTATCGAATTAAGCTGATTTTTCAAAATTTCACCCCACTTTTTCAACCCCAAAATGAACTTGCACGACTTCGGCGCTGTGGACAAAAATTAAGCCCAGATTTTTCTGAACATTTCGTCTTCCGGCGCCGACCTCGTGGGGTTTGTGGTTTGGCATTAATCTACCCTCTAAAAAAATGTCATCCCCCAAAAAAACTTACACACCGATTTTTAGGCAAACTTGGATTTAGCACCCGCGACACATACAGAATCACCTGTCAAAAGCTAGCCTTCTTCTAATTTTGTCCGATTCCATTATACAGCACGACTGTACTATTGGCGGAAGTTAGATATAAAAAAGGAAACATATCAGGCTTTTTAAAATATCAATATTTTATAGGGGTGCCTAATACTTTTGGCCAAGGCTGTATATCCCGCCTTAATCTAAAAATTCGGGAGTAGCTACGTCTAATATTCTCTATTTTTTTGCATTATCGATAATGGACCATGGCGATAAAAATGGATGCACTGTTATTTCGTTTGTTCCAATTTTGTATGAAAAATTTGCGATCGATCCACCGACCCGTTGAAGAGTTACACTTTTGGTGTGCGGTAGCTTTGCATGCGTTTTTATGCACTATCATTGACTCTTAGATACGATGGGAAAGCGTAGATTAAAAAGATAGCACATAATGGTTGAGGTTTGTGTGTAGGTCGTTTATGAATAAATTTTTATTTTTTGCAAAACATTTTTAATTATTAATTAAATTTATCTAAATTTAATTAATAATTAATTGTACTGGAATTCTGCCTATTTTCTTGTTCATCTCTCCCAAACAAACCCGAACAAACTGGATGACAACGACGCGAACAGTTGAACGCGGTATAGTAATTCTCAAGCGTTTAATACTAATAAAGTTTAATATTAATAAATACGGGTCAGACGATAATTAAAAAAACATTTTTAATTGGATATTCAAGGCTTGATTGACAGGCATGACACTGATTCTATCTCGAATCTAGTATGTATGGGAATTGCGATTAGTTTCGTCTGGTATCTCCCACAGATCTTTAAGGCAGTATTGATATGTAGAGCACTATTTTGGAGGTGATCTTTAGGATGGAATAACTCAAACAATTGCAAAAAAAATACCCGTGTTCATTGATCCTTTAAAAATATGTAGAAATTAAAAAGAGAATTATTATCATGTATTATACCTTTGTAGGTTTGTTTACAACGGTAGATGGAAAACGCCCTCAATTGGTGACCAATTTTGTGGACGTTGCATGAATCTGAAAAAAAACATATTCTTAATCTGTATGAGTGTTGTAATAATTGGTACCAAAATTAGGCAAAACAAATTTTACAAAATGACAGCATGCCAATCTTCGATTGACAACTTTGCCTATTTTTCTGACCATTCAACGAGTTATATGTAAAAAAAATCAACAAAATTCTGTTACCAACGTTGAAAAACAGTCTACTCAAGGTGTACGCCAAATTTTTTACTTCAATGATTTATTATTCTTCGCATTTACCTACATTCGGTGCTCGTTGCACATAGCCCTCCTGCATAACGGACACTTGCTTTTAATTTTATGATCGGCCTTCTAAATACATCATTTACTATAGTAGTGCAAAATAAAAAAGTTCCATGAGCATTTTCTATCGTAACTCACTTACATGTAGTAATAAAAAACCAAATTTCACAAAAAAATGTTTTCAACAAGCAGTCGAAAGAATGGGGTCAAAATTACCCAGTGTGCAGTCGAAGGGTTAATTCATATTTAATTATCATATTTAATTAAAGATGGTATGCGATGAATTAATTCGTTGACATAGATGACGTATTCGGAAATCATACTGGAACTATCATCACATCCTTTCATCATCGAAAAATCGTGTCTTTTTTTTAATAGTCTCGAGCATCTCAACCATACAAAAAGAGAAAAAACATGGCACGAAAAAATAAGCACAGGAAAAAAAGACAAGTCAGCGTACTTTTCTATAGATTTTTTCAATAAACTCTAAATATTGGTTCAGAAAGCAAAAAAAAGTCGAATAAAAAAAAACAAGTGGAGGGATATGGCAATATATAGTTAGATGTATGCATGGCAATACCCAAAAAACGATCGGTGTACGTTTAAAAAAAAACGTCGGAAAAAAAACCACGCATTTTACGAAACAACTGGGCTGTCATTGAATTATAAATAATAACCAAGGACGATAAACTCAAAAGGCGATATGTAAAATGAAAAGAGTGCGCTACAATTCCGGCAGGTGCCGTAAAAAAATATCGTTCAGCCCTTACGCTTGTCTGCACTTTCGTCCCACTCCTCATACAAGAAGTACATTCAACCGAGATCGCCGAGTCCACGTGTCATTCGCAGATTCCAATTCCCAGGAGTCACGGATTCTTGAGCTACCTTCCAATAAAAATGAATTTTCGAAACGGTCAACTGTAAAGTTCTTACGATCATCCATAAGAATATGTCACGTGCATATTAAAATATTATATTTCGAATGCTTTTTTGTATTTTGTTTCGTGATTTTCCGATCTCTTCAATGTCTACTCCACATTTGTGCCTTGAATATTTCCGGTTCTTACGGAACTTTATACACTGTAAAAAAAACGGCATAGGCGACTATATTTGCTCTGATGAGGTTCAGTCGCGTTACCATCAGAAGCTCATTGAAGCTGCTTTTTGCTCAATAGTCTGCGCGCAAGCCAGTGCGCGACTAAGTGGTCACCCAACCGAGAACTGACCCAGCGAATGCAGCTGGACGTATATGGGATTTTGGGAAGTTCGCAAACCGAGCGTGCGTTCATCATTGTGGGTATTGAGATACCCAAATGAAGCTGGGTGCTCGGAGACGTTTCAATTCAAAATTTCCAGTTGGAGGCGTTCCGATAGAAGTTCCATTAGGAGCCTCCTACATTCAGGTTACGAAAAATGGCAAATTATTGCCGGCTTTTGAAATTTGCCGCTGCAGGGCCAAGGGTCTAGTTGGGTTATACACTGAGAAAGAAATCATTGATCCAATATCATTGGTGTTATTGGATGAAATTTCGTTGAATCAATTGTAAAATTGTTGGTGTAAATAATCGGATTTATTAGTCCAAACAAAACGTTATTGACTTCAATAACATGATAAAATTGGAAGTTTTTTTTTTCATTCAAAAGATATATTGTTCGCCGAGAACAATATATTATTGAAACTATCTAAAAAATTATCGCGAAAATTATATAGTTTTGAATTCAGTTGCTGCAACGAACGAAAAAAGCGTTTCAATTCATAACACGAATATTGTTGATTCGAGTACGCAAGAAAAATTGAATTTCGGTCGTTTGATTCAAATAAAATTTCTTGAGTCGAATTTTTGAAGTAAAATAACATATTTGATGAGTAAATATGTTATTTTATTGTTTTCGCTATATCCGATATTGATTTTGAAGTACATTATACGTTAGAATATTAATATTTTATTTTGATTGAAAAATATTAAGCAAATGTCTGAATTGGTTAATAAATTATGCGAAAGTAAAATTTGTTTCTTGCACATTTGGTGAAAAAAATCATCCAAATCATGGCCGAGCTCCACCGGAATTATAGGTGTGAGGAAACCCGTAGTTCTCGGAGTAACCGCTAGAAGCCGCACGCGCGCTCGTTTCTCGTGAGCGTAGCGCCAACCGAAAATCTACTTAAACGCTGGAAAAACTCTAAAGAGTATCGCTTCTTGGACTGTGGCTAAGATCAAAGTGTAGTGTCTGTTCTAATCAGTTGAATATCTGATATTCTCTCCATAGATATTCCATTGGATATGTGATATTCTCTCCACTATTATCGTAGCTGATCATTCTAATGCTCACTTTTTTTTTAAGATTTAAAACAAATTGAAAAACTTACGTCCCACAGCATATTGGTTTCGATGTAGTAAAGAAATAGTTAATTCTATTGATAATATTTTTGTACGAAATAAAAAATGTTTGTAGCAACCGCTTAATTATTTCATCCAATACATCTACGGATTTTATATAGAATGATTTCAATAGAATATAATTTTATTTGAAGGATAATGTAGATATTCGGGGAACAGAAGAGCTTTTGCAAATAAAATAATATGTTATTTAAGTCAATCACATTTTCCAATATTCCATAGTATTGTAAAAATCTCATATATCGGTGGCACTCCGCAGCAGCACATTTATTTGAATACCCCAATATATTTTTTCGATTCAATTGGTTTTTTTTCTCAGTGAAGGGAATTCCGTCCCGGTATGAAGTTTCGTCACTGATTTCGCGAGTAGATCTTCTGGAAACCTTTATGACGTTGTCCTCACCCAACAGATTGTTCATGATAAAATGGAACCTTTATATTGCACGAAAATGAGTTTTTCTCGAAGAAAAAGCCGCCTAGGGCGGGGCGTTGCAAGTATCCCGGGGTTTCTCTTATATCTCGGTAATATTGCTTGGGCAACTTTTTTGTTTTTCTACTGGGCTCTGGAGCGATGCCCTTTTTCTTTACATCCCTTTCCGTTTTCTCATACACCGTTTATCTCCTTCTCTCTCTATCTTCTCCTGACAGTCTTTTCCCTCGCGCCATATCCTTTTGTTTTTATAGCACCCTATCGCCAATTGCCCCCTTAATGGGACATTAATCCTACGGTACTTTAGCGATCTCACGACTGGTGTCCTTCTACGGTTGCAGCAACGTCCACGTGATGCTCGCCCTCTTTTCGAGAATTTCCGTCTCGCAATCCCCTTTCATGCAGGAGCATGTGACTCAGCTGCTTTTCATCCGTTTTCTCAGTTATGCGTATACGTCACTCGGCTATATCATCGAGCCCTTTTAATACCGCTCTCCCGGGTATCTTCTTCAACGCGAAAGCTACAAAACTGCAGCTAGACCGGAGAGTCGTTAAGGATGCGAACCAGGAGAACACCGTGTATGCGTCGACACACAGACACACATACATACATGTGCATGCCCTTTTTTCCGCTTCTTTGTAGCTTCCCTCCCATCCCATCATCACCTCATTGCATTTTTTCCTTCGTTTTTTTTTCAAAGCTTTGCCTTTTTCCCTTTTTCAAGCTCTATCCAAGTCCTCCATTTCTGTACCGTCTACCATCGAACCCTTCGCTGTCATTCTTCTCTCTCTCTCTCTCTCTTTCTCTCTCTCTCCCTCTATTAACGTTTTCTCTTCTCGTTTTTTCCTGTAGGTTTTTTGGACATTTCCTTTTTCGTTTTTTTTCCATTGCCATAGCAATCGGCGCCCGCGGCCTTCTCTCGGCTCAATTTTATCCTGGCTCCCGGAATCTCAATTGGGTGCCGTTTCGTCGAGTGCTACGGTACTCCTTCTTCGCTGCTCCCTATGAATGAGGATGCGCGTGCGTGTGTGCGCGCGCGAGCGTAGGTGTGCGTGTTTGTGTGCAAGGCTCTCGGGAATGACGGGTACGTCGTATTTTGTTTTTATTTCTTCAGGCCGCCTAACGTCATCTCCATGACTGGATCACGTACTTCGTTTCTCTCGTATACATCTGGGAGTATGGGATTTCGAGAGAAAAATCTCTATGCAAAACTGTACGTATGTACTGGGTTGAGAATCATCAGCCCGTAGGATCTCAAATGAAACGTGTATGGAAATAGTCTAATTGCCGAGGCGAGGGGAAATGAGAGAGGACTTCCGTTAAACATATTTTTGAAAGGGCTCTCTAATGAAGTTTTACAATCCAAACTTATCACGCGTAGCGTGGACCAGCTTTAAAGTGAGTTCGAATAAAAAATTTGAGCCGCAGTTTTAGGGATGGACGAGAAAAAATCACTATGCGTTCGAGTGGTCTGCTAAATTCGATCAACCGTGCCTGCCAAATTCGATCGGTTATTGACAGTAGATCGGTTATCGGTATCAAATCGGTTATTAACAGCAGATAGGTTATTGGCAGTTCGGTTATTGACAGTTTGGTATTGACAGTTCGGTATTGACCGTTCGGCATTGACAGTTCGGTTATTGACAGTTCGGTTATTGACAGTTCGGTTATTGACAGTTCGGTTATTGACAGTTCGGTTATTGACAGTTCGGTTATTGACAGTTCGGTTATTGACAGTTCAGTTATTGACAGTTCGGTTATTGACGTTTGGTTATTGACAGGTCGGTTACGACAGTTCGGTTATTCTCAGTTTGGTTAATGACAGTTCGGTTATGGACAGTTCGGTTATTAACAGTTCGGTTATAGACAGTTTGGTATCGACAGATCGATTATTGACAGTTCGGTTATTGACAGTTTGGTTATTGACAGTTCGGTCATTGACAGTTCGGTTATTGACAGTTCGGTTATTGACAGTTCGGTTATTGACAGATTATTGTCTGTAAATAACAGATTATTGCCTGTCAATAGCCGTCTGCTGTCAATAACCGATCTTCTGTCAATAGCCTGTCAACTCTCGACTGAAGTACTATTTTTCGTAGGTGACGTATATTTTAATACTGAATTGCGATTAAGCCTTTATAATATCACGTTTCGATTTCAAAACTTTTCTCGATGAGGACACGCCTCACGGTATTTTGTTTCAAAACGTTGGAATAGAATGCGCTCGACTCTGGAACCCGTTTGGTTTTAACGGAAAATTACCTATGCTTTCGTCATGCTTTCGAGGCACAATTCTGGTACGAGTAAATCTTTCGAGAACCATTTCAGCGTTGAGAAAGCCTGGAAATAGAGTCGGGTTCGCTCAGGAGAGCTTTATTATTCACAACAGTTAGAGCGCGGATGGTGCGCGGCTTCGGCGATATCCCGTATCAAGCAATGTGTACCTGCCCAGTATTTGGGTGGCCGCCTAGCGGCGCAGTTCTATGGCACGGAAATCGTCCCGGTGTCCCACTCCGATTTTTTTCTCGCCGGAAATAACGGTTTCGTGGGGTGGAATTCACCCTCAAAGTTGTGAGTTGGATACCCTCTGTGTGATTTTCGGAGTTTTGCGTATTTCTGGACGAGATATTTAATTAAAATCAATTGGAGAACAATGATGATGGAGAATAATGGACATGGGCTTTGTTCAATTATGACGGGGTAAATAAATAGGTATGAGGGTTTCGAATGTGGAAATGATTATTTCACGAAAAGTATTCTTCACATTCGAACAAGAGCATTTACAATTGAGAAAACTAAATAAAACACGACACACGTAGCCTTGCTCCTCGATGAAAATACCTTGTAAACCAAAGCTATCAAAGTTGAATGGAGATATCGGAAATGGTATCACATAAGGGTAGTTTATTCCTCGAACGAGAATTTATTTTCTCGTAAAATGCAACCTAAATAATTGATACCTTTTTTGGCTCTTTCAAATGCAAATAGTTTCGTTGAAATGGTGAAAAATACTTCTTTTGTTATGAACCTTTTCAACTTTCAACCCCTCGACATTTCTATCCATGTACCCCGTCAGAACTCAATAAAGTCTATTTTTCATCATTCGCCAGGGGCATTGTTCTTCAATGCTATTCAATTAAATATTTTGACTAGAAGAATGCGTTATTTCATTATATGTAGTTGTTATTATATTAGCTCGGGCTAGGAACACGGAGTATCCGATAAAATGAAGAAAGGCAATTTCAAATCTGCATTCGAACGAGTGCTTCTCTCTGGCTCTAACAGAGAGGATTAACCGCGGGGAATGAAAGTTTCAATAGGGACAGGAGAAATATTAATAAAAAAAAAGCGCGAGAGAGAGTGCTTGCATGTTTGCCGTGTATAGCATGTTCAAGTGCCTGTACGTAGTATATCGTGCAGTAAACAGAAGCTCTCGACCGTGTATATTCTCGGAATGAGGAAAACAGAATCCCAAAACATTTTCTGATTCAGGTGTAGCAAATTGCGATTCTGCTACACTGGAAAGGTGATTTTCAAAACATTCGGCTTAAAGGTTCGTCCTCGTAGTAGCCACTTGCCCCCATACTCAACATTACCTAAGCCTCAGTGTCTCCGGGGTCCCTGTGGAAACACATGTAGGCACATATGTATAGGGATGATTTCGAAGACTGTCCTGTCCCGTAAATCGACGAATTGTTTCAACAAATTACTGGGAACGTCCCCGAAACAGCCAGATGTGCTGATAGTCCACATTACATAGATATAACGGGTTTGAAATATCCTTTCAGCATATATATGGTCTGGATGTATTGGTACACTTTTCGAGCTTCGTCCTGGTTGTTTCTAGTATTTATACTTGGGATAACAACGGTCGTCATATTGATTCTCGACAATCACGGAGGCAGAAAAATACGCCCACGTACACGAGAACCACAAGGTATGCATATGTGCACATAGATATAAAATATGTAGTATTAAAACGCTCGTGAGAGCACAAAAGCTCAAATAGCACATACAACTCCGTAGACCGCTAAAACGATATAGAACTTTTTTTTAATTTTTTTCCCCTCTTTCTCACTCGGGCGAAGCTCTCTAGGCTTTTTCCCCTCATTATCGTCGGTTCTGTTCACGGTTCAAAGGAGGGAAGAGAGAGAGAGAGAGAGAGAGAGAGAGAGAGAGAGAGAGAGAGAGAGAGAGAGAGAGAGAGAGGCAGAGGAGGGAAAACGCTCGCACCCGGCGTTTTTAGGAGCACGAAAAGTTTTATTATTTTTCGTGGAGTAATTTGCGTCATGGCGGGCGCGCGCGCGGCCTCTAGTTGAATCGAGTGAGCCAGAGAGAAGAGCGAGAGAGAAAGGGAGGGAGTGTTGAGAGCGTGAAAAAGTGTATAAAAAAGCTCCCCACACTGGAATGTGCAGGGTGTTGGACAAGAGTGAGCGAGTCAGTGAGAGAGTGTTTCGTTGGTTGGATGGTTGATTGTGCCTAAGTTCGCTAAAGGGCAATGTTTGACAAAAGTTTTCATCAAATTTCTCAGGTATAAGTGCATACGAATCGACACAAATGGTAAATGATAACTTAAAACTAGGGTTATGATGACGCTATGCCAACCGCTCAGCGGGTTTTTACGCTGAGGCCATTTGTATTAGACATGTTGGAAACCACGATCTGCATGTGGACTATGAAAGTAGCGTCAGATGGCACAATCACAGCGAGGGTGTCGAAGTCTGAGCGACCCCACCAGGCGGGTCGGGCAGATCGAGAGGTTGCGAGAAGATCCTCACAAAGCGATGGTAATCCTAATCAGGTCCCGAGAAACACTCAACAAAACGTTATCAAGACTCGAGCGGAAAAAATGAGGGTGGAGATGGGTTTTGATTAGTGCGAGGGTTGCAGATGGGCTGATGTGATTTGGTAGCGAGTGCCAGACGAGGGTTGGTGATAGGCGAATAAAGAATTTACGATGGAGGCCAACCCGGTGGGAAAAGAACCAGGCTAGGGTTGTTTGGGTTACTTTAGTGTTAATCAGCAAACGCAGATGAATAGCATCAACGGCCTGGCGAAAATCGACGGATACCGGACTTGGTAGCATTTTGTTATTGATGTCAAGCCAAACGTCATCAATGACTTCGTTGAGGGGCTATACCAGTGCGAAACTTAAAAAAGATCGATTTTTTTGCCTTTTTTCGACAGTTTATACTTTCAAGAATATACAAAAATCGATAGTTAAATATTTAAACGCGTTGTTCTCGAAATTAGATTTTTCAAATTTGCTGACATTGTAGCTCAAAGAGCAATTATCCGATTGACTTGAAATTTGAGCTTAGTACTCGTGAATATATTTACTCTACAATGACGTAGGATATTTTTGATTGATATTTTGATCGATATTTTCTCATAACTACGCCATTTTGTTAGATATTGATATTTTTCGAAAATCCTACCTCATTGTACAGGAAATACCTTCCAGTTTAACGAAATTTTTTTCTTTTTCGGTTTCAGCTACTCAATCGGCCAGAATCATGTCAGCAGTGGAGGAACCTTTTTTTTGGCGCCTCCGAAGGCAGCGCACAATCGCTTGGATCTCAATATTTTTCTATGAAAAATTATGTAATATAGGTCAAATATAGCCAAATATATTCTTAATTTTCTGAAACATTTAATTGAGTACTTTTATTCCAAAAAAATTCCCGAAAATCACCCAAATTTTCAGCGTTCACACTGGTATAGGTATCCCTTAAGGATTGCGTACCTCAAAATTGTCGGAACGCAGATTGGCGCAAATCCATCAGATTACGTTGGTCAACGAAATTGATAATTTGGTTCTAGATGATTCGCGCAAACAGCTTGGACGGTCCGGGTCAATAGGCGATGAAGAGACAATGATGCAGGCCAACCAGATAAGAAAAGAACCGGGCTAGGGTTTGTTTGGGTTACCATAATGTTGACCGGTAAACGCGGATGAACAGCAACAACTGCCTAGCGAAAATCAACGAGTACCAGGCTCGTTAGCATTTTATTATCGATGACAAGTCAAATATCATCAATGACTTTGATGATGTTTGGATTGTCTTCAATGCCGTGAGGATTGCATACCTCAAGATTGTTGGAACCCAGATTGACGGGAATCCATCAGATTACGTTTTGTCAACGAAATTGATCATTTGGTTGTAGATGATTCGCGCAAACAGCCTGGACTTGGCTTGGGTAAATTGGCCAACGGTCTACCATCGGTTGGCGATTTAGGTTTGTTGACTTTGGTCAGCAGGCGAATGAGAGCTCGCTTCCACTCGGGTAGGAAATAAGAGAGATCCATGGAGAAATTGCATCGGAGAGTACAATAGAGACTTGAGCTTTGTCAATTGGAAGGGGGAAATGCCCCCAGGGCCAGTGCAGAGAGTACAGTGTAGATAGAAGATGATAAGGGCTGAAGATGTTGTTGCACCGTGACATCAGTTATTGGTGAGAAACAGAAAGTGACGCTAGCCTGATCAACTCAGCGATAGGAGATGAGAAAAGCTCGTAGTCCAAAAGGACATCACACCCGGAGATTGAGACGAACTACACTGAGAAAAAAAACTAGTTGAATCAAAAGAATATATTGGTTGATCCAAATAAATGTGCTGCTGCGGAGGGCCAACGATATATGAGATTGTTACAATACTATAAAATATTGGAAAATGTGATTGATTTAAATGACATATTATTTTATTTGAAGAAGCTCTTCTGTTCTCTGAATATCTACATTATCCTACAAATAAAATTATCTTCTATTGAAATCATTCTATATATAATCCGTACATGTATGGATTTAATGATTAAGGGGTTACCCCACTTGCGATTTTGAAAAAATCGATTTTATATCAAAAAATTTCATTGCATTTTTTTGAAGTATAAGTATTTGAGAATATGTCCTGAAAATTTCAAGTCGATCCGAACAAAATTGACTGAGATATGAGCGTTGAAAGAGAAGAATCCGCGTTGAAAGAGCGTTGAAAGAGAAACTTTAAACGCGTTTTTCTCAAAATGGCATTTCTGATGTCCGTGACCAAGATTACTCGAACACTAATGAACCGATCTTCTTGAAATTTTGCGGGCTTATTTAATACATAAAAATGTAGTCTTTAATCTTTCGATTTTTTTCGAAAAAAATGGCCGTTTTATAGCCAAAAAACGGCCGTTTTTTTTTCGTTAAAATCGAACCATTAACTTTGACTGTCCGCCATTTTGTGAAAAATGAATATTTTTAAAAATCCTTCGATTAAAGACTAGTTTATACTTATATTTGACTAAATCCATCCGCATTTTTTTTTCAGATGATCCACTTCGCCGCAATGTTGGTCACCGCAAACCGTGTATATAAAAACATTATTTCATTGACGGCCATTTGCCACTAAACAATGTAATATTTTTCAATAAAAAAATTACTGAAAGTTCTTCACGATGTGTTCTTTAAGATGGTATATTGATCGATCAAAAAAGTTTTGCAGTTTTCTTTAAAAAAATTCATGAAAAAGGCCTTTTTTGCGCTACAAGTGGAGGTAACGCCTGAAGCGGTTGCTACAACATTTTTTGTTTCGTACAAAAATATAATCAATAGAATTAATTATTTCTTTACTGCATCGAAACGAATATGCCATGGGACGCAAGTTTTTCAATTTGTTTTAAATCTTAAATAAAAAGTGTGTATTAGAATGATCATCCACGATAATAGCAGTGAGAATATCAGATATCCAATGGAATCTCCATGGAGAGAATATCAGATATTCAACTGATAAGAACAGATACTACACTTTGATCTTAGCCACAGGCTAAGTAGCGATACTCTGTAGAGTTTCTCCGGCGTTTAAGTAGATTTTCGGTTCCCGCTACGCTTACGAGAAACGAGCGCGCGTGCGGCTTCTAGCGGTTACTCCGAGAACTACGGGTTTCCTCACACCTATAATTTCGATGGCGCTCGGCCATGATTTGGTTGAATTTTTTCAACCAAATGCGCAAGAAACAAATTTTATTTTCGCATAATTTCTTTAACCAATTCAGACATTTGCTTAATATTTTTCAATCAAAATAAATAATTCATTTTTTAACGAATAATGTACTTGGAAATCAATATCGGATATGAATATATCACGTAATATCGGATATGGTAAGAAAAATAAAACACCATATTTACTGAATAGAAATTTTATCTGAATCAAACGAGCGAAATTCAATTTTTTTTGTGTACTCGAATCGACAATATTCATGTTATGAATTGAAACGCTTTTTCGTTCATTGCAGAAAATGCATTCAAAACCATATAACTTGTTCGCGACCATTTTTTAGATAGTTTCAATAATATATTGTTCTCGGCTAACAATATATTTTTTAATGAAAAAAAAACTTTTGATTTCATTATGTTATTAAAGTCAATAGCGTTTTTTTTGGACTAATACATCCAATCATTTATACCCATAATTTTACAATTGAATCAACGAAATTTCATTCAATAACACCAATAACACCAATCATAATGATTGGTGTTATTGAATGAAACACCAATCATAATGAATCATAAAAATCATCAATGATTTTTTGTCTCAGTGTATAAATCCAGTTGGTCGCATACATCATTTTTTAATTCCTTCTTTTATGATCCACTATTTGATGTTTCATTCTTTGTGTTCTACTATTCACGTATGGCTTGCAGAACATTGCGCGCTTTAATTTTACATAAATGGATTACAGAGATACATTTTTCATTTTTTTCCATAGCTATTTTTTGCCCTACGCGATGTCGTGTTTAATTTTGTTTATTTCCCTGAGGTCTGCCATGGGTCTGTTGCTTCGTGTCTACACAGTTCTCTATTTAAGTTGTAATTTTGCGGTACTTTCGCGCATTTTACTCATTTCGTTTTTTCGACTCTCATTCGGTGACGTCATCTGTTGAAAAAGAGAAAAAGATAGCGAGAGAGAAAGAGAGACCATCAGCTCTTTACAGCTTCCGCCTTCGCAGCTCCTGGACGAAGGACAAAGGCGATGAGGACGAAGAGCGAGGCCAGCTGGCATGAGCCACCAGAGCACCAGCTATATATACATCGACGGTTTCAAAAGTTGACGGAAAGTTGAAATGCGAAACGAGCCTCTTATATAAGAGAGAAGAGCGCGGGAGAGCACACCGTGAACGCGGTCTGGCATATTATATCACGTCCGTGCTAGCTAGTCACATGTATATATCTATATACGTGTACATATAGATGGGAGTAGAGAAGGAATGAGTTTTTGTGGTTCACGGGATTTAGTCTGATACGCGTGATACCCGCTAGTGTCGGAATGATAAAAAAGACTTATATTCGGGTCATGTATAGGGCATTTCTCGCTGATTCAGGCTGGACTCACGGCAGCATCGACAATTTCCGCATTTTCGGATAATTAAAGTACCCGCTGCTAATCTTTTTTTCTTCAAAATTCTACGCAATATAAATATAAATAAACAAAAATAAAAATAGACCCATTGAGTCTGGGCGAAGACATTTTTATTTGAGTAGATAATATCAGACACTAATAATTATTAGAGGTATATCAATTCTTTGTTTCTCAACGATGTTAAATAGCTCTTGATTTTCATGAATCGATTTATTTGAAATAAATCTCTGAAACAGTAGAATGAAATTAAAAAGAAAACAATTTGAATAAAAAAGGATCATACGAACGCACTTGGTTGATGTCAATTAATTGTCTCGTCAAGGGCACCTAAAAAGCACTGGGAACGATACAAAAGATCCATTAATCAAAACCCTCGACGGGTTGTCCCGCCTAGTTGTAAGAGTCGAAACCAGTTCATTTATGGGATCTTTCATGGAAAATCGTGATGATACATTTCTACAAAAATTAGGCATGTGGAAAAGTATCTTCTGGTCACTCTATAATTTTTTTTGTGTAACAATATTTAATTATAATCGATTCAACGTCGATGTTCGGGAAGCACCTCTTGAAAACATCTTTGGCGGTTAGCAATGCCTTTCTGAACCAGGTTATCTAATATAAAGAAATCAGACAGATTTCGTTAGTATATCAGTTTGTCCTATGATTAATCGAAGGATTTTTCGAAGTATCAAATTTAAAAAAAGGCGCGTGTTCAAAGTGAGTCTTGATCTCTGCGAAAAAATTGAGATTTTTCGTCCATCAAATCGAAAGGATATGTCGGAAAAAAATCCTTCGATCAAATACTATAAGACCGGAAAATTTCAGAAAGATCGATGCAGTAGTACTTAAGATATTTTGCTCATCGACTTTGAAAACGTACTATCGAGAAAGAAAATCCGTTTAAGGGGCTATACCAGTGTGAACGCTGAAAATTTGCGTGATGTTCGGGAATTTTTTTTAAGAAAAGTACTCACTTAAATGTTTTGGATAATTAAGAATATATTTGGCTATATTTGACGTATATTACATATTTTTTTCATAGAAAAATATTGAGATCCATGCGACTTATGCGCTGCCTTCGGAGATGCAAAAAAAAGTTCCTTCACTGCTGACATGATTCCGGCCGATTGAGTAGCTGAAACCGAAAAAGGAACAAATGTCGTTAAACTGGAAGGTCTTTCCTGTACAATGACGTAGGATTTTCGAAAAATATCAAAATCTAACAAAATAGCGTAGTTATGAAACCAAGTCTGTTTTCTTGCCTATAGAATGGTCGTTTTTTCAATACCAAATCGTCAATTTTCATCCAATCAAAAACATCCTACGTCATTGTAGAGTAAATATATTAAAGAGTACTCGGTTCAAATTTGAGGTCAATCGGATAATTGCTCTTTGAGCTACAATGTCAGCAAATTTGAAAAATCTAATTTCGAAAAAAACGCATTTAAAGATTTAATGATCGATTTGTGCAAGATAAAATGATGAGAGATACGGCCTTGAAATTTTTACAGGACATTCTTGAAAGTATAAACTGTCGAAAAAGGCAAAAAAATCGATTTTTTGAAAGTGTCACACTGGTATAGCCCTTCAAAGTTTTGAACGACGCTCCGAGTGTTCCGACGGATGTTACCATAACATCGTATAAATCTGTCAATTTTTATTCGATCACCTTAAAATTCTCAGGGTACATTTGTAGGATGACATACTGTCAAAACATACAGGTCTTGAAAAAATGATTTTCCGACTTTTAGAACTAGGCATAACCTCTTAAGGGGTCTTCTCACTTTAGTCGCTAAAAAAGGCTATTTTCATGAATTTTTTTGATAGGTTTATATTATGGATATCGATATAAAAGTTGTTACAGTTCATAAACACATTTTCGAAACACATTTTTTTTTTAATGTCAATGTATTTATGTAACCCAAACAAACTTTAAACGCGTTTTTCTCGAACAACTTTTTTCGACGGCTTGTAGATAAAATCTTCGAAACTATTGAACCGATCCTTATGAAATTTCAACCACATATTCTTTAAAACTATAGCTATAGCGCATATTAAGGATTAAAAAAAAACGTATATTTACTTTTTTGCCAAAAACGGTGAGAAAACAAATTTTTTGGTTTTTTTTTTTGAAAAATGTCCGGAATTTTATTATTTTTGCATATATAAAAAATCGTATGATATGCGCTATAGCCACGAACATACCGAATCTAACACCTATTGATTTTTTTGTGTCGGATGATCCATCTCCGAGATTTCATCAACGGCGCAGACCTACAATTTTTTAGGACATTTTTGTAACTACCATTTTCATCCATAAATAGTGACTTAAATAAATAAATAAAATTATTTAAATGTATTTCGACAGTGTATTTATTTAGTGTAACTTCTTTGATATTAATATCTATAATATAAACCTATCAAAAAAATAGTAAAAATAGCCTTTTTCAGCTTCTAAAGTGAGAAGACCCCCTAATGCTCAAGAAAAAGTAAAACACATACCACGTGGTACCTGAGTGCGACGGAAAGGACGCTGAAAATCCCATTCCTCACTTTTCTCCGAGACCACTGACATTTCGGTAAAAATAAAAGTCCCCTCCTGGAATATTTTCAATAGGACAATAAAATGAGGTTCTCCTATCCGAAATCTCCATCGTCTTGACGAAAAGTACGCAGCACGATTTTTATCGAGCGCCATATATGTTGCCTTAACGAGTCGTACGTGTCACTCGATCAATGTTCGAGTACCGATTTTTTGATAGCCGTAGATCGGTCCAACAAAAGTGGACCAGACAAGTTCCTACAATTTTCTACAAACATTACATTGTAATGGGTAATGGCATTTTTTACATTACAAAGTGTAATGGAATGAGTAATGGAATTTTTTTCATTACAAAATTTAACGTAATGAGTAATGGAATTTGTTCATATTACTGATGTAATGTGAAAAATCTCCATTACCCATTACAAGGTAATATGGATTATTATTCGTTTCCCATCAGATCAGATCGACCCAGTGCAAAAACCGCTGCCCCTAATGGGAAACGAATAATAATCCGCATTACATTGTAATGAGTAATGGAGATTTTTTACATTGCATTGCATTGGTAGTGTGAAAAAATTCCATTGCTCATTACATTACATTTTGTAATGTAAAGAAAATCCATTACTCATTACATTACTTTTTGAAATGTAATATATTTCCATTACTCATTACATTGGACTTTGTTATGTAAAAAAATAACCCATTACATTGTAATGGGTAATGAGAACTGAACATTTTTGACATTACAAATTCCAATGTCATGAGTAATGAAAATTGTTTACATTACAAAATTCAATATAATGAGTAATGACAATTGTTTGCATTACAAAATGTGAAGTAATGAGTAATGAAAACGCGAATGCATTACAAAAAGTAATGCATTAATTGCAACCCTGTTCACCTGTCAGTACCCATGCTTTTTTTCGTATCGGATTTTCATAATAAGCCCATAGAAATCGTGCCTGGTGATGAGAACATCGCCAGTCACGATTCGGTGCAAAAATGACTTCCTTTCGCATCGTTCAGGCAGCAATTCACAAATCGTTTTTCGCTTTTTGAGTTGTCTTTCGTTTACTTTATGTGGTAACCAACTTACCGCTTTTTGAATCAGTCCAAGATTATGGAAACGTTTGCTAACAGCCATTCCAGTAACGTTTAACATTTCAGACAATTCTTTAAGAGTGTGACATCAATCTCCATCAAGTAAGGAGTCCAAGGCTTCATCTTCAAATTGTTTCGGCTGTTCTCGACGTTCTTTGTCGTTAAGGAGAGGTACCTGAGTAAACGGCGAGAAAAAGGTAAACTTCGGGAATTTTTATCTCAAAAAGTAATGTTTCGATTAGATCCGGGTTTTTTTTTTATTGGAAAGCATGTACATTGAGGTATGTTTAGGATTTTAAAAAAAAATCGTTGACTGGAAGCGATTGAAACGCGATTATCTCGAAACATAGTTTTCAAAGTCGGTGCCAGATGTATCTCGAAAAACGGCTTGTCCGATTTTCTCCAAATTTGGATACAATATTCTTCGATAGTTTTTCTCGTTCGCCACGTAGGGGTTTTTCATTTGATCGAACCATTGCTTTTTTTATGCAATGTGTATGCAATCCAAAATCGTCGGAAATTGCGAACGAAAAACGAATGTTAAATTAAAACGGTCGCGATTCCGTCAAAAATGAAAATTTCAGAAAAATCCTACGTGGAAAACGAGAAAAACTATCGAGGAATATTGTATCCAAATTTGGACAAAATCGGACAAGCCGTTTTCGAGATACATCTGGCACCGACTTTGAAAACTATGTTTCGAGATAATCGCGTTTGAATCGCTTCCAGTCACCGAATTAATTTTAAAAAAATCCTAAACATACCTCAATGTACATATTTTCCAATAAAAAAAAACCCGGATCCAATCGAAACATTAGTTTCTGAGATAAAAATTCCCGAAGTTTACCTGTTTTTCTCACCGTTTACTCAGGCACCTCCCCTTAAGTTTAAAACCAATAGTTGCAACATTTATCGTCGAAACGTACATTTTCGCAAATTAAAATAATTTTCACGCGTACTTGGCGATAAATGATTTCTCCCGTTGGGCACATTCGGTTGATTTTCGGCGGAAGGTTTCTCGTACAAAGAGGAGATCCTCGGCGCAGGATCTTGTCCCGCACAGTTACATTTTTTCCCCTCCAACGCCACTTATGCTTCGTTTCATACGAGTATACGTACAGTCATACCAGCGAGTACATAGTCTGGAGTTTTCTGACGAAGTCTGCCCACGGGCTTTAACTTCTGGTTTTTAGCGTGTTGGCTGTGCCACTGGTGCTACCACCCTAATACCGCACTCCGCAACACACGCTCAACGTGTCGACTGCTGTGCAGCATTGCACCCTCGCGCCGCGAAGGTGGATACACCGCAATTTTATAACCGGCGTGGATTATATCACCTTATATTTCATTGCGAGGGCACTTGTGACTCGGAATCTTTTCTCTATATATGCGTGGGCGTATTATTGTGTGTGTGTGTCTAGTTATATGTGTTATGAACGTTGTACCGAGTTTTCTCGTTTCGCGACTTTTCATGCGGATAAAAGTGGATGCTTGGGGCCAGGGGGTGAGGGTAAGGCTGGCAGAACAGAAAACGCGCAAGTTAAACATAATCAGTCGAACTGGTTCAAAGTCTCTCGGGGACTCGTGCCCGCTTCGTTTCTCGTCCGACGTCTCTGCTTTTCTTCCTCCCACACTCTTCGTTCGTTTTTTTCCCCTTTTTGTTGTTTTTTCTTCCGCACTCGCGAGAATACTCATCACCTGTACAAATGTCGTGACACGTGGACCGTATAGCTTGAGCAAATTATTTACTGTCCTCTCGATGTAGGAATAGCTGGGGTAAAATGGAACACGTGGGACAAAAATACGCACCGTTAGGCGAGGACATTTTTTGCTGATTTTCATGATTTTTTCCTAAGGGAAAAATTTCGTCATCATCTTTGAGACTCAGAGTAGGTTTTATTACTGCTTTTGGCTGTTACGTGGTATTTTTTATATTTATAAATATATAAAAATCGCGGACGTATGGCACGGTCTTCTAAACTACGTTTCCAAAAGTGAGGTGACGTATAGCTAAAAAAGTCGGCTAAGTGCGAGTCGAGCCTCGCTCTATTAGGGTTCCATATACATGACGAATTAACTTTTTTCTTAAAGGAGGGTAGGGGTTTCAGCGTGAACAAAAACACTTTTTTGTGAATTTTTTTTCATCTATAGGGATAGAGTGAACTTATTGAAACCTTTTGTACATTGTTAACTGTCATTTTAAGAACATTCCGTGAAATTTGTACGCAAAAATATCCACAAACAAGCCGGTGCCGCGTTTTTCTCGAAACCACTTTTTCAAAGTCCGTGTTTACTGCCATTTGAAAACTACATGACCGATTTATTTCAAACTTGGTACACACTTTCTACATATAAAATACCCCCCCCCCCCCCGCCCCCCCCCCCAGCGGTTAGTTTGAGATTTCTTTTTACTTTGGGGGGGTTTTCCACCCCCAAAATTGCGGAATTTTTCGTGAAAAACACTTCTCACTTTACATGACCGCCAAAAATTTAGAAATGAAAAAAAGGCTATCAAAGACCGTTGGGGGCAGATTTGATGATACTTTGACTAAATTTTAATGGTACTTGATTTCAGATAATTTCTAGCTGAGATACAGTGAACACCGCAAATCGTGTTTTTCCAAAGGTGTTCTTGGAAAAGCTTTGTCACAGGCTTGTTTGTGGATATTTTTGCGTAAAAATTTCACGGAATGTTCTTGAAATGACACTTAACAATGTACAAAAGATTTCCATAAGTTTACTCTATCCATATAGATCAAAAAAATTCGCAAAAAATGTTTTTTTTCACGCTGAAACCCCTACCCTCCCCTTGAAACTAGATATTCATTTACGTAATGCTTTTTTCTGTCTTAGTTCTTGGGTAGTACTAAACTGAAACCATAAGGGGTGATGATAGCTAAAGAAAGCTTTGTATACTCCTGCTGTTAGCTTATAATGGAAATATATCAAATTATTGTTATTTAAATATTTACATTATCAAATGACTTATTTTTGGAGTCGGTACCAGCCAAATGCCAATATTGTCACATTTTTTGCAGAAAGAGAGGAGACAGAGAGAAATAATTGAAATATAAGATCTACAGTCTTTTTTTAATTTGCAATCTCGTTTCTTCCGTGTCGTCAATCTCTCGTTCTTGGCTGGCACCAACTCCAAAAATAAGTCATTTGGTATTGTAAATATTTAAATAACAATATTTTTATATATCTTCATTATAAATGTATTGTATTATGTATACAATAAATTATTATATATACTACATTATGAATCGGCGTTTTTAGTATTTGTTGTTTAAGTACAGTATATGGTAGATAATATACAGACATTCCAAATTCCTAACTAGTTTAGTTTTTGAGATAGACATCGCAACAAAAATGGTTTAAAACTGACAACTTTGGGGGGCCCCCATTTCTTTATTATTGGAGATTAAATATAATAAGAAATATATTTGTACTCTCAATGAGCTCAATGAGCTTTAAACAATGCCACCCCACATGCTAGGGTAAGAATTTCTTTTCTGCTCCTATTTTATGTATGGGACCCCTGTGAAAACCAATTTAATTGAATTTTGTAATTCAATATTCGGTTTTGGATCAACATTCTACACAAAATATCCAAATTCCAGGTCTGTAACTCATTCCGTTTAGGGGGCGTCCATTAATTACGTGAGGCGTTTAGGGGGGGGGGGGGGGTCGAGCGAAATCTCACCCAATCTCACGTGGGCGGAGGGGGGCTTCGGCAAATATCACGTAATTCTAGTAATTTAAGTAATTTTAGTAATCACGTGATTTTTATCACGTAGGGAGAATCTCGCTACTACTTTACATGGTGGAGTAAATGGTACTACAACCGCAGTTACTTCTACTACAATTTATTTTCCGTGAACGTATGCATTTTGAAAAATCTCACGTGAGATTACGGGAGGGGGAGGGGGTCGTGCAAAATCTCACGACATCTGACCAGGGGGATAAGGGGGGGTCGAAAAATCGCCAAAATCACCTCACGTAATTTATGGATGCCCCCCTACGAGCTAGAGACCCGTGACATACGGACGCACGGACGGACAGACAGCAAAGTGACAGCAATAGGGCTCAGTTTTGTCCTTTAAGGGGCTATACCAGTGTGACACTTTAAAAAATCGATTTTTCTGCTTTTTTCGACAGTTTATACTTTCAAGAATATGAGATGAGATTTTTATACTTTCAAGATTTTTATACTTTCAAGAATATGAAATGAGATTTTTCAAACTTGCTGACGTTGTAACTCAAAGAGCAATTATCCGATTGACTTGAAATTTGAACTGAGTACTCTTGAATATATTTACTCTACATTGACGTAGGATATTTTCGATTGGATGAAAATTGACGATTTGCCATTGAAAAAAACGACCATTTTATAGGCAAGAAAACATACTTTTTTCATAACTACGTCATTTTGTTAGATTTTGATTTTTTCGAAAATCCTACGTCATTGTACAGGAAATACCTTCTAGTTTAACGACATTTTTTCCATTTTCGGTTTCAGCTACTTAATCGGCCGGAATCATGTCCGCCGTTGAGGAACTTTTTTTTTGGCGCCTCTGAAGGCAGCGCATAAGTCGCTTGGATCTCAATATTTTTGTATGAAAAAAATTAGGTAATATAGGTCAAGTATAGCCAAATATATTCGTAATTTTTCGAAACGTTTAATTGAGTACTTTTCTTCCAAAAAATTCCTGAAAATCACCAAAATTTTCAGCGTTCACACTGGTATCGCCCCTTAAGTACGCAACCGTAAAAACTCCGAAGAAATCTTTCCTTAAAAAAAATTACGAAAATTAACAATTTTGTTCTTGTCTTAAGGTATCTCCTCCCTTAATAAACTTTTCGATTTAAAACAATAGATATATTCTTGTTCATTATATTAATTCGTACTTTTAAGCTTTATCAACAAATTTTCGTTGTTAATGGGAACTAAAGAAAACGCGGCAAATTTCTCGTTTTACCCCGTGTTTGGGGCAAAATAGGAAACGCCAAGGGGCAAAATGAAGATGAAGCACACAGCAAGTAGCTGAAGCTCTGAGAAAATCCATTCTATTGGCAAGCACAGTCGACAACCGCTCTTCTCATGCGTTTTTCGTCCGAGTTTTGCCGATCAGTTTTTCCCTTGTAGTTACGACCCATTATCACTGGAAACAAAGAAAAAGCACTTTAAAGAAATCCGCTGGAATACGTGGATACTTACTAAGAAAATTACTAATGCGCTCGATGATCTGTTCAATTATGCAGTAAATAATAAAATAATTAATTAAGATGCCTCCGTAACGAAGGGTCAAATTAAATATCATCCCATAATTCTCGGTTTGTTTTGCCCCAAGCAACAATTTTTTGTATGTTGCTCGGCGATTCGAACTTCAATCGAAATTATCCGAAAATCATTGGAAGTTGAATACGTCAATAACGTTCCTATTGACCTATGGTATGGCTCATGTATGTCGTGCAATTACCTTCCTACACATGAGTATTTAACAAGGAAATTAGTAAAAATCCACTCAAAAACTGTTTTTTTTAGTTTTGAGTTTTGAGTTTTAAGCGAAGCCCCTTTCGGAAACGTCTTTTGCCGTGAGCAATGGCCTTCTGAACCAGGTTATCTAGGATAAAAAAATCAAATAGACTTCGTTAGTAGATTAATTTATCCTACGATTAATTGAAGGAATTTCCGGAATATCAAATGACGCGTGTTCAAAGTGAATTTTCATTTTTGCCAAAAGGAATGGGCATTTTTCGTTCATCAAATCGAAAGTATAAGTCGGAAAAAAGATCCTTCGTGCGAATACTAAATTTCATTATCTAGAAAAAGCGCTAAAGATTTCAGCGAGATCGATGTAGTAGTTTTTGAGATATTTTTCTCACCGACTTTGAAAACGTAGGGGAAAGGTGTACGAGATAATCCCCCGAGTGAGAATGCTCGTAACTTCAAAGATATTCAACAAAATCAAGATCTGGGAGCGTTGACCACTGGCATATTTATCTATCACTCAAAATAGAGTGAATCTCTATCTCGAACATTGGCATTTTCGAGATATTCAAATTATTAGGGTTTCAATAAAAAGATTTACTTTTTTTTAAACCTTACCTCTAGGGATTATCTTGGACACCCCGGTGTTCAAGATGATCCGTAGAGTATGGCCAAGATGATCCCCCGGATCATCTTGCTTCTATTTTGGGATACTTTTTATTTCGGAAAAATTAGGTAAATATAAATAAAAATTTGCTCGAGTTTACAACACCTTTATATATAAAAATCATATGTATACAACATAAACTGAACTTACAAGATAAATCATCTTTATATTATTAGTTTTATCTCATCCAACTAGAATTAATCTAAACCACTGACAAGGAACATCCCTCAGGTGATACCCTTCAATTTGGTTGAAATTTGGATATGTTATAAAGCACCGAAAAGTAAGCGATACGTATTTTTTTTATCGGCGGAAAAACCGTTTTGAGGGGTGAAACGAACCCTCGAAAATAGGGGTGTTTTTCGTTTTTCATCGATAACGTTATCGTTCTCATCTCCAATGTATAGTGCACAAAAAAATAAACATTGTTGCAATTTGAAATTTTTTGATATCTCGTATCGTTAAAACGTTATCGACGAAAAACGAAAAACATCCCCATTTTTGAGGGTGCGTTTCAGCCCTTAAAATCGTTTTTCTGCCGGTAAAAAAATACGTATCGCTTACTTTTCGGTGCTTTATAACATATTCAAATTTCAACAAAATCGAAGGGTGTCACCTGAGGGATGTTCCTTGCCAGCTGCAGCCAGTCGGTATATCAATTATTATTTGTGAGATCAATTATACATTAGTAGTGTAGTTTAAACATAAATAAACAATCTATTTAACAAAAATAAAGTAGGTACGTTATTTGTGTACATGACGATCCCTAGCGATCACCTTGTGTAGGTGTACACCTAGAGGTACATCTTGTGCACCTACAAGGGAATCATCCTGCCCTAAACTCAACTTTTTCATTAATTGCTTGGTAACATAATCTATAAGTATTCTACTGTTACCACGGCAACCGAAACCCAAATTGAACATATTATAAAGCCACAAACACAACAATGATTGCAACTGACAGTATACGATAAAAGTTACCTAAGCTTAAGGCGGGATATACAATTACAACGATAAAAAAATCCATTTCTTTTTTTTATTTCTTTAAACGATAGAACTGTATATGTAGAATATTTTCCCAAAGTTTCAAAGCGAAATTCGAAAAACTTCACACGATACAGTCCGTCAACGATGTGCCTCGCCACTCGGATTCGGAGCGGGCAGGATCTTCAAACGCGTTTTTCTCAAAAATGCATTATCGAAATTGGCGTGCAGGATTACCAAAAAACTATTAAGCCGATTGAGTTGAAACTTGGTAGAAATATTGATAATATTGGTACCTTCTACTTGACGAAAATTGTTTTTGAAAAATTGAACAAAAAAAAACTACTCTTTTGAGTCACATTTTACAGAAATGTTGCGTGAAATGTTGATTTATTTTTGTAAATGCGTGCAATTTTCTCAAATTTGCATTTTCTTCATTTGAATTACCCTCACATAGAAACTATACATGTTCTAACTGAAAAAAATGTTTGAACTTTTTTTTGCAAATCAAAGTCTACGGGAAGCTAGTCTGGACGCCGATTCGCAACTCCCACAGCGACCTTGCTGTAACACTCTGCCATAGCTCCGCCATTTTGATGATGAATTCATTTAAAAAGAATTGTTTCGTATACTTAAATATACTATTAAAGTATATCTAAAGTTCGACAATTGTAGAATAAATATTTTTTGGTTTAAAAAATCCCTCAATATTGCTTATTTTCTTCCTGTCAAAATGTATAGTCCGCCTTGAAGACAACCTTGTTTTACAAGGAATGGTCGCGACGTCGAATTCTCCGATTTCCATAAAATTTGGCATGTTTGTAGAATGGGTAAAAATAGGCGACACGTATTTTTTTATATCTGCGAAACGCGACTTTCAAGGGGTGAAACACACCCTCGAAAATAAGGGTGTTTTTCGTTTGAAATTTGTTGTTACGTGCATCGTTCTCATCTCCAATGTATAGTACACGGAAAAATAAACGTTGCTGCAATTTGAAATTTTTTCATATCTCGTACCGTTAAAACGTTATCGACGAGAAACAAAAAACACCCCTATTTTCAAGAGTGCGTTTCACCCCTTATAAATCGGGTTCCGCAGATATAAAAAAATACGTGTCGCCTATTTTTCACTGACAATTCATTTGTTAAGTTCAAATACCTACAACTTTTGAACAAAACAGTATTTTTAAATTCCGTACGTACTTCTCTCGGTATTCTAATGTAGATTGACGAGAATTTTTGTTTTTTTGTTCTAGGTCAAAAATTGTGGATGCTAAATGTCGCGCGCGGAGCGCCTAAAAAAATATAATAAGATAAAATATTAGTAGGCGGCCATTTTGTACATCGAAAAGAAAAAAATATATATTTTCTAACAGCTTGATATTCATACTAAATAGATGTGTAATTAATTTTATGAGTGAATCACTTTTTCATCCGGAAAAAAATGGTTAAATTCGCACATGATTTTATACCCGTTACTGTGCGTCGCTATGGAAAATGATCATCTTACCTCATGGAATCAACTCGTACACCTTTACCCCATTTTCGAGAAAAAAGCGTTTAAAGTTTCGAACGACGCTTCGAGCGTCCCGACGTGCGTCAACACAACAGTCCATAAATCTGTCAATTTTGATACTTTCACCTTGAAATTTTCAGGGAAAATTCACAAGATGATATACCGTCAACATTTATATTTTTCGAAAAAAGTGATTTGTCGACTTTCACAACTAGGCCCTGCCCCAAAGTGAGTGACCTAAAGAATTTTTAGTCTTCTTTTCAATTATTTTTGCCACAAAACGTGACTTTGTCAGTGATACAAGCATACGCTGGCTTTGCGAGTGGGGTTACGTCAGAAAGTATCGGTACATTGGGTAAGTCTGGAAAATGAATATTGAAGATTACAACAGATTCTATTCGAGGAGCAAGGAATGTCTTCTTTCAGATCTTTCTTCGTTGAGACTTACGGTGTATAAGCATAGTCGGATTTTATGCCTGGGCGAACTTTGATCAAAATTGTTAGTGAAGTTTCGCGCGTGTCCTGAATAGCTTTAAAAAAAGAGAAGATATTTTCTGTACAAGTCGTCTCCTGTCTCTTTACTCCCTCCGACTACCTTTCTTCTCTCTCTCTCTCTCTCTCTCTCTCTCTCTCTCTCTCTCTCTTTCTCTCTCTCCCCCCCCTCTCTCTCTCTCTCTCTCTTTATGTCGCATCCCTTTATGTGTATAAACTGTATTATGCGCAAAAAGAATTTTCCCTCACAAAGCACTTTTTCCTTCTTCCCCCGAGTCTTGCTTCTTTTTATTTTTTCGTATCTGGGTATTTCATTCGATCCGTATTATAGTGCCGCCCGCGAGCAAACTTTTCTTTTCTCTCTCTATTTCTTTTTTCAATATTTTCCCGTAAAAATGTAATATACATCGCCGTATAACGCTCCACCGTGTAGATGAATCTATCGGTTTTCTGAGCAAGATGCATATACCTTTCCTAGTCCACGGTTGAATATTCTTTCACGCCTACGGTGCAATCAGGTTTTCCATCCCACTTTTCAAATATATATATTTTTTTAACTTCCGATCCACGAGCGGGATATTTCGCCATTCTAGCGAGGCAAAAGGTACGATCTTTTTCAATATCTAATTATATAATGTTATCACACATGTAATACTTGATATATATAGAGGCTATTAATCACATATGAGGCCTTCCATGTCACATCAGCCAGTAAAAAAAAATCAACAAATAATTTTGAAAAATCGAGTTACTTTATTGATAAATATTCACCGAGTGTCGAAATTAAATAAAAAAAATGAGACGTTTTTTCTCGTTGGTTACCATTTTTTAACATTTTTCCATTCAAATGGCGGATTCAGAATGGCCATTCTTTGGCAGGATTTGACGCATTTACATTCGTAAAAAACGAAAATATGCGTCGTTTTATGGCCTTCCAGAAAAAAATTTAATTTAGATTCTATTGAGCAAGTCGAATATCCGTTTCAGGGCAAAGTATGCAAACATATTTTTTTTCTCAAGAAAACGCACTCGTTATTTTATTTTCCAAAATTTCCCCGAATTGTGAATACGAAAAACGGATTTTTGGTATTTTTTATATTATGGGATTCCTAAACATCGTGAAGTAACAGCTAATTTTTTTATTTTTATTTTTTATTTAATATTTGATTGAAACAATCGACGACGAAAATCAACGACGAAGTACGACAAAACGAAGCAAAAACAGATTTTTTCCCCCATCAAAGCGTCATGGTTCCGAAACTAAGGTACCAATAGAGAACTCTGTTTTTTTTCGTCCATTTATCATCAGCCAGTGGTGAAATTGAAGGGCTTCGGATATCGTAGTATCTCTGAATCCACGATAGCGTTTTTCATAAGTCTGGTGTTGTTCAAAAATATGTTCCACATATGTGATATGTATTTCAAAAACCTGGTAAACATACAGCGAGTGCACCACACTCTTCAATCGAATATTAATAAAAAATAAAATAAAAATAGCTGTTACTTCACGGTGTTTGGGAATCCCATAATATAAAAAATACCAAAAATCCGTTTTTCGTATTCACAATTCGGGGAAATTTTAAAAAATAAAATAACGAGTGTCTTTTCTTGAGAAAAAAAATATTTTTGCATGTTTTGCTCTGAAAAGAACGTTCGACTTGCTCAATAAAATCTAAATTAATTTTTTTCTGGAAGGCCATAAAAAGACGCACATTTTCATTTTTTACGAATGTAAATACGTCAAATTCTGCCAAAGATACAGCCATTTGAATGGAAAAATATTTAAAAAATAGTAATCAACGAGAAAAAACGTCAGATTTTTTTTTTTAATTTCGACACTCGGTGAATATTTTTCAATAAAGTAACTCGATTTTTCAAAATATATTTTCAAAATATATTCAAAATATAACTCACATATTCATTATTTAATATTTATTTTTTATCATTCAATGTAATATTTTTTTCTGACTTTCAATGTAGGTATACCTTTACGGATTTTTACGTATGGGTCTTCATAATTAGACCCAATTTAAATAGATCCCAATTTCCTATCACTCCCTACCCGCGCTTCGATAATCTTATTTCCGTTGCGTCCACAGCTGTCTCAGCTGTCTTAAAGGGTCTTCTCACTTCAGAAGCTAAAAAGGCTATTTTCATGAATTTTTTTGATAGGTTTGTATTATAGATATTGATATAAAAGTTGTTACACTTAATAAATACACTTTCGAAATACATTGAATTTATTTTTTTATTTATTTATGTAACCCAAACAAACTTTAAATGCGTTTTTCTCGAAACAACGTTTTTCGACGGCTTGTTGATAAGATTTTTGAAACTACTGAACCGCCCCTTATGAAATTTTAACGACATATTCTTTACAACTATAGCTATAGCGCATACCAAGGATTTTTAAAATTTTGATATTTCGTATTTTATTTGCCAAAAACGGTGAAAAAGCACGTTTTTTCGAAAAATGTCCATCATTTTGTTATTTTTGCATATATAAAAAATCGTATAATATGCGCTATAGCCATTAACATACTGAGTCTGAAACCGTTTGATTTTTTTTGTTAAGTATGATCCGTCTCCGAGACTTCATCAACAGCGCAGACCTACAATGTTTTTAGGACATTTTTTAACTACCATTTTCTTCTATAAATAGTGACTTAAATAAACTTAAAAAAAATTGTCTCTATTTCGAAAGTGTATTTATTAAGTGTAATACCTTTTATATCAATATATATAATATAAACCTATAAAAAAAAATCACGAAAATAGCCTTTTTCTAGCGTCTCAAGAGAGAACTCCCCTTCAGCTATACCATACTGCGTTTGCCGAGGGTACGGGGAAACTGCGGAAAGTATCTTCACCGCCCATCGATCAGTGTCGGTTTTATTCAATTTAACGGTTTTAACGGAACTGGAATTTTTGAAAACATTCATTTTTTGTTTCCGACGGATTCTCAAAATATAACATTTCAAAACCATTCTCCGAAAATTTCAAGTCGATCCGTTTAAAATTCAGGGAGGTATGGGCGTTTATAGGGAGCTTGCACGAACGAGCCGACTTTAAACGCGTCTTTCTCAACATTACAATACATTTTCAAAATCGATGACCATGATATCTCGAAAATCCCTTCACCGATCGACTTTAAATTTGACAAGCTTCTCTTACATATGAAAATGCAGTGCTTGAACTAAGGAATTCCTCTGTCGATGTACAGTTTTTTTTTATCGGCGAAAATAAAGCGTTTTTTTAACCGAAAATCGATACTTTCAAAAATCAATATTTTATTGAATCGTCGCAAGCACTAGATACTTTTGTACAAAAACTAAATGCGTTTGATCTTTTTTATTTTGGATAATTTGTTTCCGGGTAGTAGTGGTCACCGCGAAGGACGCTTTTCGCACAGCGGTCTACACAAACCATTATATTTACCACATTTATAAATATTTTTCCATACAAAGATTGTGAAAGATACTCAGAACCATACCCTTTATCGTAACAAAAATTTGAAAGCCTGCACACGTTTTCCCCGAAAAAAATCACAAAAATTATTTTTTTCCTGGCGACAAACTAGATGTAACGCCTTAATATTTACTTCATTTATGTGGGGTGCCTTAAAATGCACTGTCGTCGAATATCTATCAGTCGAATATCCATAAGTACGAATATCCATGAGTCGAATATCCATAAGTCAAATATCCACAAGACGAATATCCATAAGTCGAATATCCACAAGTATGAATATCCATAAGTATAAATATCCACAAGTCGAATATCCATAAGTCAGTATAGAGTAGAAATAAGTACCAGAAATGGCGGGAAGTAGAGATAACTGAGTTTTTTTGGGTTTGGGTTTGTTTGGGATGGTCCATGAATAATCCAAACCCAAACAAACTCTTTTCTACTCTATACTTACTTATGGATATTCGACTTGTGGACATTCACTTATGGATATTCGGTTACGGATAGTCGTACTTATGGAAATTCGACTTATGGATATTCTACCCCAATCCTCAAAATGACCAAACATTTTTATTTATTAATAAAACGTACTATTTGTTTGAAAAGCCCAAATATTTTTATTTTAATATAAGGTACACACATGGAGGTTATGTATGGAACACAATATCCGATAAATGGCCGCCTCATCCCTGTTTGAAAATGTTCACTATTTTGATGAAATTTTCAATAACATTATGGCATAATTGCAGACTATTTTAATTAATGATGTGTCCAATTCCTTCCTTGAGCTCCGGAATGGCTTGTGGATCATTGGCCTACACTTTTCCTATCAGAAGAACCCAAAGAAAAAAGCCCAATGGCGTTAAAACGCACGATCTTGGTGGCCAATTCACATCACCGCGGTGCGAGATACCACGACCATGAAATTTCGTCTTCAATAAGTGCATTGTTTCGCCCGTAGTGTGGCAGGTTGAGCCATCTTGTTGAAAGAATATGTCTTCCAAGTCCATGCCGTTAATGCCATCCCATGAAGAGATTGACCGTTGGGCCTTCACAGTCAGCCTTTCTAGAATATTGGGCCGTGAGTATTTACCAGTGAGGTGCCTTTCTAGAAATGATAAGAACGGCCCGATATCGCCCAACAGAGCCAACAATTATTGGGCCAATGATTTAATTCATTGTAGCGACAATGTTGGTGATTGCACTTGGCCTTATGTGGGCCCTCTTAAAGGGCCTATGTAGAAATAGACCACTGGCTCTATGATGGGCCTTCACAGCTGGTCTATCTAGAAGTTAGTCTATCTAGAATATTGGGCCGTGAGTTTGTTTGGGTTTGTTTGAGTGCGTGATAAATATTCAACCTATATCGGGCCAAGATTGGCCCGAGATTGGTCCTTATGGATACATATTTCATGGAATTACCTTGAAATAAATTGTGATTTGCGCATACGACAGGTTTCAAAATTGGCATATTTTACTTACGTATGTTGGTTATTTACAAATGTCAATAATAGGCCAAGACTTGATTACAAAAACTGAACTACAAAATATAGACTATTAATATATGACGTGCCAGTTATTTGCCTATTCTGGCGCAATATACAGATAATGAATAACGCAAGGCTTAAATAAAATGAATGCAGGTATGGTCTGACCCACTTAGCCAATAAAGGGCTTAGATTAATTAAATGTAATTTCCAGTATTTTAGCATTGCCAGTTTTAAAATTGGAAAATTTCGATGAACTTTCACGGCTGTTTATTGGTTTTAACAGATGGGCCCGGATAGGTTTTAGTAATGGGCTGATATTGTGCCAGTTCTCAATGTATAACGGAACAATAAGGGGCCAATGTAATTGGCAGTACTTCAGCATCACCAGTTTAAAAATTGGCAATTATTGTTTACCTATCATGACTGCTTAATGAATTTAGAAGATGGGCCATGATAGGTTTTAACTATGGGCCGATATTGTGTCGTTTTTCAATTTAGAACGATACAATAACGAGCCAATGTAATAGCCAGTATTTTAGTATTGCCAGCTTTAGGATTGGCAAATTTAGTTTAACTATCACTGCTGTTTATTGGGTTTGAAAGATGGGCCAGGATAATCTTTAGTAATGGGCCGATATTGTGCCGGTTCTCAATTTATAACGGGACACTAATGGGCCAATGTAATTGCTTATATTTCAGCATTACCAGTTTTTAAATTGGCAAATATAGTTCATCACGGCTATTTATTGGTTTTAAACGATGGGCCGATATTGTGCCGGTTTTCAATTTATAACGGAACAATATTGGGCCAATGGAAATGTCAGTATTTTAGTATCCCCAGTTTTTAAATTGGCAAATTTAGTTTAACTATTACGGCTGTTTATTAGTTTTCAAAGATGGGCCAGGACAGGCTTTAGGGATGGGCCGATATTGTGCCAGTTTTCAGTTTAGAGCGGAACAGTTATGGGCCAATATTATTTCCCTTTCGTTGGCTTATACGATGGTCCCAATATTGGCCTGATCGTAACATTGGGCAACTCATGGCAACCCCTACATGGGATTTATCGGATATTGTGTTCCAGACATAACCTCCATATTTGTACCTTATATAAAAATAAAAATATTCGTACTTTTGAAATAAACAATACGTTTTATTAATAAATTAAAATGTCAGGACATTTTGAGACACCCTTTACTTTCACGCAATAGATTTGATAAAAACTAATTCCACTTCTTCTCGCATTTATACTATAACATATTAGGTACTCTTATAAATTAAAAAAAATGTCTTTCCACCGTCAGCTCCTCCATTACCGTTCGAATATCATTCCTCATACAATTATGAATCGAAGACTTTGATTCATATTGGCCATCCATCCCAATCAAGTCTCACAGTTAATCTCTTGTTTTTTTTCCAATGGATTTCGGCTGTATATTTCCCTCTCGGATGAGAGCCTCAACCCCTGATTTTCCCGCCACAGAGATTCTCTCTTTCTCTTTCTCGGAGATTCTCATCTTCGAGAGGGTATTTTTTTTTCTTTAGCCCTGATTTTTTGTTACACCGTTCATTAAATACGTTTACCACGGAAAACCCATCGTGGTTCAGGCGTTAGGCTGCAAGTGTAAAGGTATGTGTTTTTCATGTGTGCTCGAGGGGGAGTTCCCTATCGCGGGGAATGAAAATAAAAATCAAGAGGTCTATTTTTTTCCAACGCGGCATTGGAAGACCAAATACTCCAAGATTGAAATATATCCCTCAGCTGAGCGTAAATTTTATACGCGTAATTTACATGTATAATATAAGAATAGCGAATAATAAATAATTAAAGACATCTCCGAGGCATTACGTAAATATTCAGTGATTCCTGAAAATGCTCGTCGTTTAATAAGCGTGTAGGTGTGCGCGCATCTACCGAGAAACATTTTTGCTCTTTCCGGTTTCGTCCGAAGTCGAAATTTCGGGCTTGGTCGCACGTGCATCAAGCTGTGAAAAATTAAGGGGTAAGGCCACTGTAAAAATTTCAAAAAATCGATTTTTTTCTTTCTTAAAACTATGCCTTAATATCTTAAAAAAAGACATACTCAAAGGATTAAGGTGGGAAAAATGTCTAAATACTTCTATTTTGAATTTTGGCGCAGCCCCTCGCAGTCCGATGCAATCCGTACCGAAAACTTTAAACGCGTTTTTCTCGAAACTACATTTTTCAAGTCGGCCGGACTCATAACTCGAACTAATCTTGACCGATTGACTTGAAATTTTTACTGTATATTCACAATTACATTCTGCATAGAAGTACGTAGGATTTTTTCGATATATTACATAGTTTTTTATACACAATTTTCGGACGATTTTTTTTAGAATTTTGCACTTTTATTTCCAAAGCGCGCTGTTTTAGCAAAAATCGATATATCAAAAAAATCCTACGTACTTCTGTAGCTATCCACATGTATAATCGGGAAAAAAAATGTATTTACTATAAAACGAAAATTGCAGGTGCCGTTGATCCGGCCGCACGCCTATGAAAAAAAGGCTTCGTCGAAGAAAAGCTGTGCAGCCGCCATTTTGTTTTATATTACTCTGAAAAAATAGCTTATACAGTTTATGATACGTACGTTAAAGCACCTTTTTCAGAATTTCAATTTGTTCCATTGTCCCACTGAAAAAAATTCCCAAAATATACTTATTTTTTCCCCCGCTACAGTGGCCTTACCCCTTAATGATCCAATCCCAGGAATTACCTCAATAAAAAAGTGTTTTTATCTGTCTAGAAAAAACCAGCATGTCTGCCACTGGGGAACAATCTAATTTTGGATCTTTTTACAAAAATGGTGGGTTAAAAAAAAACAAGGCAAGTCGACGACGCAACGATTTCGTGATATTTTTCCTTCCGTATAATGAGCCTGGATACAGATTGAAATATTTCACTAGCCGTCTGCTTCGGTTTTTCATCCCCTTTATCTTCTAATCGGACAATCGATAAATTACAGTATTATACGACCAGGAAACGAGAAATCTTTCGTGACAGATAGAGAATCTTATATCCACATTGGCACCATCCTTCACCATCTACATCCTTCTCACTGCTGCCGTCTCTCTCGGGCTATCTTTATCGCGGGGATTCGGGAAGTTTATTCACTTTATCGCTGTGAGAAACTTTTGACAAATTCATTTGCATAGCTCCGGGGGTTATTCATTTTTGACCCTGATTCGACTACCATTAATCCACATTGTAAAAGATTGGAAGGATCTCGATGAAGGTATCTTTGCGCGGAGCTTTTATCGGGGAGCTAGTATATCAGGTGGCTTTATTGAAACTCGCTATTTTTTCTTCGTTTTTTAATAGCATTTATTTTGTGAAAAGTTGTTGGATTAGATTGATCAAAGTATTTTTCCTCGCATGTTACTACATTCTTCCAACTTCGGAAAAAGCTGAATCCTGCGTCGAAAAATGCCCTGCCTTTTGATGCCATTCACCCATCTGCCCATTTTTGGACTTCCTCATGATAAGGGGTCTTCTCACATTAGACGCTAAAAAAGGCTATTTTCTAGAATTTTTTGTTTACACTTCATAAATACACTTTAGAAGTACATAAAAAATTATTTATTTGAGTCACTGTTTATAGACGAAAATGGTAGTTAAAAAAATGTCCCAAAAATTGTAGGTCTGCGCTGTTGATGAAATGTCGGAGATGGATCATCCGAAAAAAAAATCAAACGGTTTTAGATTCGGTATGGTAATGGCTATAGCGCTTATCATACGATTTTTGATATATGCAAAAATAACAAAATGGCGGACATTTTTCGAAAAAAAAACGAAAAAAACCTGTTTTCCACCGTTTTTGGCAAATAAAATAGTAAATATCAGAATTTAAAAAAAATCCTTGATATGCGCTATAGCTATAGTTGTAAAGAATATGTGGTTGAAATTTCATAAGGATCGATTCAGTAGTTTCGAAGATTTTATCAACAAGCCGTCGAAAAACGTTGTTGCGAGAAAAACGCGTTCGAAGTTTGTTTCGGTTACATAAATGCATAAAACAATTTTTTTAATGTATTTCCAAAGTGTATTTATTAAGTGTCAGAACTTTCATATCAATGTCTATAATATAAGCCTATTTTAAAAAATCATGAAAATAGCCCTTTTTAGCGTCTAGAGTGAGAAGACCGTGTGTATCTTCTAAGGCGTGTTACATTGGACGGAATAGGTGATCATTATTTGAAGCAAGGTCCGAAGAATACGCTGGCTATGGGAGGTCCTTCCATTCAAGTTCCATCAGTTGTTGTGCAGCAGAATGATCTTTTGTCGATTTGATGCTACTGATGGTCTTTCTTCGATGATATTATCGTTCAACACTCCAGCTGCTGTTGGCAACGTTCGGTGGTGATTGCTTTTCTGGGTTTCGAGAGCACATGAACCCCTCCAAATTATACAATTAAACAACCATCATTCAAATTAAACAACAGTACCATGAGAAAAGTAACAGTCCATGCAAAAATTTGTTGAGGGGTCCCCAGATCCTATCACATCTCTATAAGGATTTAATAGGCACCCCGTACGTAGGGGATCCATATTGGAATCCAATTGGATTCCGCGGTATTTCCCAATTACCGTTTTGAGTTTCGAGATTTTTTCATTCGTTATTCTCAACCGGAATTTGTTGGATCTGTCAGAAGAAAATATCCTTTTGTGATCTCGTGCACAAATTTTTTGGGGAGTCCCAAGATGCACTCATATCTTTATAGGAACTTGTTAGGGACATAGGGAGTCCTGTTTAGGATTCAATTTGATTCTGCACGGTTCCCCGATGAACGCCGTTCGAGAATTCTTCCCACGTTCGCATCGAAAATATGTAAAAATCACGAGAAAAAATCTCGGCGTATCGAAACATAACCTGTACGCTTCGTGAGCATGTACATGTATGTTTATTTACATATTTTGTTTAGGAAATTCAACTTTGAGAACGCGATGGGATCCATCAACAATCGTATCGGATTCTGTTCGATAATGTGGGAATCCTTCAGGATTCAAATTGGATTCGTACATTGGATTGCAATGGGGAATCCCGGTTAGAATCCAATGTACGAGCGTGACGTATTGTATATGGACAAGGATGAGAATCCAATTCGATACCTGCGACCATTTCTGCACGGGAGCTAGTATATTTTCCAACCCGTTATAAATGTTCATGTAACGTCGTTTATCACAATGTCTGACTGTTTAGAGGACGATTCATAATTTTTTTCTTCAACGATTTGTTGATTTATTTTAAGGACTTATTTGAAACTGAAGGTACTTTCGAAGATACTATAAATATCCATATATATAGACTCCCGGCCAAAAGTTTGGGTTCGCTAGTCAAAATTTCTTACCGCATTAAAAGTTTGATAACGGGCTCAAAAATCAGGACAATTAAATTTCCCAAGTGGCGTTTTAAAGAGGACAAATTGACCTTTATCTTTCTTTTTTTTTGAAAACTACGATTTTTTTTCGCCCCGGCACGCACTTTTGAACGTGGTCATTTGTCGGCTATTTTTTGCCGTCGAAAGTTAACTGCAAAGTTCGTGGAAAAGTTTTCCCTCGGTTTTTTTCATGGTGAACTTGAAAAAGACATCGGCACCTAGATTTTTTTGTTTTAGAAAGTCTCGTACTATTTTTTTTCGCTCCAGTATTGCATTTTTAGCTAAAAACAACATGTTTTAGAAAAAAATAGCGTCATGGAAAGAACTATAGGGTTTCAGAGGAAGTGTCAAATGGCTAGAATTTTTTCAGAATTTTTTTTGGACATCATTTTTTACCATTTTTGGTTGGAACTTTGATGAGTGGAGGGGCTTCACTTGGGAATTATGGGGTCCAGGACAATATATTAAGAAAGGGAATTTGTTTACATTTTGATTTATAATTAACTACAATTTCCTCAGATTAAAAAAAAATCATTGGTACTCGAAAAATCGTCGTCAGTTGGTTTTGTGTCTCAAGAACTATCGCATTTAAGACAAAATATATATTTTTTAAGTTGTAATTTTTTTTTACATTAGCTAACATTTTTCTATATTTAAACAAAAAAAAACAAAATTTTATCATGATTTATTTTCCAAATCTACAAGGTGCTTTTTTGACCCTTTATCGCGAATCCAGCACCACACAACTTCAAACTTTTGGACTTGCTATACAACGCAAAAAAAATAGTCAATCTAATAAGTCTATTTTCTCTTTTATACAAGTTTTTCATCGAAAAAAGATTCTCCCATTTCCACCAAATAAAAGTTAATAAAAAATCTAAAAAATTGTAGTTAATTAAAAATAAAAATGTAAACAAATTTCATTTCTTAATATACTGCCTCTTCACTTGCCTCTCACTTATCAAAGCTCCAACCAAAAATGGCGGAAAAATGTACAAAAAAAATTCTGAAAAATTCTAGCCACTCCAGTGTAAACCCGTGCAACTTTTTACCCTATTGACATTTCCTCTGGAACGCTATAGTTCTTCGATGACGCGTTTTTTTCTAAAACAAGTATTTCTTAGCTAAAACGCAATACTGGGGCAGAAAAAAATCGTACGAGACTTTCTAAAAATCAAAAATGTCATTTTGATATCCATTTTGAGTTTACCATGGACAAAACGGAGGAATTTTTTTTCCACAAACTTTGCAGTTAATTTTTGTCGCTCAAAAAATAGCCGAAAAATGGCCACGTTCAAAAGTGCGTACCAGGGCGACAAAAAATCGTAGAGAATTTTCTACAAAAGCAAAATAAAGGTAAATTTGTCCTCTCAAAAATCACACTCGAAGAATTCAATTATCTCGATTTTTGAGTCCATTATTTAACTTTTAGTGCAGTAAGAAATTTCGACTAGTGTACCCCAACTTTGGGCCGGCAGTGTATATATATATATATATACGCAACTCAGTTTTTCATTTCTGTCCCTTCAGTTGGGGAATTTGATCATCTCTTTTGGGATTTCAGCGAGAACGCTAGTTTTCTGGAAGAATTCTTTCGTGTTCTTCGCGGCTTGGACGTCGAGTGAAGTCGTGCGTTACTTCCGGTACGATCCGGTCAATTTCACATTGGGAATGCCGCTCCCCTGGCGGTATAGAGGTCTCACTCTCGAGGATTCCGTATACTTCCGTTATTCTTTGCCCGTGTGCATACGTGTGTCGAAAAAGATTCACACGCGTGTAACAGGGTCCTCGAAGAAAGAAAAGCAAACGGGAGCACGTTTTTTTTCGTCCTCTTCTTGGATGTCTTTGGTTTTATCTCATAAAGGTCACTGGTAATCGAACATATATTAGTTTTTGAGAAAACACTCTTTACCTTCGGTAATCAAAAAAGAGGTGAAAAAACCAAAAGATTACAAACTTCAAATAACGCTGAACTGAAGAATGATACATTGAGTGCAAACAAAAATTACATTTGTTTGGGTTTGTTTAATTAAACAGTGCCATAGATGAAATTAGAGATATCCATTGGAGACTTCCATTGGAGTAAATTCCTTTCGTATTTTTCCACTAACTTTTTACGTTCGATCATCCAAGCACATACCATTTTTCCTATTCCTTATTAATTGCAGATAAAAAGCGTCATAATTGTATTTTCCAATTGGTCTTCCTACAAACATGTATTCGACGTCCAGGTAGTCTGGATAATAAATTCGTGCCACCCGTGGAAGCGCTGTCACTACAATTGAGTGGATACGAAAATGACATTTGTTTGGGTTTCTTTGATTGAACCCCGTGTAGAAATTTAAGTTGGGAGAAAGTACTGCCCCTGATCTGCCTTCCTTAGATAATATCAGGCTCTGGTCGGGCCTTCCACCCTGGAATAGGTTCGCAATGTAACGGGTCTTAGGCTAGGTCCCAATCCGCCGTTCCCTTTCTGGGGGACTGATCAGGAACGGGCCGGAGAACAAGCGGCAAATTACCAGGAAAGTTGTAGGGAATAGATCGGGAAATAACCAGGAACAAACGAGGAAATTAAAAATGACGTTGCAGCGTTTTTGGAATCCTTGAGGAGGTTAAATCGGGAGTGTATTCCATTTAGCATTTTGACAACATATTCTTTGTTGGTTATCTTGGTAAGGTTGTATATGGCTGTACACATACGCTTGCTCGCATTTCCTGACAGGCAAACAGACAGAAAAACGTACATAGATCACTATCCGAGCGAAAAAGGCCTAGAGTGCAAAAGGTTATTTCACAAAGATCGTAAAATCATAAGCGTAAGTGCACGCTGTAAGCACAGCACTGCTGTACGTGGTACAACTCACAGGATGAAATTTTATCCTCGTACGATGGTACGTTGCTTACGCGAAGCGCTTCGCTTGTAGCCACCTGGCGGATTATTGGCGAAATACATTTAGGTAATGTCGTCCCGGCCGGAACATTGATATTTCCCAACATGGCGACAAGGCGTTCAAAAACCACGAATGACCTGTTTTACTTTCTTGCCTCATAAAATAATTTGCCTATTCTTTATGCTCAAATCATTAGTTATCGTAATCCCGGTATTTATGATAAGCATTGTTATCCTCGTCGATTATCATTGATGAAATGAATGCTTTTAATGATGAATAGAATTACAACAGATGTATTAGTTCCATTCCAATCAATTTATAAATATCTTTGATGAGGTGAAATGCAAAGTAGCTATTCTTTAGTTCTTGAAGACAGGCTCCACTTTTCAGAACATGTCAATGTTCTGGTCGGGTAGACATTACGTGAAGATGCACTTGCTCGCAATGTATACCGGCCAGAAGATTGTAATTTCCAGACATAGAGGGTAAGCCGAAAAAACGATTTTGCGATCTTCCCGGTTTGTTAACTGAGAGGACGCGGTCAGGTAAATCAGACAAGTCTGGTCTGAGCCGGACACAAAGTAGGGAATGCCTGGTCACATTTCTGCACGGGACAGTGCCATAGATGAAATTAGAGAGGGGCCGGGTTGAAATTCCGAACTTCGAATTCTCCGACGGTTTCAAATTCCGAATTTCAATATTCCGAAATTCAACATGGGGCCGGATTGAAATTCCGAACTTTGAATGATCAGAACGTTCAAAACTCCGAAAGAATACTACCCCGAAAGATCAAAACTCCGAAAGATTTTTACACGAAAGACCAAAACTCCGAAAAGCTGAACACCGTCAAAAAAATTCGACTATACAAGTTTTAAAAGCTTCAAAAGTTTCAAAAAATCGACCAATTATTTCAACAATTTTTATTTATTAAGAAGTGATTGTGCATCAATTTTGAAATTCGCCTACACAATGTTATAGTTCTACATCATTTACAGTCAACTGTGTATACTTTTGCTGGCATGATCTTGACATGGAGGTCGGGTTGAAATTCCGAACTTTGAATGCGCCGACGGTTTGAAATCCCCAATTTTAATGTTCCGAAATTACAAGGTTCGTCAAGATCATGCCAGCGAAAGTCTACACAGTTGACTGTAAATGATGTAGAACGTATAACATTGTATAGACAAATTTCAAAATTGACGCAAAATCACTCAATAACATGTTTTTTCGGATTTTCGGAGTTTTGGTCTTTCGTGTAAAATTCTTTTGGAGTTTCGAGCGTTCTGATCATTTAAAGTTCGGCATTTCAACCCGGCCCCATAACAGGTTGGCAGGGCTATCCATCGGACACTTCCATTTGAATAAATGATTACTTTTCTATTTTTCCACCAACCTTTTACGTTCGATCATCCAAACGCACATCAGTTTCTATATTCCTTACTAGGTGCAAAGCGTTGCAATTGCATTTTCCAATTGGTCTTCCTACAAACATTGATTCGATGTCCAGCTAGTCTGGACAAGAAATTAGTGCCAACCGTGGAAGCGCTGTTACTGCTTTTCTCATCGAAACATTGTTTCAAGATGGCCGCATTTTTTTTCAACCCTAGCCTGCCAAGTTTCCTCTAGACAAAGTGATTAATAATCCGGGCAAGAATCTTCTGGTGAGCCTCCAGACGACCAGACTCTCGAGAATCCAACATCCAAAATCCGGTAAAATACGTCTCAGTGTTTTACCATGTCCCGTTTATTCTGCTTGTACGTAATCCCTCTGTCTGGCTCTCGCTGTTCCCTCTCGTTCTTCCTCTTTCTCCACGCTCTACGTCGATGTCGTCTTTCCTCGTAGATGTTGTCTGCTTCAATCAATACATTCCAGAATGAGGAACGCTCTCTTCGCTCTTCCTCCCACCCCACGCCTCCTCAACCATTAATATCCCGATATATATCTCTATATATATAAAAGCTTCCCTTTTGGTGCCTCGTTCGCTCGCCAGCTCCCGTTCTCTCTCTCTCTCTCTCTCCCTCTCTCTCTCTTTCAAATTTCGGAGGGTGAAATTTCTCCCGTCTTCTCGATTGGCCGTTCGTTACGTTTCTCCAAACAATAAGAGACTTCGCTGTTTCTGTACGTGTCTACAAACAGGATGAAGAGGGCTTTGTTACACTTAGGGGCGGGAGGGCACGAGAGAGACGGAGGGAGAAAGGGACATGACGAGTGAGGGTGAAGTGCAGAAGTATCGGTGGGTAGGAAGAGGGGCGAAATAGTGAAGAGTGGAGCAGAGCATCGACGCGTGTTCTCATACTGACGTGGACGAGAGGAATTTGTGTGGTCTTGGTCCGATGAGAGAGAGAGAGAGAGAGAGAGAGAGAGAGAGGGGGGGGGGTTCTACTCTTTCAGCCATCCTCTCTCCCTTCTCTATCGATGCCCTTTCAACTCTTGCATATCCGTCTTCCGCTTTCTTCCCTGATCCTGACACACCCAATCGCGTTGAAGCGGTATCTCGAGTACTGACAGAATCGAGAAACTGTCTCGCAACTTCGCACGTTTCGTGGCCATTCTCGAAGCTCACTTGCTTTTCCATACAACACTCATCTATATCTGTATCGTCAACTCAACCTCACCGGAAATCAATGCATTCGTCAGACATCCAGTGAACGCGACGAACGGCTGTTGAGGCAACCTTCCGCCGTCATCCCTTCAAGTTTTACTATCTTCGCTTGTTGGGGATACAATGAAGTTATCAATCTTCGTTCACGAAGGTCCCAACGGCGCACGCTTCGACGCTCGTCTGCCAGGGCATTATGATGTTTCATCTCACCTCATACGGTATGGGGGCGATTGACGATACGGCCACGATTGAGGCTCGAAGCACGTCCGTTGTTTGCACGTGCCAAACGAATGACACAGTGGGCCATTTGCTTGATCGCTATCCAGATGGCCGCGAAAATAGGTTATGAGCGGCGATAATTTACCAGATCGGTATACACCTGATTAGCCACTTCTCTCCCCCTTGCTGCGTGCACTGGGGAACGTCTTTTGCAAAGCATGCCCGGCGACAGTGGCGGTTAAGATTTTTCCGCAATTGCGCAGCCTATCCGGGGTAGGCCCTGGAGAGAGGACAGTATTTTACGGTCATTGTTTTTATTTTGTAATAACATTATTTTTTTATTATCATATTATTTTTTAATATAATGAACCTTGAGGGGTCTTCTCACTTTAGACGCTAAAAAAGGCTATTTTCATGCATTTTTTTGATAGGTTTACATTATAGAAATGGATATAAAAATTGTTACACACAATAAATACACTTTACAAATACATTAAAAAATGTTTATTTTTTAAGTTGTATTTATGTAACCGGAACAAACTTCAAACGCGTTTTTCTCGAAACAACGTTTTTCGACGGCTTGTTGATAATATTTTCGAAATTACCGAACCGATCCTTATGACATTTTAACCACATATTCTTTACAACCATAGCTATAGCGCATATCAAGAGTGTTTTTGAATTTTTCAATTTACTATTTTTTGCCAAAAACGGTGAAAAAAACACTTTTTGTTTTTTTCGAAAATGTCCGCCATTTTGTTATTTTTGCATCTATAAAAAATCGTATGATATGCGCTATAGCCATTCACATACTGAATCTAAAACCGTTTGATTTTTTTTGTTTCGGATGATCCATCTCCGAGATTTCATCAACAGCGCAGACCTACAGTTTTTCAAGGACATTTTTTTAACTGCCATTTTTGTCTATAAATAGTGACTTAAATAAATGATTAAAAAAAATGGATTTCGAACGTGTATTTATTAAGTGTAACAACTTTTATATCAATATCGATAATTCAAACCTATCAAAAAAATTCATAAAAATAGCCTGTTTTTTCAACGTCTAAAGTGAAAAGACCTTTCAATATAATTAATTTTTCTTATGAGATTTTCCAAGTGGTAAACATTTGTGATCAGAACAATGCAGATGACAAGAATATTCTCTTGTTCATTGCAAAAAAGCAATTCTTGGATGCACGTCTACGAAGATATTTATTCGATTAAGATGCAAATTTGCGCGTATGTAGAGGATAAGAAATAAGCAGATACGTGTTTTTTGTTTTTCCGATATCTCGCAATTAAGGGGTTGATACCACCCTTCGATGTTTTTGCTGATAGCGATGAATAAATTGCTAACATTTTGCGATATTCCTTTCAATTCGTCTCCGCATAAACTCATTTGATTAGGTGATTAAATATTTATCAAAAATACTCCGCTCCTCCCGAATGAGATATCGCACCCTTGAAATTGGAGCATTGGCGAAAAAAGTCACCACATTTTATTTTCGAATACCACATCTATATGATAATTTTATGATAACACAATCTGATAATTAGAATGCAAAAAACGTGGTTGCCGAGGTACAGATATTAAAAAATTCCACTTCCGCTATTTTCGGCGCGTGTCTCGATGGCTGTACGCATCATCTCGAGGAGGGGTAGCCTGCACGCGGAGGAGACGCACCGAGGGTGATCGAGCGTGGGATTTCTCGATTTGTCTCCAAACAACCCCCAGAAGGCAGAAAGGGACGAAAGTATAGAAACTAGGGGAAAAAGAAAAATAAAAAAAAAAGAATACGAATGTGTAGTGGAGGGTGATATACGCAGTCATGGTAGAATGGATGGGAGATCCGTGACTGGTCAATGATCGATATATTCTGTCATTTTACATACACGCACGTATATGTAATTCATATTTGTAACGCAGTATTTTACTTAATAATAATGATGAATAATGTACGCTTGTCTTTTTGATTTATATGTTTTTTTAAGGGGACTTGAAGTGGAACATTGTGGGGAATGTAATAAGGGGTAGGACCATGTACAAATGGAAGCTACGATACATGAAAAAAATTATTCATATGTTTTTTAAATGTATGTTAATAACCCCCGGCGTGACAATTATAAAGTGGTTATGCATTTTTCAATGATCTTGCGTGAAGATTTTGCGACTAAGAAAAATATGAGTTTTAATGGTTTTGCAAAACCTTTAAAAAAATGCAGCGTATTTTTGTGATGCGTAGTACTTGCAAGACGAAATTGAGCATTCTGGCAAAAAAATAATATTCTATTTTCACTACAGCAGAATGAGAATAATTTAATTCCAAATGTGAAACTCTCCGGGAAAACATTTTTTATGCATCCCGTCATCGCGAAAAGAATATCAAGCATTTTAAACTGGACGAAGGGAATGTAATTTCATGTGAAAAAAGTTTTTTTAGGTGCGTTTCGTATTTGGAATTTAATTATCTTCGTGCCGATGAATGCAAAATGGAATTTTGATTTTTTCGGAATGTTACATTTTTTTTGGTAAATACCTCATTACAACAATACGCGACTTTTTTTAAGGGGACTTGGAAAACCCTTAAATATCATATTTTTATCGGTTGCAAAATCTCCGCGCCAAATCCTTAAAAAACATGGCCACCATATAATTGTTACCCTGTATACTATTACTAAAATAATAATAGCAATATATACTTATATATATATCGATTTTTATTTTGGATGTCAGATTTGAAAATATCCTTGTTCAACGTATTGGAAAACAAGGAAAAAACTACGTCGATTCCAAAAATCTTGCAATTTGCGTTCATTTTTCAATTTTGATTCTCAAGTTTGAATGAGCGCGAAAAAATGAGTATTATTTCTCGTGAAAAAGTAAAAAAAATCTCCATGACCCTTGGAGCCAAGTACACCGTGTTTGCTATTTTTTTTCTTTTTTTTTATACGAATATTATGTCTCGTAGATTAAAAGGTTTAGTAAAGAATGATCGGATATGTATTTTTATTTCTTCGCTCATCAATCATTTGGTCAGGGGTGGTCGGAGGCTTCAGGAGTGACAAACAACTTTCCCTCTTACATATACGAGGCATGTAAATATTCGTGCACATACCATCTTTTGCCATATCCGAGGACCGGCCTCGAAGCAGCCAGATGTGCTGATAGCCGACATTACAAATCGATATAAAGGCTTCGAAATATTATTTCCTCGCAATAAGAAACACGGACACGCGCGCACCAAAAGAGAAGAAAAAAATGTTCTCGATATTGAGTATAGCATTTTTTTAAAATCATCTTGAAAGGTTGCTAGGTCGATCTCTCCGATTTCGATGAAATTTGGCATGCATGTAGAATGGGTAAAAATCGACGACACGTATTTTTTTTATATCTGCGGAACCTAAATTTTAAGGGTTGAAATGCACGCTCGAAAAATGGGGTGTTTTTCGTTTTTCGTCGATAACGTTTTAACGGTACGAGATATGAAAAAATGTCAAATTGCAACAATGTTTATTTTTTCGTGTACTATACATTGGAGATGAGAACAATAACGTTATCGACGAAAAAAGAAAAACACTCCATTTTCAAGGGTGCGTTTCACCCCTTAAAAATCGAGTTCCGCAGATTTAAAAAAATACGTATCGCCTATTTTTACCCATTCTACGAGCATGCCAAATTTCATCGAAATCAGAGAGATCGACCTGGCAACCTTTCCTTGTTAGGGTTATGCCTAGTAGTGAAGGTAAAAAAATCACGTTTTTTTTTCAAAACCAATACATCTTGACGGTATATCATCTTATAAATGTTCCCTGAAAATGTGAAGGTGATCGGATCAAAATTTACAGATTTATAGGCTGTCATATTGACGCCCATTGGAATGCTCGGACAGATATTTCAAAAACTACTGCGTCGATCTTTCTGAAATTATTAGGGCTTTTTCTAGATGTAAAAATATAGTATTTGATCGAAGGATTTTTTTCTTTCGATTGGATGAAGTTTCTTCGATTTTTTTCTTTCGATTTGATGAACGAAAATGCCCATTTTTTCGCAAAAAGCAAGACGCTCACCTTGAACACTTGCCATTTTTTTGGTGATTTGATGTTTTAAAAATTCCTTCGATCAATCGCGGGATAAACTGATATACTAACGAAATCTGTTTGATTTTTAGATATTAGATAATTTGGTTCAAAAGAGCATTGTTCACCGCAAAAGACGTTCTCGAGGGATGCCTCCTGGACATCGGATATAATTAAACATTTTCACACAAAAAAATTATAGTGTTCTTCAGATTATACATTTTCAAATACCCAATTTTTGTAGAAATTTATCACCACGATCTTCTAAAAAAAAGTCTAGTTTCCAACTGCAACAACTAGGCATAACTCGTTGATTCACATCGGAGTGCGCTAAAAAAACTACCCCTAAAAAAGGAAACCGGATGCAGTGTCAGATGGTCCCCTCAAAACAGTCTAACTTCGATAAGAAACAATTTTTCTCACAACGCATAGTTCAGGATGTATTTTGGAATTATCACAACAGGTCAGCCTGATTCCGGAAAGGTATGTACCGAAATAATAAAAATGAGATACCCTGTATACATCCCGAAGCACGTTTGGTGCAAAACTTGAAAGAACAGCAAGAGGGAAGTAACGCACAACGGTGACATTTGATGGTTTCGATGGACCGAGGAACAAGGGATGAAAAAATCTTTTTTGCGGCGTAAATGTGCCAGCTGCGTCACAGATTTGAGTGAAATGGGTGCATTTGTGATACACGTGTAAGAGGCAAAAGAAGAAACTATACGATCGAATACGATCGTCTAACAATAAGAAAAAGTACAAGTGGGAGATGGCGGGTATATGGAGGAAGAGGGAGGAGAGAAATAGAAACGGTGGAATGAATAGAAAAATCGATGTTAAAGTGGAAGAAGAATAAGAGTGACGGATACGAAAAAGTACTCGTCAGGTTGAAGCGGGGTAACAAAGATGGGGAAAAAGAAGTATATTATCGCGTACATATATATATACACACACACACACACACACACACACACACACACACACACACACACACATACATATATATATATATGTATCCATGGCAGAATAAAATTAGCTGTAGGGGTTCGTCGAGAGAGTGATCATACCTCGGGGTCTCTCTCGCACGGAGGACTTTCTCCCTGTTCACCTCTATACTCTCACACGGTATTCCCACAGCTGCTTTCTGCATATGTCCTTATATACCTATACATATAAAGGCTATTTCGAACGAAGCGGGTCTTTTTTCGCCGGAATAATTTATAGGAGGCATATAATTCTTAAATGCTTGGTCAAAATGACAAATTAAGGCGATACATCATTTGAGAATCAAATACGAATATTTTTTTCCTCAATATCCTATTTCTTTTCTACTTTTACCTTACACTTATCACTTGAACGTTCCCAGTTCTCCGCAATGACGATTCAGACTGCCCACAGGGACTCGCCCCTAATGCACTGTCGTAACGAATTTTCACGCGGGTACAGGGAAACTGTAAGAAATCTGTGCTGATACGCGTAGCTATATTTAGGTAAGTTTCATGAGCTAAGACTCATGTGTATGCTAGAGCATTAAAAAGTATTGGATATATATATATTTTTTTTATCAGCGGAAAAATGAATTTAAGGGGTGAAATCAGACCTTGCCTCGCTCTGAAAGCAAGGTCTGATTTCACCCCTTAAATTCATTTTGGAGGTTCAACCCTAAGGAGTTCATCGATTTTAATGAAAAAGAAATGAACATTTTAGTGATGCAAAACGATAAGGAATCTATTTTGAGTGCAATAAAAAAAATTAAGGGGTGAACCACCCCTTTAATTTACTTTCTCTTACCCTACATTTGGAAGGGATGCATTATATTGAATGAAACGGGTAACACTTTGAAGAGGGGATAAAATCCAAGTTTACGTATTTTACTGAGGGGGTTAACCACATTCCATGCATTTTCGACGATTTTTAATGAAAATTGAGGGGTTTAGGGGAAATGAATGGTCAATTCGTATTCAGGGGGTAAAACTACATCGATATAGAAAAAAATGAATGGGCAATTCCGTAAAGCATCAAATTTTCTACCCAAACGCAAAAAAATTGATTTTTAATATTCTTTTAAAAGTTTATACTTAAGAAGAATTTCAGATTTTTTTTTGCATTTGGGCCAAAAACTTGTGGCTTCACTGAATTGCCCGTGAATTTTTTACTGTTTCGGTTTTGAACTTCGCTCTGCGTTTATTTTTTTCGTAATCGTATTCTTTTCATAATCCCGTTTGATTTATCAGGCTCAGATTATTTTTCGATTTTTGGCGGAATTTCAATGAGGGACCACCGATTTTCGCGAATTTAATCATTATCCCCTTTGCCTCTATTTCGGCCAGTTTTCAAGTGCACTTTCCGGGAGAACGAATTGAGATATCGGGATAAACCAAGCGGTATTATCTAAGTCTGTCAAAATCTTTTTCAAAATCCTCCCAATAATTCTCCGCCACTCAAATAGAACGGCCGCTACGGCTGTGTGAAGTTTTCAAATTTTGGCGATCTAAAAAAGTTGCCAAAAGTGTCCAATTTTTCTTGCACCGTTCACTCCGTTTGCAGTGTTTGTACGATGATAAGACTGCTCTCATTACGGATATCACGGAGTTTTTTTCTCGATACCTCAAAATTACGCCGACTAAACGTGAAGTACGGTCTCCATATACATTTGACGATTTTTAGTAGATTGAGGATTTTGGGACGAATTACCAATCATGGGGTAATACAGCGATAGACACTGATAAAAAAAATTCATTCTAATTTCATTTCGCATCTCGGCCAAAAATAAGTGTCTCCATTCAATCGCCGCTCATTTATTTTCCGTTTCAATTTAAAACTCCGTTTTGCACGTATTCTCTTCGCAACCATTTGCGCTAAAAACTGCCACTTAATTCGTCGAGCTACAATTATTCTTCTATTTTCAGCAAAATTTCAAAGTCGGACCATCGATTTTCGGGAACTTCTCGATGCTTAAATTAAAAAAAAAAATCAACCTGAAAAAAAATTAAATAAAAAAACAAATGCAATAGGGATTTTAAAGTAAGGGTTGCTTTACCCCCTTAAGGTCGAACGAGCGCGCACTCTTCATTTCTATAGATTTTGTTCGAATTTTAACCAGACATTGATCATATCATTATGCATGTTTGAGTGAAATTTCAGAACCGTAGACAATTTACATTGGGGGATAATGGGTGTTAAAATTGCAACTTTTAACACTGCAGGGTCTTGAAATTTTGACAGAATAATTTTCCGTAAAAATATTTGTCCCATACAATTAGAAGTCGTATGGCAATACCGCATCGTCCCATGTATCCAATGACGTAAGTTTGCACGGCATATTTAAAATAATACTGCAACACAAATTTTAATTTGGCAGCAATTTTTCATCGAACAGAGTTTTTAATTAGTTACGAATTAACTAACACTTTTATTTGTTAATGAAGATAACACAAACAATATAAAATATTTATATTTATAACGCAAATATTTTTTTTACGATAAAAGTTTTTAACTTTAGGAACACGATAATTTTTTTTTCTAAAAATATTGAACAATTCTGAACTGTTCTGCGGTGTGGCCATATGTCTTCTTATTATAGGAGGAAAATATTTTTTACGGCGAATTACTCTGTCTTTACTGAACGTTTTTAGAAAAACTGAATAGTAAAGGCAATCCAAACTTTTTTCACTCATTCCCTAACTAGTTTGCTATCTAAACATATATTTTTTTTTTGAAAATTTATAAACACAATAGAATGGTACGATGAATTATGTGGCCTGACTTTCGGTCAATGCAGACCCTGCAGTGTTAAAAGTTGCAATTTTAAAACCCATTATCTCCCAATCTAAATAGTCCATTGTTCTGAAATTTCACTCAAACATGCATAATGATATAAAAATTCCTGGTTAAAATTTAAACAAAATCTATAAAGTGCGCGCTCGTTTTACCTCAAACGTGACAATTGTATCGAATTTGTTACCAGACAAAAACGTAAATTTAACCCCCTTCAAAGTGTTGCCCATTTCATTCGATATATTGCCCCCTTTCAAATGTGCGCCGAGAACAATTAAGGGCTGCTTCATCCCTCAACATTCTCATTTTCTTTCCACTGTCCCCATAGTGGATACCTGATCGTTTTGCATCAGGAGCATTTTCATTTTTGTTTCGCAATATAAACCCTACACCTTGTCACGATGCCCCAAGGCGTCATCGTTCCACCAACTTTGTCTCTTCGCACGACTGATTGCAACGAAGTCAAGATAAAAGGAACAATTTCTCAGGCGAGCTTCATTCTTTTCGCGGACGGGGAGAGTGTAGCAAAACACAGGATTCGCTCGTGCAAACATTGCCCCGTAGCCTACTCGACTCCGCGTGTACGTGAGCATACGACGATGAATATCAAGAACCCGGACGATCGCGGGGCACGCGCGTGTCCGTGAACGCACCCTTGAGCGTCTAAAGCCTCCCCTCGCGTCATCCCTCTTTGACCGGAGCGCATACAAAACGGGGCGCAAGCCATCGTGACTGCGCAAGCACACGCTTACCTAACACATATGCGTGCATCCAATATAAACGCCGTCGAAGAGAAGGGTTGTAATCCTTGTAGCTGTACGCAACGTGATTGCCGACTTGCGGGCCTTTACGTTTGCCAGGGTACTTGACACATATATACGCGTAATACCGACATCTCATCCCTTGTCACACGCAAATGCATTCACGTGTGTATTATCGTGACAGGCGGAATTTACCCTTGCACAATTTCCCTCGATCGACAAACTCACCCCCTCCCTTGGCCTGCATCTCGTCCTGCCTCAGCCTCCCTCCCTCTCTCTCCCACCCTCTCTCTCTCTCTGTCTCTCTGTCTGTCTCTCTCTCTCTCTCTCTCTCTCTCTCTCTCTCTCTCTCTCTCTCTCTCTCTCTCTCTCTCTCTCCCTCTCTCTCTCTCGCTCTTCTTCGCATCCTCGATATCCTGGCTAAACAACCAACGACGTATCGACGATATAATCCTAACGACTCCGGCATATCGCTCGTGCATATGTATGTATGCATATGTATATTTACGTGGATAGATATACGTATGGAAGATATGTCAAGTATATGCACACACATGTGCGCGAGCGCAGTGACGAGCCTCCAGCATGGGAACCGACCGCAGTGCAGCTATGTCTATCTTACGCACGTATCAGCTATAGGCCATCATTTTATACTAGCCAAACTGTACATGTATTATACAGGGTGTCCCTCTTGTCTCTGCCACCCGAAATAACTCGGTGATTATCGACGTCACAAAAAAATGGTCCAGACAAAAGTTGTACGGTGTGAAGGGGGCCTCCACTTTTTGAAATGGAATGGTGCATTTTTTTCCACCATCTTGTGGATCACCTCAAGCCGCATACACAAAATTAGGGGGTCAAAGTCATTCAAGGTCAGTATCGTTGATACAAATCTAAATAGGTGACCTTGAATGACCTCGAACGACTTTGGCCGACTAATGTTTTTTATGCGGCTTGAGGTGCTCCACAAGATGGTTGAAAAAATGTACCATTGGATTTTGAAAAGTGGAGGTGACCTTCATTGTGCGTCAGCGTCTCCACCGAAATGTAGAAATTTGGTCGCATTTGATGGCCCCCTTCACACCGTACAACTTTTGTCTGGAACATTTTTTTTGTGACGTCGATAATTACCGAGTTATTTCGGGTGGCAGAGATAAGAGGGACACCCTGTATATACAGGGTGGCCTGAAAAGTGACGTCCGAAAGAAAAATCTAGATGTCTCGTATTAATACCTATCCGAATCATGCATGCGATCTCTTTTAGTTTTTGAGAAAAAAAGCGCTTATTATGAGTTTTCTCTTTTTTGTATAAAGGGTAGGGGACTAGTGAATGGATGAGTAACGACACTGTAGGATTCAGGTGGACTGTAAAATTGAAATGTTGTGAGCCCTTATTTTTCTAACTCTATGTTGACACACTGGGTTATTTAGACCCGGGCGAATTTGAAATAAAATGCTCACTTTCTCAAAATTTAAGGTTTTTAATATTTTTGTACAAACATTCAATTTTATAATTCCCGAATTTCATTTATGCAGACACTTTTAGGAATGTTTCAAGTGCATCCCTAATTCCTTTCAATCAAAACCGAGCGGAGGGTTAATGGCAAGTGGATGAAGGACTATCCGAGTCAAATTGACCCAGTGTGTCAAAATCGTGGCCAAATATAAGTGTGTCAACGAAGAGTCAGTTGCTATAGATAACAAAAGATATTATTCTGATCGTAGACACAAATATTCGAAGTAATTTCCACAAATAATATTGGTGGAATTGATGGATAAGTAGCGAAATGACCAAACCGTTAGTGCATGGGTGAAATGACCAGTAAATGGACACTGAACCGCCTGTAAGTGGACGTATAGGGCAGATGAACCGTAAAGGATAACGGATTAATTATAATTTTTTAATCAAAGGTTTCGAAAAATCGATTTGAAAAAAATATTTTCGTAATGTACATATATATATAAGTACACACACAGAAAATTTCTTGTCAATCCGGCGAATATTCTCGAAGTTACACGCACATTTGTAATTGTTATTTTACTATATGTAAAGAGCATTTGAAACTTTCAACGCGTTTTTCTCAAAACTGTGTGTTTTAAAGTGGGTGAGCAAGATTTTTCGGAAACGGCTGAACCGATCGGTCTCAAATTTTAACACAATCTTTTCAATTTTTTTTTTTTTAATTAATCGAAGGTTTTTTCTCGCCGATAAATATTTTCCATTTTATAAACAATGTCAGGCCTAAACTTTTGTGAAAAATCGATTTTTTTTAGATGCCAATTTGTCAAAAATCATTATTTTGCTCATTTCTTCGATCAATTACAAGATAATCCATTATATTAACGAAATATTTTGGGTTTTTCCATTTGAGATGATCCAGTCCAGAGGTATCGTGCTCACCGCAGGACGCCTTTTTTAGAGGTGCTCCCGGCGATCAGCTATAGGAGCTTTGAAGCTAATTATTTTGACAAACAAAAAATGTTAAAATACAGTTAAAAGTTACCATAAAATGTGTACAAATTTTTACGTTAATAGATTTAAAGGTTTTCTCGAGAAAAATTCTTGAAAAATCCATCTCTCTGGACCTCCTGACTGTATATAACCCCTTGAGTGATGTTCCCTGTAAGTCGCGGTGTGCACCACAAAGTAGAAAAATTCCGTATGACATCAAATTTCGATATTAAACTGAGAAATCGGTTTCACCGACATCTGTCATTTTTTTTTGCTAAATTAAAGTGATTTGAGTTTTTATCAGCAATGCATGTTCTTCACTTATTTTCAATGTAAATCAGCTTTCGTCCATTCACCGGTCCCCGTCCATCCACGGTCGGTTTATCCTACTTTCTTCGCGATTTTTTTCACTCCTTTCATCGTTATCGCACTGTTGAGCAATAGACAAATGGCCAACTGAACCCTAACGAAAGTTCCTTCGATTTTGATCCAAAGTTAAAAAATAGGTTTAAGATGATCAGTTCAGATGATGAGAAAAAATACTTACACTAGTCCAAATGACTTCCGATTGGTTCCAAAAACTTTCGAGTGGAAAGTACATACGCAAAAGAGAAAAAAATCAAAACCTATGATACAGGGAAAAACGTGAACATTTTTTTACTTTTGTCCTAAAAAAAATCGTACAATATACATGGGGATGATTCAGATAGGTATCGATACGAGGCAGTCAGATTTTTCTTTTCGACGTAACTTTTCGGGCCACCCTATATATGTGTGTATACATATGTATATGCGTGCGAGTGGGTGTGTCAAAGACCGATGAATTATGACTTCATCTTGGCCTCAAACGCTCGAAACGTGCGGCGTCGATACGTCTCTCGATATACCAATTTCACCCCCTCCTATTCATCCCTCTTATCTCTTTTGCTCTCTCGCTTTCTCACACAATCGCTCTTCCATCACTCCTCTCTCTCTCTCTCTCTCTCTCTCTCTCTCTCTCTCTTTCTCTCTCTTTCTCTCTCTCCACTCTCTCTGTCTCTCCCTCATCCCTTTTTTCTCCTGGTATAAGGGATATATCAGATCCGCCGACTGGCTCCAGTACAAGGGTCGTGTAAAAAAGGGGGTTAATATATCGTCGATATCCTGGTACCGCTGCTTTTGCCTCTCTTCCCTCTGTACGTTTGGCCTCGGCGAAAGTCCCGCGAGAGCGTCGCACTCGAAGCCCCTTACCAGCCCTTCTTCCTGTTTTTCCCTCATACACCCTTTTTTCTTCTTCGCTTCTCTTTTTTGTATTTGTTCTGAGCATGCAAGAGCATGGAGGAGCACGAAAGAGCTGCTCTTCCCCGCCCCGATCTCATGGGATTTCTATATTCTGCGTCCCCAGCGCACCCCCTGAACCCCCACGTCCCTTCTCGTTGGCACGAGGGTAAAAACGTCCTTGGTGCTGGCATTCTCTTTTCGTTTTTATACTTTTCAATCAATGAATCCTGCAGAGCTTAGGAACAATTTGTACGAATTTGTCGCTTTCCACCACAATTCCGGATGTTGTTTTTGTGCTGACTCAGTAACAGAAGGATTTTTTTCATTTCTTCTGAAAGCTGCGTTTTTTCTCTCTTTTTTCTCGATATACGTCGTTTCAAGGGGACAGATTCCCGAGAGAAATTAGCTGGGATTGTAAATTCTCGAAGTATGTCCTCGAGGCAACGTGAAATCTGTTGTGAGCTGTAAGCCAAGCCTCGAATTTCCAGTTGTTAGTGTTTTTTGGCTGATTGTTTTTTTCTCTTCTTCATTTCTTAATATTTAAGGCCTTTGGATCGTCGGAAAACTAGGCTTCTTTGGGATTTTGTTTTTATTAGGTGCGTAACTAAGTGCCCGCTGTTTTTCAAGAGACGGCTTCGCTAATAAGTGCTGGTCGATTGTGACATAACCAAAACGTCATGAACCAAGCTTAGACATATGGTAAACAAACCGCTTTGACACATTAGTGACTTTGTTTTTGCGTCGTAAACTTTTGGTTGTGTGAAAATGTCTGAATTTGTGCTAAATAATCGTCATTTGCGGGAAGTGTCGCTTTTCTTCTTCCATTCGAAGAAAACGGCCGCTGAAGCCTATCGAGAACTCAAAAAAGTTTACGGAGATGCTCCTCTAAGTGAAACAACGTGCCGTGATTGGTTCCGTCGCTTCAAAGACGGTGATTTCGATGTTGACGACCGTTCACGTAAAGGAAGGCCAAAAACCTTCGAAGACGCTGAATTGGAGGCATTGCTCGATGAGGATCCGTGCCAAACGCAAAAAGAGCTTGCTTCAGCATTAGGAGTTACCCGCCAAGCCATTTCCAAGCGATTGCATGCGTGTGGAATGATTCAAAAACAAGGAACTTGGGTTCCTTGTGATTTGAAGCCGAGAGACGTTGAGCTTCGTTTTTTCGCCTGTGAACAACTGCTCCAGCGGCAAAAAAGGAAGGGTTTTCTTCATCGCATCGTTACGGGTGATGAAAAATGGATTCATTACAGCAACCCAAAGAGAACAAAATCATGGGGACTGCCCGGTCATGCTTCTACGTCGTCGGCTCGGCCGAATATTCACGCTGCGAAGGTTTTTCTGTGTATTTGGTGGGACCAGGGCGGTGTTATTTATTATGAGCTGTTGAAACCGAACGAAACCATCACTAGGGAACGGTATCGAACTCAATTGATACGATTGAGCCGAGCACTGCGCGAAAGGCGGCCACAATACGAGCAGGCAAAAGTGATTTTACAGCATGACAATGCTCGGCTTCACGTTGCCAAATCCGTTAAAACCTACTTAGAAACGCTCAAATGGGAAGTCCTACCCCACCCGCCATATTCCCCAGATATTGCGCCGTCCGATTATTATTTGTTCCGTTCGATGGCACATGGTCTGGCTAATCAGCAGTTCCGCTCATATGAAGATATCTCAAAATGGCTTGATACGTGGGTAGCCTCAAAAGACGAACACTTCTGCCGTGACGGCATTCGAGCTCTGCCAGAAAGATGGGAAAAAGTTGTCGCTAGCGATGGGCAATATTTTGAATGATTCATTTGTAACCGTTTTTTCACAATAAAGTGGCATTTTCATAAAAAAAAAACAGCGAGAACTTAATTGCACCCCTAATAAATACCTATAAAGCAATAGAAATGAGGGTTGGAGGCTTTATTTTACATATATGTAGGTACGCAAATCAATTTTTCATTTTGCGGAAAATACAAAATGGCGGTCCAGTGGCTGGTAGGAAGGGAACGCCTTTTTAAAGGCCTTAGGCCACTCTAGAGGCCGAAAAAATAGGCTTTTTGGGGATTTTTTTTTTTCAGAAAAACTACAAAATAAATCGAAATGACAAAAAGGGTGTTTATCATACATATCAGTGACTGTCTACAATAATTTTTTTGAAGCGATTAATTTCAAAATGGCGGCTGTGCAGCGTTTATATGAAAACCGCATTTTTTAAGTTGGCCGGAAACTCCAGACAATTTTCAACCGATTCACTTGAAATGTTGAATACATCTTGAAAAATACATTGTCTATGGAAGTACGTAGGATTTTTTTTATATTGCATAGTTCATTTGTTATTAACAATTATCTGACCATTTTTTAGGCAAATTTTTGGAAAGTGAAAAATTTGCCCAAAAAAGTTATATATACTACATTATGAATCGGCGTTTTCAGTATTTGTTGTTTAAATACAGCATATGGTACATAATATACAGAAATTCCAAATTCCTAATTAACTCAGTTTTTGAGCTAGACCCCGTACCAAAAATGGTCTAAAACTGACAACGTTGGTGGCCCTCCATTTCGTTACTCTCCAAGATAAAAAACAAAAAGAATATATTTGTGCTCTACTAAATGAGCTTTATACAATGACACCCCACATGCCGGGGTAAGCATTTTTTCTGCTCCTTTTTCATGTATGGCATCCGTATGAAAAATAATTTAATTGAATTTTTAATTCAATATTCGGTTTTGGGTCCACATTCTCCACAAAATAAGCAAATTTCGGGTCTGTAACTCATTCCGTTTACGAGCTAGAGACCCGTGACATAATCGGCCTCAATTTATTTATAAAAACCGTAATTGTTAATCGATCGTAAAAAACGTGAGTGCTGCGCTAGAAATTCGGTCTAAGAAGATACAGTTGAAATTTGAAGTCAATTGATTGAAAATTGTAGGACTTACGAATCCGCCTAATTTTTTTTTATAACATCGTTTCAAGAACAGCGCTTTTAAAGTTTTAAAATAATTTTTCTTCGCACCATATCATTCTTGAGATGTTTATACACGTCAGCCATATCACTCTTGGAATGTTTATACATAATTTAAGCCGATAAAAAAAGATACATTTTTTTTTCAAAGGTCGGTATATAAGACCCCAACTTCACCAGGGCAAACCTCTTGAGAAAGTGAATACGCCGCGCCTCACGACTGCCGCAATTTTCCAGCCTCTCAACGTTTAACATCGTTGCCATACAGTTCGGCGCGGAGTATGAGGATCCCTCGCAGCCTCGAAGTAAGTCAGATATTATGCAAGGAGTTCAGGATTCCTCCATGGAAGCCCCGAAAGTGGTAATTTTCGCTCATTTAATAAGAATCGGCGGTAATCGAGGGGTCTTGGCTTAAGTATGGCTTGGTATGATACGAGGGACTTTAAATATGGTATTGAAGTTTGCAGTTGAAATACAACGAAAATATATTTTTTCTCGTATTCCCGTATTTTTTTTTGGCACATTCAAGGTGGGTTTGAAGTACCTTCAGGCGAGGAAAAAATTTGCTGTTTTTCATGATTTTTTTTAGAAGGAAAGATTTTCTTCACTATTTTTGAGACTTGGACAATGTTTTATTACTACTTTTGGCTGTTACATGGTTTTTTTTATCAAGACTGGCGTGCCGTGTAGCTGAAAAACTAATGGACAGATTCTAATGAAATTTGGTATAAATTGTTCTAACTTTATTGTCTAAGACATGACCCTAAATGTTTTTGAAAATTAAAAAAGAGGTATTTTTTTTGTGCAAAATGTAGCTATTTTTTCCGGTAAATTCAATCTTCTTGGTACATATTCTGCGTATAAGTGTTAATGAGAGAACAATCGTCGTTGGTTTTTTTTTTCAGATTAATCCCACCGACGCTATGTGTCACGCGGTCTGATAATGTCCGCCACAACCCGTTTAGAAGACTGTGCCATACCACCCCATTGTTAAAGGTGAATAAATTAAAAAAATACCATGTACCAGCCAAAAGTAGTAATAAAACATACCCTAACAAGTAAAGGTCGCGCCGTCGAACCCACCGACTTCGATCAAATTTGGCATGTTTGTAGAGTGGGTAAAAATAGGCAACACGTATTTTTTTTATATCTGCGGAACCCGATTTTTAAAGGAGGTAAACGCACCCTCGAAAATAGGGGTGTTGTTCGTTTTTCATCGATAACAGTATGGTTCTCATCTCCAATGTATAATACACGGAAAAGTGAACGTTGTTGTAATTCGATTTTTTTTCATATCTCGTACCGTTATAACGTTATCGACGAAAAACGAAAAACACCCCTATTTTCGAGGGGTTTCAACCCCTTAAAAATCGGGTTCCGCAGATATAAAAAAATACGTGTCGCCTATTTTTACCCACTCTACAAGCATGCCAAATTACATCAAAATCGGAGAGTTCGACCTTGCGACCTTTCCTTGTAAGTCTCAAAAATAGTGAAGAAATATTTCGTTAAAAAAAAATCATGAAAATCAGCCATTTTTTCCTCACCCAAAGGTATCTCCCCCCTGAAGTTATAAAAGTCGCAGGAACATTTTCGACAATCGTCATTGAACGTGTATAACCAAAAGCTGCAAAAAGAAGATTTTAGATAACAATAAAATGAAGAAACGAACAAATCAAGAAGGATTTTCGTTGCATCCCAACGATTCAAACTTCAACGACCACTTCAAAGTAACTCTCCATCCAAAGAAAACCCACTGGTGAATTCGTGCACGCGGAAACGTTCCATCACCGATTGAAAACCAATGCCTTTCTCAAATGAAACGAAACGGTAGTTTTTCGAATTTTCTACCGATCTTCGATGAAAAATATCCTGGATATTGATATTTGCGAGAAAATCGCGTTCAGAAGCGAAAAGTGTCGTTGTATTCGAGAAAATGCTGAATCCATCTTCTTAAATATAACGACACTTTTCTTCTCGAGTGCTCAGATACGATTTTCCAAGGAGTATATAGGAAACAATCTTTGAACGGAAGTGTGTAGTTTGAGAAAAAAAAGTGAGGTACATTCTCGTTTACCGGTATACGATTTTATCTTCCAGATCTAGGATGTGTTCAGATGGATATATTCCGGTGGTTGTGACTCGTAGAGAGTGAAAGGAGGAGAATAGGGGGTGAGCTTGCGAGAAGGAGAGAATGAGTAAGAGAAAGAGCGAGGGGGGGGAGGGAGAGAGAGAGAGAGAGAGAGAGAGAGAGAGAGAGAGAGAGAGAGAGAGAGAGAGAGAGAGAGAGAGAGAGAGAGAGAGAGAGAGAGAGAGAGAGACAGAGAGAGAGAGAGAGAGACAGACAGACAGACAGAGACAGACAGAGACAGAGAGAGAGAGAGAGAGAGAAGCACAAGACGCGGAGGTAGAAAAGACTGCTCTTGAGATATATCGTCGTCGTCAATGTCGTCGTACGATCGTCACTGTTTCGCGTGGCTGTTCCTGATGAAATTCTCTCGAGACTCGACCGACCTCCAGGTTCTGTGTGGGCTGAATTCGATCTTCCGATATCAAGAGCAAAAAAGCCGAGTTTTTTTCTCCGCTCTCCGTCTCTCTTACACCTAAATTTCTCCCGCCATGCATACCTACGTGATGCTTCCGTGCCAAAGTTGCTAAAATTGCCAGATCTTTGGAGAAAAATTCTTTCGACTTTAGAAATAAAAGATTTGATTTATGGCTGATATGCCCTCGATTTTTTCCCACGTGCCGATATCCTCGTAGTAGCGCAATTTTTTACCTACAAGCCCGCAATTTTAAATACGCACGGATTACTTCGCGAGTATGACGAATCACCGCCATTCACAAAGTGGAGCCGAAATTATTCTCGAATTCCGACAATTTGCGATGATGGAAGAGCCGACTAAGAACTGTGGGGGGAAAGAATATTTTTTGCGAAGAGTAAGAGAGCCAAGGTGTCAGGTGGCGTTCACCTGCCCGGTACTTGGATCGGTGACCACTCAGCCGTGCATTGGCTTGCTTGCTTCCAATAGTTAGGGCGAAATCGCAGATGTTGGGTGAGAGTGGAGGACTTGGGTTCGCCAAAGCCTGAAAGGGCACTCGAAGATACATTTAGGGAATGGAAGTGTAAAATGAATTGTAAAGGTACTTATCAATTGGAACAAGAGTTACTTACCGTCAGTCTAAATAGATCAATACAGGTTTGCAGTCTAAATCAGACATAAATGGATCCAATTAATTTTTTCATGCACATGCTTTGGCTGTCATTGGCTGGCTAAGTTGTCAAGAAAATCGGAGAAATCTAATACACGGTCAGGGGGGGGGGCGGAACGTGACATGCGAAAGATCGATCTGATGAAGATGGATAGCTGGTACGACAACGTCACCCTAAATTAGGCGTCGAAAAGCTTTTCGATTATAAGAGTCCCTAATCTATGTACTAACTTCCCGTGCAGAATTTTTTTGGGTGGTCCCCAGCTCCTACCACATCCCTGTAGATACTTAACAGGGACGCCGCATGTAGAGAGATCTCGAAAATTTCATTCGAAATTCTCAACCGGAATTTGGTGGATTTCCGCAAAAAAAATATATTTTCGCTATGCCGTGCACAAATTTGTTGGGAAGTGCCAAGGGGTATTCACATCTCTATAGGGATTTGTTGGGGACACCGCACATAGGGAACTCTCAATGGGATCCAATTGGATTCTGCACTGTTCCCCGATCAACGCTGTTTGAGAATTCTTACCACGTTCGAATCGAAAATATGTGAAGAGTCACGCGAAAAAACTCGACGTGTTGAACCATAACCTGCAGGCATCTTGAGCGTGTACGTGTGTGGCGATATGATGGCAAAGTGCAGTGAAATAAATAATAGTTACCGTCGATTTTCAGTGATGTGATTCAAATTGATTTTTAAGATGTACCTTTTTAAGTGATTTATACTGTTTTTGAGATAAGGTTTTTACTTTTTTAATATCGACTCGTTTTGTATACCTATACCTATATTTAGTTTGGAAAAGTCAACGTCCCGAATACGATGGGGTCCATGAAGAACCGTTTTGGATTCTATCCGATAATGTGGGAATTCTTTAGGATTCAACTTGGATTCGTACATTGGATTCCAATGGAGGATCCCGACTAGAATTTGACGTTTCGGTATAGGGATAATGTGGGAATTCTTTAGGATTCAAATTGGATTCGTACATTGGATTCCAATGAAGGATCCCGATTGGAATTTGACGTTTCGGTATAGGGATAATGTGGGAATTCTTTAGGATTCAAATTGGATTCGTACATTGGATTCCAATGGAGGATCCCAATTAGAATTTGACGTTTCGGTATAGGGAGAATGTGGGAAATCTTTAGGAATCAGATTGGATTCGTACATTGGATTCCAATGAAGGATCCCGATTAGAATTTGATGTTTCGGTATAGGGATAATGTGGGAATTTTTTAGGATTCAAATTGGATTCGTACATTGTATTCCAATGAAGGATCCCGATTGGAATTTGACGTTTCGGTATAGGGATAATGTCGGAATTCTTTAGGATTCAAATTGGATTCGTACATTGGATTCCAATGGAGGATCCCGATTAGAATTTGACGTTTCGTTATAGGGATAATGTGGGAATTCTTTAGGATTCAAATTGGATTCGTACATTGGATTTCAATGGAGGATCGCGATTAGAATTTGACGTTTCGGTATAGGGATAATGTGGGAATTCTTTAGGATTCAAATTGGATTCGTACATTGGATTCCAATGGAGGATCCCGATTAGAATTTGACGTTTCGTTATAGGGATAATGTGGGAATTCTTTAGGATTCAAATTGGATTCGTACATTGGATTTCAATGGAGGATCGCGATTAGAATTTGACGTTTCGGTATAGGGATAATGTGGGAATTCTTTAGGATTCAAATTGGATTCGTACATTGGATTCCAATGGAGGATCCCGATTGGAGTTTGACGTTTTGGTACAGGGATGCCCATTGGATCCCTATTAGGAAGCACGGACAAGTATGGAAATCCAATTGGATCCCCACGACGATTTCTGCATGGGATCCTGTCATTGAGAAACAAATCATGAAATATGCAGTCCAAAGTGAATAAATAAAATTTCATTCCATTATGAAGCAACTTTTTCAGTGGATTTTCAGTGATATGATTCAAATCGATTTTTAGGATGTACTTTTTAAGCGATTTATACTGTATCAGAGATAAGGTTTATAGCTTTTTTTAGATCGACTCGGATCGACTCGGATTTTTTAGATCGAATCGGACTCTATTCGATAATGTGGGAATCTTTCAGGATTCAAATTGGATTCGTACATTGGATTCCAATGGAGAATCCCGATTAGAATCCAATGTACGATCGTGACGTTTTGGTATAGGGATCCAATGCGACGACCCATTGGATCCTTATCGAGAAGTGGCGACAAGTATGGGGATCCAATTGGATTCCTATGAAAAATTCTGTACTGCTTTACTGTCTCGAAAAAGCGTGCTGGCAAAGTTTAACGTATGGAATATCTTGTAGACTATATACGCATTGTGTACATCAATGCATCAACTACGAGAAAGTGTCTGTCGTTGATGTTACGAATAGTCGGGTGTCCCTTCTGTTCTGAAAATATTGGATTTTCTCAAGGAGCGAAGAATGAAGGAAGAAGAGAATAATAAAAGAACGGGAAGGATGTTTTCGTTATATTTTGTGTCCCTCTCACGCTTTCTCGCCTTTTGTCTCGCATTCTCTCTCTCTCTCTCTCTCTCTCTCTCTCTCTCTCTCTCTCTCTCTCTCTCTCTCTCTCGCTCTCTCTCCTCTCTCTCTCGCGTTCGCTTTTTATCTATTTCTTTTCTTTCCGTATAGTATCCGAAGAAAGTCTCTTGACTCCTGACTTCTTGCGAGGTACCGCGAAAGCATTTTGCGGCACAGATTTTCTCGACACGCCGACACATATATGCGTGTAAACATGTATTTGCATACAATACCGTTTTAATTCCAATTCAGCGGCTAAAACTGATATTCAAAAAGAAGAATTGAACCAAATTGATTATATTTTCCGATTATAGGGATGTTGAATAAGTTCTCGCTGTTTTTTTTTTCGTGAAAATGAGTGCTTTATTTTTGAAAATCATTCATAATGCTTCCAAGGGTTTCGAAACTGTTGTGTGATCAACTCCTAATGGTTATGCAAGTTCACCTAGCGTCTGACATGAGTCTTCATGAAGCAATACCTCCAATTCAACACATCAAAACCATTATTTTTGAAGCGTCTAAACCAATCTCTGCATGTCGTTTCCGACAGAGCATGGCCACCGTGGGTCTCAACGAGAATTCTGTGTGCTTTAGCTGCAGATTTCTTTTGAATAAAGTAGTGCGGTAAAATTCCCTGCAGATGCTCTTTTTTTGGCACGAAATTTGACATGTTTAACCCTATGAAAAAAAAGTTGTTTACACTTCGGCGAAATGACATACACTGAATTTCAGCTTGCTCATATTACTTCTTTATAGATGCAGTACAATCTTAAGGGGCCAGTCCACGTTAGAGCCACGCAAAAGGCTATTTTCGCGATTTTTTTTGAGGATTTTATAAAAGTTGTTGGGCTCGATAAATAAAGTCTTGAAATACATTTAAAAAAAGTTATTCATTTTTGTTCATTTTTAAGTATAAAAACGTAACGTATTAACGTAACGTCTCAAAAATAGGTGGGCTAGGTAGCTCCATCACAAGCCGGCGACGGCTTGTCTGAAACAAAAAATCAAAGTCCATTAGATTTAGTATCACACCAGCCACAAATGACCCTCGGGTATAAAGTTTTATCGAAAAAAAAATCGGAAAATGGCAGATGAAAAACGAGAAAAGTAAAAAAAAACCGTTTTTTCGCAGTTTTTCGCCGAAAAAGAGTAAAAATCAAAATTTTAAAACCATCCGAGATCATCTTGTTGCGAATCATGTTTACAATATGTGGTTCAAATTTCAAGAGGATCATTTTTTAGTTTTAGAGATACGATGGCGCTAGATTTTGAAAACGTTGTTTCGAGAAAAACGCGTTTGAAGTTTATACTATGAAAAAACTGTTACCTAAACTCAATCGGCAATTCCTGCACCGTACAAAATCCCTTCTGATTGCTCATCATCGTCGATTTCTTCGAGTCTTGCTTGCTTTCGATTTTTGAAATGTTCAAAGTGGACTGGCCCCTTAAGCGGGCATCCCTCTCTGGAAGCCCAATTTGAAGGGTCAGAAGGATGCATTTTTTTCTAGTAACACATTGGCTGGAATAAATTAATTTTTTTCCCAGCATGTTGTACACATGTTTGTGGTTACAATGGGTTTCTTTTGGAAGAAAATCTTTCATAGTGTTCGTGGTGCTGCAGTTGGCGTTGCGGTCCTCCAGGAGCGAGGCCCGAAACGGCGGGATCTCTACCAGGCTCAAATGTAATCTGAAATGAAAAAAAAAAAAAAAAAATGTCTTCAAATATATCCAACTGGCTCTCGGTTCACGATCCACTTTTCGAAATTTCGAAAAATACGAAGAATGACAGGTTCTTCAAAGAAAACCGCATTTGTCTCTTGAAAAACAGCATATTGAAGTCATTGTTATTCACGAATGGTACATCCAATTAAAAAATGCGATCGTGAACCGAAAACGACATCTGTTTGAACGCTAACTGTGGAAATTCAAGTCAATAGTGTGAAAGTTACTCAATATATCAATCCCGCCCTGTCAGTATATGTAGTTTCGAGATAATCGCGTTCAAAGTTTTGGTACACATTTTCCACGATCTTGTGAAATATTGTCGTCTTACCGCTAGTCAGCGATTCCGGCACCATCTAAGTGTCCTTCCTCATCATCGACATCGTGTTGCACACCTGATCTATGCAATCTGCCTTGGTGTCCGCTTTCGTTACACGTGAATCGTCCTTAACCCGACGCACACTGTTCCACTAAAATACACTTTTCCACACACTGTTCCACTCAAATACTCCACTAAAATACACTAAAATACACTTAACCCGCCGCACACTGATCCACTAAAATCCACTAAAATAAATTTCGTCAATTTTTATAATTTCGCTGCCCGGTTGACCTTAAAGTATTCTTGAAAGTTCACATTAAAACAATATGCAAAAAAAACTATTTTTTTTTCAAGTTTCCAGAGAGGGATACCCACTTAAACTACACGCACGCAGTTCTGGTAATGCCATCGGTTGGAAAACAGCGAGAACTTATTCAACGTCCTAACATTTTGCATGTTCAGTAAAGAAAATATTTTTTTCGAGAGCAACTCTAAATCAAATGATACTACCGTCTTACGACAGTTGTTTCAGCTGATTATGACTTTTATGTTTTTCATTCACGATCGAGAGGCTGGAAACGAGCGTTGGAAAAATAATAACGACGGCGCCATTGAATTATGATTTCAGCCACGCATTAATGTGCCCATCTCTGCGAATCGTTACGTAACTTTTGTATTTCGAAAGCACCAGTGTAAAATTCTTGACTTTCTGGAGCATGAAAAGTGTAATGGCTTGTTGTACGTATATAGGATGAACGTTAATGAACATAACGAGGACTTTTATACCTTTTTGCGTAGTACACAGTACCAGAGAAATTGAAGAAGAAAAAATACATACACGATATATATGGACAATGTACATTTTCGATCTTTTATATTTATGTAATTTTGGTTATCCGCTCATCTCAAAGTCTTTAATACGGTCCTTCGATATTTTTTTTACTTTTCGTTGATTTTGAGCTTGGATGGTTCTCAAAATTGTCTTTATGTAAATCATCCTCGAAGTCGAATGAGCTCGAAATCCTGTTATACATTTATTATTATACGAGTGGTGCATGCATACCTGAAAATGCATCGCTATCCGTCCGATTTACAATTAGATGAGGATTCGTATTTAAGGCATTTATGTGACTCACCGAAAAATTAGATTTTTTTGGAAATCTTTTTTGAGAATACTAAAAAAATGAAAATGAGGGTTGGGTTTTTATTCTACAGGTGTTGACGTATACCATTTTCTTTATGAACAAGAATATAAAGCGGTCGCTCAGTCGTAGCTAACCTAAGAGCATTTTGTTAGGCGCTGTGTGAAATGACGCAGAGCTTTTATGGACCAGCACGTAAAACGAAAAAAAAGTTGCATCATTTGCATTAGTTTTACTAGAGAAGTACACATCATTGGTGAAAAAAAAATGTTTTTTTTTTTTTTCACAAAATGGCATCATCTTTGAGAAAAAGAAACTTTGTCGCTTAAAAATCGGCCTTAATTTGCTTATAAAAACGAGAATTATTGATGAAGCGTAAAAATCGTGTATTCTTCCATAGAGAATTTATCTAAGAAGCTAGCGTTAAAATTTCAAGTCAATTGGATGAAAACAGCCCGAATTATACGGTTTCCTGATCACAAAAAACGTGGTTTCAAGAACAAAGCGTTTAAGGGATTACTTACAGTCAGGAGGCCTAAAAAGATCGATTTTTCAAGAATTTTTCTTCAGAAGACCTTTAAATCTATCAACGTAAACATTTGTACACAAATTATGGTAACTTTTAACTGTATTTTAATATTTTTTATTTGTAAAAATAATTATTTCGAATGTTGCTATAGCTGTACTCCGGGAGCACCTCTAAAAAAAGAAATTCACTTGAAATTTTAACTGTATATTTAGAATTACATTTTCTAAGGCACTACGTAGGATTTTTTCATTATACTACATAGTTCCTTTTTTATAAACAATTTTCTGCCGATTTTCTCATGGCCATTTATAATTTTTGTTTTACAAATGTGCCATTTTGACATAAAACAATATATAAAAATATCCTACGTACTTTTACAGCTATTCTTATATATAATCGAATACACTTCAGTGTCTCATCGTAACTCAAAAATTAAAGGAGCTGTTGGTCCGGCCGTTGACCTTCCCGAAATAAATGCGTCATCGGAAAAATGCTGCACAGTCGCCATTTTGACATGTATCGCTGTGAAAAAATAATTGTCTATAGTCAATTACGTGTACAATTGAACCCCTATTTTGTAATTTCGATTTATTTTGTGATTTCGCTGAAAAAAATCACAAAATATGCTCTTTTTGACCTCCAGCGTGGCCTAAGGCCTTAAGGTTCGTTTTTAGGGTAGAGTCTTCAGTCTTCATGGCCCCTTTCACTCCGAACCAGCTCGACAGTCGCCATACGGTAAAATCAAAGTACAGAAATTGACAAATAAGTCAAGCCTTCATCAATTCATAAACCTTCTTAAGGCGTTAGGCCGCAACGTAACGTAACGGGTATAAAATCATGTGCGAATTTAACAATTTTTTTTTCGTATGAAAAGGTGATTCACTCATAAAATTAATTACAGATCTATTTAGTATGAATATCAAGCTGTTAGGATTTTTTTTTTCGATAAACAAAATGACCGCCTACTCGAAACTTCTCGGAACAGCTTTTTCCAATTGGCGTGACAAATAACTTCAACAATCTTCACTCGATTTACTTCAAATTCAAAAGTTATGTTCATAATTGCATTTCGCAGAGAAGTACGTACGGAATTTCTGATTAATCGAAAACTTTTCATTTTATGAGCAGTTATAACGAAATGTTTAACTGAACATTCATTTCTTAAGTTCAAATACCTACAACTTTTGAATAAAACAATTTTTTTTTAATTCCGTACTTACTTCTCTAGGTATTCAACGGTACATTGTCGAGAATTTTCGTTTTTTGTTCTAGGTATAAAATTGTGGATGCTAAATGTCACGCCGCGGAGCGCCTAAAAAAATATAACAAAAGGAAATATTAGTAGTCGGCCATTTTGAACATCGAAAAAAAAGATACATATTTTCTACCATCTTGATATTCATACTAAATAGATGTGTAATTAATTTTATGAGTGAATCACTTTTTCATACGGAAAAAAATTGTTAAATTCGCACATAATTTTCTACACGTTACTGTTGCCTAACGCCTTAAGTTGACGTTTATCGAAAAATAATTATTATCCATTTCGAAATTGTTACAAAATAATTTGGATGGATCCATGGACCAATGATATTTAATTATTTCACAAGAAAAGTGACGAGTGTACGTTATTGCATCCAGAACGACGCGGCATTACAATATATACTCACGAGAATTTGAGTTCAGCAGAAATCCCGTTGAGAGCAGGAGATCGCGGAAAAAAATCAAAAGAACGAGACGAGTGGCGAAGTTCCGAGGGGATGAAACTGAACGGTAGCGTCGATATATATATTTCGACATATATATATATCGATATAGTATATGTATCGATATATAGATTTCGACATATATATGATATACATATATCTAGCGCAAGAGAAAACGGTTTTGGCGAGCACGAATCTATAACCCCGACCAGGCGCCGACTACGTACAGAAGGGTGATGGGGGTGATGGGAGGAGGGGGTGAATGCTCGCGGGGCTTCCCCGCAAGTGTGTGCGGCGAATTCTAGACACCAATCCCTGCCACCGAGGGTGGAAGCGTGAAAGAGGGAAAGAGAAGACGGAGAGACAGAGACGAAGTGAGAGAAAGGGGTGTAGAGAACCCCGAGAGGGTATAGAGCGAGTCCGAGTACGGCGTCACACCAGCACTGTGCAGAAGCACACCCCGTTATACCCGGGACTTCACACAGACCTGCCCTCTTCCTCTTAACCTCCTTCCATCTCTCAGCCCCCGTAGCGTGGTCCCGGGAATCAATAAAAACACGTCCCGTACACGTGGCGGCGTGAAAACCCACGTTGCCTCATCTGTCGCGACCGAAAACGCGTAAATCTCAGGAATTGGCGAGGAGATCAGAGCGAGAGCGAGAGAGAGAGAAAAAAACTTCATCCCTTCACGATCTCTGGGCCTAAGGGGTAGCCTTAGATATATATTCGGTCTCTCTCTCTCTCTCTCTCTCTCTCTCTCTGGAAGCTCAGGGCTTTTTCTATATAAACGAGACAAGCGTTGTTGCTCCGTCTAGTGACTGAAAATCTGGAAAACGTACATTCTAGCACATACATATACACTCACGAAGACCCCTATCTCTATCGTTTGCCACGTTCAGTGCCACTTGGTCCACTCGAAACGTGCCACCCTCTCGACCTTCGGGATATCTATATACGATTTCGATATATATCGATGAGGAAAGAGGAAAATAGCGCGCCAGCGCACGTGTGCTCTATTAATTTCAAAAGCAGCAGCACCAGCAGCGTCGCCAGCAACACGCACCAGCAGCGGACCTTTACCGAAAAATCGTATATAGGATGGCAAATAACGACACCGCCGAGACACTGCTTTGGAATAAATGACTATACGCGGCTGTGGGTGTGCGTGCGAAATGCACAGATACGAGGGAAGATAACAATTTTTTAATGATAAATCGCTTCGAAATTGGATATTTTCATTTACAAGATCGGTGTTAAGGGAGAATATCAGTGTGACAGGCTGAAAAATGAGGTATTTTTTGGGATTTTTTCTTTAAAAAAACGGCTCGATCAAATTATTCGAAATTTTGTGTATTCATTATTGAAGTAACGAAGCATACAAGGAAATTTCTTATTTTTATTTTTAGTACATTTTATTAAGCAGAAGAGCGGTCGCAAAATGGCGTCTCAAAAAAAGACTCCCCGACGGTTGACAGTATAAGTGCCACAGCAAGCATGTGAAATCGAAAATTCAAAAAGATGATCAAATTATAATAGTATAGCTATCGCAGCATCGTAGGAAATTTGAAAATTTTGATTAAAAGAAAAATGGCGGCCATTAAAAAATAATCGAATTTTACACAAAAATTTTGCAGTAAATTGTTAATAAAAAAAGTAAACAATTTAAAAAAACTCTACGATTCGACGATAGCGATAAGTTTTTTCAAGAGAATCCTTTTTGAATGAAGTCGATTGGACAACATTTGACAGAGTTATGCTGTCAACCAGGTCAAAAAACATGGCTTCGAGAAAAACGCGTTTAAAGTATATAAAGGCCCGTATAGAAGGCTCTAAGAGCGTCAACGCTTGGCGCCAATTTCGAATACTTCTAAGCCGGATATTGTTTTGAAAATTTGTAGGCATATTCTTAAAGGCAAAAACTATCTATTTAAGCAAAAAAATCGATTTTCTTTTCACACTGATATTCCCCTTTAAAGTATCTGGGTTATTTGTCGTTGGAGTGTATTTTATTTAGGTGATGTTTTCTATTGGCAAATCGTTATTGCTGTTGGAAAAAGGCAACGAACCCAGGTGCTTGATTGAGTCATTCGCGATTCTATGCATGGGGGAGATTTTGGAAAATCAATTTTTCAAATTTATCGCACAGATGCATTATTGTGGCGTATTGATTTTAATTATGTGGAAATTTGCATTGTTAGAAAGCAATGCATTTTTTTAAATGTGGACGTTTTTTTGTTGGTACATTTGGGCTAGAAAAAAAGCTGGAATGTTTTTCGGTATGCTTGTCAAAGATCCAAAACCTGAAGCAAAAACAGATTACGGCAGTGATAATGTCTATTGTTGAATGTTTTTAGCAATAACAATTTTCGTGATAATGAATGATAGAGAAATAAATAATGCGAACGGTCCACTCCAACAATGGCGCCTTGAACAGCATCCATTTTATTGTCTCTCGGGATTTAAGTACCTTATTCGCTTTTTTTCTAGCGTCGGTGAGCATAGTTCAATGCTTGTGGGCACGAGCACTGACAAATCGTCTTTTCCATCGGAAACTTTGCGGCGCATTGATCTTTTTTTTTTAAATTATTTGTTGCCACCTTTTGCTCTGACATAACCTCTGAAAACACCGGCCGGCGCAAAACGCGCGTAGCACAGCTGTGGCCTATGACAGTCACTGCAGTCAACCTAACAGCCTTGAATTATGAGAGAACAGTGCGGAGTTGCCAAAGCTCGTGTCTATTTTAATAGGATTTTGAAACATCGAAAATTAATTTTCTGTTAATCCCACCTCCTTCAAAGTAACATATATGTAAATAATAATCACGATTATCCGCCGTACACTTGAAAATGCACGCGATGTTCATTCGTACACATCATTAATATTTTGCTACAAAAAGTCGGCACTGGTGACATCACGCAATTTATTGGCATAGGAATATGCTCCCCCCACCCTTCAAAAATGATTTAGCATAAACCTTAAGGGGCTATACCAGTGAGAACGCGGAAAATTTGGGTGATTTTCGGGAATATTTTGGAAAAAAAGTACTCAATTAAATGTTTCGAAAAATTGAGAATATATTTGGCTATATTTGACCTATATTACATAATTTTTTCATCGAAAAATATTGAGATCCAAGCTACTTATATATGCGCTGCCTTCGGAGGCGCGAAAAAAAGTTCCTCCACTGCTGACATGATTCCGGCCGATTAAGTAGCTGAAACCGAAAAAGGAAAACATGTCGTTAAACTGGAAGGTATTTCCTGTACAATGACGTAGGATTTTCGAAAAATATCAAAATCTAACAAAATGGCGTAGATATGAAAAAAGTCTGTTTTCTTGCCTATAAAATGGTCGTTTTTTTTTCAATGCCAAATCGTCAATTCCCATCCAATCAAAAATATCCTACGTCATTGTAGAGTAAATATATTCAAGAGTACTCAGTTCAAATTTCAAGTCAATCGGATAATTGCTCTTTGAGTTACAATGACAGCAAATTTGAAAAATCTCAATTCGATAAAAACGTGTTTAAAGATTTAACTATCGATTTTTGCAAGATAAAATGATATTGATATAAATGATAATGATATTCTTGAAAGTATAAACTGTTGAAAACGGCAAAAAATCGATTTTTTGAAAGATTTACACTGGTATAGCCCCTTAAGCAAAGACCAAAACAAAAAAGGTTGAAACCGCACTTTCGAAAAATCTCTCTCAAAATGTGCACCGTTGAGATTTCGCACGAATTTGGAGAAATCTCGATTGCATGCAATTGCGAATATAATAGGTTTCATTAATATGAGCTAAGTGCAATTTTTTTCTATAAAATACATGAATGCACGAGAAGAATGGCAAAGACGAAGAAACGGCGATTTTTCGATTGGCTACACCGCGGCTCTTAATGGACCGATTTGCTTTATTTGCAGTGACCAGGAGGCTTTTTGTAGACTCGGAGAACGGCGTTCGTTCCATCTCAATATATCGAGAACGTTGAGATCAATAATGAAGGATGCGGAGTTAAATGAATTTCCGTTGATTCCACAGAGCGATCCGCTGTGAAGAAGTAACTTTTCTCCTCTTATATTTGATAAGCTTTACTTTGCAGCACGGAAGCTATTTTTCTCATGAAAAATGAAATGCTTTGCAAGAAAAGCCATTATAACGAAGAGGGCAAGGAGGTTAAAATCGCGTTTCAGATGAATGTTTGCATAATGCAGGCGCAGGGTGTGCGGAAGTTCACTTCGATAATTAACGGATGGATGGGCGCGAGTTTCTTTCGATGGCAAGTGATTTATGCTCGTCAGCGAGTCTGCACTTTCAGAGCCAGTCTTGGAGTACAAATTCTTTAATTCAAACATTATTCATGGTTCCGCGTTCTTACGGACAAGGCAACCTGCGAGCCAAATGAACTTTTTGATGTTCCAATTGCGATTGACTCTACGATTGAATCCAAGTGTCGTCTAAATGTGACCGTAAAGTTGGACTAATGACTGCATACGATATTTTATTGACAATGATTGCGAGACAGCACACCCGGTTCTTGAAATGTGATCAACGACTGGTTCGGAGCATGGGCATCCAAATGTAGTTACTTGATACTGGAGCCAGGTCAGGGCCGATTATAATGATCGTTATGCAGCCTGTAGCCGCTTGGAGCACCTGATAAACTGACAGTTTTGGGCTTAACCTGCTCGAGTTTTTTACAGCTACTTCTTCTTAAAGGGGATCCCTCTATGGAAACAAAAAAATCGTTTTTTTGGATATTGTTATAGAGTGAACTTTTAACAATATTTTAAGATCAACCGGACCCTGAAATTCTAAAAATTGACGATGTTACACGTATTTTAGTGGATCAGTGTGCGTCGGGTTAAGGCCGATTCGCGTGTAACGAAAGCGGACATCAAAGCACACTCAAAAGAGGCCCGAAAGACACTTATATGGTGGCGCAATCTCTGACTAGCGGTAAGACGACAATATTTCACAAGATCGTGGAAAATATGTACCAAAACTTTGAACGCGATTATCTCGAAACTACATATCTTGACACGGCGGGATTGATATGTTGAGTAACTTTCACACTATTGACTTGAATTTGCACAGTTAGCGTTCAAACAGTAGTCGTTTTCGGTTCACGATCGCATTTTTTAATTGGTTGTACCATTTGCTAATGACAATGACTTCAATATGCTGTTTTGAAGAGAAAAATGAGGTTTTCTTTGGAGAAGCTGTCATTTTTCGTATTTTTCGAAATTTCTAAAAGTGGATCGTGAACCCATCGTCAGTTGGATATATTTGAAGAATTTTTTTGGTTGTTTTCGTTTCAGATTACATTTGAGGGTGTTAGAGATCCCCCCTCTTCGGTCCTCGCCGCTGGAGGACTGCAACGCCAACTGCAGCACCACGAACACTTTGAAAGATTTTCGTCCGAAAATATTGGGTTGTAACCACAAACATGTGTATAACATGCTGGGGAAAAATCCATTTATTCCAACCAATGTGTTACTAGAAAAAATGCATCATTCTGATCCTTCAAATTGGGCTTCCAGAGAGGCATAATCCGTTAAGGGGTTAGGCCACTCTAGAATTTTCGAAAAATCGATTTTTTTAATGGGTCTCTAGGACCTCAAAAATGATGTCCCTAAAGATTATGGCCGGGAAAAACCCTTCGATTTCGTTGAAATTTGGATATGTTATAAAGCACCGAAAAGTAAGCGATACGTATTTTTTTTATCTGCGGAAAAATGGTTATAAGAGGTGAGACCACCCCTCGAAAAAAAGGCATCTTTAGGGATAATATAGCAGTTTAACACACATGGAGTCCACCGATTTTAATGAAACAAAAACGAAAATTCTTCTAATCCGAAGCAATGAAAAAACTACTTTAGTGACATTGCAAAAAAAAATTAAGGGGTGAACCACCCCTATATTAAGGGGTGGTTTCACCCCTTAAAAACGTTTTTCCGCCGATAAAAAAATACGTATTGCTTACTTTTCGGTGCTTTATAACATATCCAAATTTCAACAAAATCGAAGGGTGTCACCTGAGGGATGTTCCTTGTACGTACTCGGTTTTCGAATTTTAGTACAAGGCCGCCTGGTCCCCAGCGAGCTCCTTTTGAACTTCAAACGCGTTTATCTCAAAACTGCATTTTTTAAGTTGGCCGGAAACATAACTCAGACAAGTTTCAACCGATTCACTTGAAATGTTGAATATATCTTGAAAAATACATTGTCTATGGAAGTACGTAGGATTTTTTTTTGTATTGCATAGTTCATTTGTTATTAACAATTATCTGACGATTTTTTAGGCAAATTTTTCACTTTCCACTTTAGAAGTGCGCCATTTGGCCAAAAATCAATATATCGAAAAAATCCTACGTACTTCTATAGCAGTTATTATATATAATCGAAAAAAATTCATTGGCTCATTATAATTAAAAAAAATACAGGAGCTGTTTGTCCGGCCGTGGACCCTGGAAAAACGGAGACGTCATGGCAAAAACGCTGCACAGCCGCCATTTTGAAATTAATCGCTTCAAAAAAATTATTGTATACAGTCACTGATATGTATGACAAACACCCATTTTTGTAATCTGGATTTATTTCGTAGTTTTTCTGAAAAAAAAATCCTGGTGACTGGTAAAGGCACATGGTAATGAAGTTTGCATCGTTGGAACGCAACGCAAGTTTCGTTTTACATTTTATCTTCCATATTTTTATTATTATAGGCAATCTTTTTTATAGATTTATAATGTAGATTGCTAAATAAATATCTTCAAAAATGGTTGCTGAACTTTTATCAGCGAAATTTTCCAAAAGAAATTCAAATTTACGTAGACACTACCTTTTGAAAGATTTTGATTATTTTGGATAATATAAAAACTTTCGATCACTCTGGACAATTGCAAAACTATATTAGAATAATAAAACGTATTTTATTTTTTATTTTTTAAACATACTATTGGCTCTATAAAATGAATTATGTTATTCTTGTATAATTTTGCAATTATCCAGAGCGATAGAAAATTGTGCTATTATGAAAAGTAATCGAAAACTTTTGACCCGTAGTGTATATACAGCGTGACAATTATCAGGTGGCCATGTGTTTTTTTAAGTGTCTGGCACGGAGATTTTGCGACCGAGAAAAATTCGTTATTTAATGGTTTTCAAGTCCCTTTGGAAAAAAAATATAGCGTATTTTTGTGATGAGTTATATTTGGTCAGAAAAAATTGAGCAATCTGTAAAAAAATCAAAATTCTACTTTGAGTTCAGCAGAATGAAGATAATTGAATTCCGAATACGAAATGCTCCCGAAAAACTCTTTCTCAATTAGATGAAAATCCATCCATTCACTTTAAAATGCATCGAGAGTTGTTTTAGATCATTAGGACGTTTATATTTTTCATTCACGATAAGAAGGCTGGAAATGGGCGTTGAAAAAATAATGCCGTCGGCACCATTGAATTATGATTTTAGCCGCGCTTTAATGTGCCCATCTCTGCGAATCGTTACCCAACTCTCGTATTTCGAAAGTACCAGTATAAAATTCTTGACTTTCAGGAGGATGAAAAGTGTGATGGCCCGTTGCAATATAGAATAAATGTTAATAAACATGCCGAGGATTTTTATACCTATTCGCGTGTGGGACACAGTACCAGAGAAATTGAAGAAAAAGATATATGCACAGTTTATGGGCAAAGTACACGTTGAACCCTTTGTATTCATGTAACGTTAGTTATCCGCCAAAATCGAAATTCAATTTTAAGTTCGGAAGATTAAAAATAACTAAATTCCAACCACTCAAAAAAAAACTTTTTTTCAGGTCGCACATCAATGTGGCGGGCAAAAAAATTGTTTTTTTTTTGCATTTTCTCAAAATATCCTTATTTGAGAATGTGTGAAAAATTGTTCAAGTTAAAATATTGAAAATTAGCGAAGTTAGAGACGATTCAGTGAGAGCGGGTAGCGCAACGATTTACGTATACTAAAACTTTCAAACGCATTTTTCTCAAAACGTCTCGTTTCGACCTGGCTGGAACAACTCTAGCTATAATCGTCCGATTGGCAATTTAAGCCAATTTAGAGCCAACATTTCCGCAATTGCAGCATCTATCGTTGTACGTAACCTTTTTTTTAATTTAGTATTTTCTAAGCCCCTGAATACAAGAAAAAAAAATTCGCCAAAATTACACTTTTTGTAACAGCCGCCATTTCGTGAGAAACTATTTTTTTTTTGAAAACCGACTACATACAACGAGAACTACATTCATATAGAATATGAAGCATTTTTATTTTTCAGACCAACTATTTTCAGGTTATCGATCCGGCCATTGAACCACATTTTTTATGCGGTGGCTCTATTATATCTCAATACCGTGGTGAGATTTTCAATTTTATGAAATAAAAATTTACGAAATAAGTTGTATGTATGCCTAATAACATACCTTTTTTCCAAATTCCAAATAAATAATCTAGTAGACAAAAAGTCACAGTGGTGTTCTCCCTTAATGAAATTAATGTTTTTCTCACTTATCAATTTTATTCACTTAAAAATGCTTGATGATTTTTTTCACGATGACTATATGCACGGAAATGTTTTTCACGAGTGCTTCGTATACGGATTTTAATTATGATCATTCTGCTGTACTCAAAATGAGAAGCTGGCGAACAAAACCGGACTTGTCGAGGAATTACTTTTTTAGAGGAGAGGTCAAAAACCAAAATAACCAAATAGAGATAAGTTAGCATTTATAAGCTTTAATATATGAAGGCCTTATTAAAATAGGGCTTTACTTTAATAAAAACACTAACTACCATGCGGTTATTTTTATTTTAAAAAATTTATGGACACATCCGGTTATGAAATTAAACAGATTCTTTGAATTGAATATAAATTCGTTTTTTTAATCAATTTAATGATCCTACACAAACCATGTCAGGCTCACAACAATCGCATTCAATGTCATCATCGTCATCACTGTGGTCATCTGTTTTTTTCATCCAGCCAGCCATGGACGAGTCCTCTTCTGCTTGAAAAGTCAGTTATTAACAAATTTCAAGGTATTTAGGCCCAGATTTGATGCAAAATATTTCGGCAGCTAATAAAGGTGTGCTTGAAGAGCAGGAAAAGAAAAAATTGACGTAATGTGGACAAGTCCGGTTTTGTTTGCCAGCTCCTCAAATGGTATTTGATTTTTTTCCACAACGCTCAATTCTTTCTGGCAAATACTTATCATCACATAAATACGCTTTATTGTTTCCTCCAAGAGATCTTGAAAAACCATTAAAAATCATTTTTTTCTCGGCTGCGGAATCTCCGCGTAAGACCTTTAAATCACTCGTGGCCACCTTATAATTGTCACCTTGTATTTATATATCTATGTGTATCTTATATATCTATTGTATTTATATATATATATATATATATGTGTGTGTGTGTGTGTGTGTGTGTGTGTGTGTGTGTGTGTGTGTGTGTGTGTGTGTGTGTGTGTGTGTGTGTGTGTGTGTGTGTGTGTGTGTGTGTGTGTGTGTGTGTGTGTGTGTGTGTGTGTGTGTGTGTGTGTGTGTGTGTGTGTGTGTGTGTGTGTGTGTGTGTGTGTGTGTGTATGCCGAGCAAAATAGAGACCAATATATACGAAATTGGGTAGCGCAGGTCACGTTCGAGTTCGCATTCCTCAAAGGTGCTCGGGAACCCGTCGGCGGCAGAGCGTGCGCAAGAGAAGGAGAAAAAAGGTTATAGGGACGGAGGGGGCGGGAGAGAGTGAGAGATGGTGAGTAGCCGAGGGTCGCAAGAACGAGAGCTTTCATTGCACACGGCTCGTGCAGAAAAGGGGTTGAAGCAGTGGCCCGTGCACGGGGAGAGGGTTGTATGGAACCGTCCACAGGGGTATAGACGCGTACCCTGGCATACACCCCATAGAGAAATGGTGTTGGGAATAAGTCAGTAGAAAAAAGTAATTAAAAAAACAACCTCTAGGGAGGGGGGGGGGGGGATTTTACCTCACTGTGACGCGTATCACACCGTAGGAATGAGAAGATGAAATGTGAAAAAACGACGGCTCGGTGGGTGAAAGTGTGGAGGGGTGTATGGGGATTGCAGGTGCGCGAAACTTCGGATCGATGGTTAAATTCGTATATCGAAAGTGGCGGCAGTTTCACCTACGGAGTTATCGGGCACGAGAATCACCGAGAAAAAGGGAGCCCGAGGGCGGGAAAAAGAAAGAAAATAAGGGAAAAAAATAACGCCGAGACTGCTATGAGTTGAGCGCGCGACATCGACAAGGTTTTGGAGGAGGGTGGAACGGGGTGGACAGAGGGGAGTACGTATAAAAACCCCTATGAGTCGTTCACCGGCTTTTTCACGATAAAGAGAAAAATAGAGAGAGAGGGGGTAGGGAGGGAGGGAGAGAGAGAGAGAGAGACGCGGCTGTGTCGATGCTTACCAGTGGCCAATGGACTGGTTGAAATATTAAACGGGAGCAAAGACCCAGCACACTCGCGACTCTTCGTCCCTCTCGTTCCGCGCGTATATACAGGGTGGCCCGAAAAGTGACGTCCAATATCAAAATCTAGGTATCTTGTATCAATATCTATCCGAATAATCCCCATGCACGGTCTACGATATTTGCTAGTTTTCGCGGAAAAAAACATGTTTTAAATATTCGCCTTTTCCTATAGCAAGAGTATTTATTTATTTTTCCCTACTGTGCAAGTACATTCCTCTTGGATTTTTCAAAAAGTCATTGGGTGCCTTTTAGACCAGTATGAATATTTTTTTTATCATCCGAAGTTTAGTGACTGATCCTCACAAATTATTCTTTTAACTATTGATAAAAATCTAAGGCACTTACGTGAGTGTTGAGTCGGTCATTTATTTATTGCTCAACAGGGCACTTAAAACGATAACGCAGGTAAACAAAATCGGGAGGACAGTGCATGAACAAAAGAGAAAAACGATAAAGCTCTTTTCTCGAAAATTGGAAAGATCGCGGTACATTCATGTAGATGATTGGATAGGCATACGAGGCATTGAGAGAACGTCGTTCATTAGAGAACGACACGCTTCCTAACCTAAATTCGTCCGCTACGGTCAGATCCCGCCTAACGCGCCGCCCTCGTTACCCTCTCCACGTAGATTTTCGGTGCATGACCCAATCGTTACGGTGCTACGGTACTGAGCGGCAAGCCCCGCTACCCCCACCCGGCTCACACGCAGCTCAAAGCTGCGCAGCACTGCGTCGTTCTCTCGTTGAACGCAGTATAGGTTTTTCTTTTTGATGTCACTTTTCTAACCACCCTGTATATTTGTGTGTGTGTGTGTGTGCGCTTGTGTACGTGTGTATAGCACGGCTCTATCTCTATCGCGGAAACTATTCCATGGCATACGTTGGACGTGTCATGTGACTGGATTTATCCAGGATACGAAGTATATGGAAATAGAGAAAAGGATAAAATCACACACACGAACTTCCGTACGGGTAGCAAATATTGTGAAAAATCTATAGCGAGCTGTACACTGACGTTTTAGGTTTTCAATGCAGCCCTCCATTACTATCCAATAACTTGCCTGTGTCATCAATACAGTCTACGGCATCAATAGAATTCGTAAAATTGTGCAGCGTCCACTCATCCTCCGCGCACATATTTTCCAAATTGTACGTGAATAATCCTTCGGGAATTCCTGCGTTTGAAATATTTTCAATGTGCTCGCAATAACTTGAGTTCTCGTCAGCTTAAAATGGCAAATCTCGGCGCTGGTGCAACTCGATGATTCAGCTTTGAATTTATCGAGCGCGTTCTCCAGCAAATTCGGCACGACGCGCTATGACACCCGCATTGCGAGGAGATTCCACTTACATTTGCAACAACGTGGCATTGTTTTTCAGCGATGGAAATCTAAAGGTTCGACGGTAAATATTCAAGAGAGGGGGGCCAATTCATGTTGGATCGACCTTGATATATGTTGGAAAAGAATCGTTTCCGAATGGACGGCAACAAGCTTTAGCCGTGTTTTTTAGCAACGTATGTCAGGGTCAAACCAGCACTGGGTGGGTTCGCTGTGCGGAATACTCGAATAGCTAACATGCAGCTTTGTTTTCATTGCTGTATCCAGGATTCATAGAAGGTTGATTGCTGATGACTTCGCCACCAAGGTGCCTCCATTATCTCTCTTTCACTCGGCACATGAAGGCTCCATTCCTGCCTTCTGTCACTCTACAGCAATTTGGACCTCCCCTCTTTGGGGTGCTTGTCGAGCCGAAACGAAGGTCCATTTTCATCATGACTGTTGCCGATGTTGGGGCTTTATGAGCTCTCGAAAACCAAGCATCAGGTCTCTGCCGAATGATACCAGCAGCTGGAACATTTGAACGATGTCATCGAAAAAAGGCAATCAGTAGCATCAAGTGGTCGAAAGGTGATGTCGCTGCAGAACAACTGATGGAACTTGAATGGGAGGACCTCCCTTATCTTAAGGGGTCTTCTCACTTTACAATTTAAAAAATCGATTTTGTAAAAACGTCTTTCGAAAGTATACATATCGAAAAGTATCATACTAACGTTTTACGAAGATCGGAGGAGCCTAACTGTATTTTTGTGTGACCTACACTTTACTACCCGAGCACGTTCATCTGCTCGTTAAAAACTTTAAACGCGTTTTTCTCGAAACGACGTTTTTCGACGGCTTGTTGGTAAAATCTTCGAAACCACTGAACCGATCCTTATTAAATTTGAACCACATATTCTTTACAACTATAGCTATAGCACATATCAAGGATTATTTTCAATTTTGATATTTACTATTTTTTGCCAAAAACGGTGAAAAAAACGCATTTGTTTGTTTTTTCGAAAAATGTCCGCCATTTTGTTATTTTTGCATATATCAAAAATCGTACGATATGCGCTATAGCCATTAACATACTGAATCTAAAACCGTTTAATTGTTTGTTTCGGATGATCCATCTCCGAGATTTCATCAACAGCGCAGACCTACAATTTTTTAGGACATTTTTTTACCATTTTCGTCTATAAATAGTGACTTAAATAAATAAACGACATTTTTTATGTATCTCGAATGTGTATTCATTAAGTGTAACAAGTTTTATATCAATATCTATAATATAAATCTATCAAAAAAAATCATGAAAATAGGCTTTTTTAGCGTCTGAAGTGAGAAGATGCTTTAAGGCCTTAAGTCACAATTTTTTTTCGTATGAAAAAGTGATTCACTCATAAAATTAATTACACATTTATTTAGTATGAATATCAAGCTGTTAGAAAAAATATATATATTTTTTTTTCGATGTACAAAATGGCCGACTACTCGAAACTTTTCGAAACAGCTTTTTTCCCAATTGGCGTGACAAATAACTTCAACCATTTTCACTCGATTTACTTCAAATTTAAAAGTTATGTTCCTAATTGGATTTTACAAAAAAGTGCGTACGGAATTTCTGATTAATCGAAAACTTTCCATTTTATGAGCAGTTTATGAGCAGTTATAACGAAAGTTTTCACTGAAAATTCATTTCTTAAGTTCAAATACCTGCAACTTTTGAATAAAACAATATTTTTTAAATTCCGTACGTACTTCTCTAGGTATTCTAATGCAGATTGACGAGAATTTTTTGTCCTAGGTAAAAAATTGTGGATGCTAAATGTCACGCCGCGGAGCGCCTAAACAAAAGATAACAAAAGAAAATATTAGTAGTCGGCCGTTTTGTACATCGAAAAAAAAAATATATTTTCCAACAGCTTGATATTCATACTGAATAGATGTGTAATTAATTTTATGAGTGGATCACTTTTTCATACAAAAAAAAAATTGTTAAATTCGCACATGATTTTATACCCGTTACTGTGGCCTAAGGCCTTAAGTAATTATCAATCGTTTCGGTTGATGCAATACGCCTTAGAAGATAAACATTTCGGTAATCACGAGAAAGTCCAAAAATGTGTAGATGACTGTATAGCATCAAAAGACAGGGACAGCTTTTGACGTGGCATTCAGCTTTTGCCAGAGAAGTGGGAAAATGTATTGACATCTTAGGGAAAATACTTCAATTTCTGTAATCCAACTAGTTATACAAAATAAATGCTTAAAAAAAACTTAAAAAAAAAACAACGGGTTTCAATACAGTAATTTAATAGTTCACCATTGTCTTGTTTTCCCGCTCGCTCACACTTGCCTACGTCATGCAGCGTGACGTAGGCCGAGGCATACGCCGCGCTCTGCCTTGCTTCCGATCGTTTTATATCGCTTGGCCTCTCTTGGACGGTCTAGTAGTACACGAACCACCGCGGCGATAGTGTACATAGGTATAACGATTGTGGCGTGCTTTGCATTTGACAGCTGACACTTTAACGCAGTTTTAAATTACGTCAAATCACATTGTCTCTCTCTCTCTTTTTTTTATTAATTGTATTATTACACGAAAGAAAGTTTTTCAATTAAAATGTGCTTAAAAGGTCACCCCCTTAACAATGTATGATCATTTTTTTAATGGAAAATGTCCCGTAGTATTAGTACGTCAGGTGTTCTTCGCCCGCATGTTTTTAAATCGCGGCTTGCGGTGATCACGATTGCGGCAAGTTCATCTGAAATAAAAACAAAGGAAATTTCTTTCGTATATTCGATTCTTTTATTCCGAATCGTATACTTTCTGGAAATTTTTATTTCGGCAAGAAATAAATGACAGCCGATGTTAGAAATGGAGGGATGATTTTTCGATTAAGAAATGTTTTGTTTTTTATAACAAACAAAATGTATAGTGAAAATAAATTAAAAAATAAAAATAAAAAGAGATTAGAAAATTGGAACGAGATTTGTTCAATCATTTTCGAGACAACGGGGTCATTTATTTATTTATCGAGCTACCACGTAGACCCATGCGGGTTTTTTACGAATTACGTTTCCGAATTGAACCGTTTTCTATCACTCCCTACCCGCACTCCGCTTATCTAACCTAACTTCCGTTGCCTCCACTGTCTTAAGGGGTGGACGAAAATTGCTGATTTTCATGTTTTTTTAAGGAAAGACTACTTCACCATTTTTGAGACTTAGGATTTGTTTAATTACTACTTTTGGCTGTTATATGGTATATTTTAAATTTATGAATCTTTAAAAATGGCGGAGGTATGACACGGTCTTTTCTAAACTGCATTTTCAAAACTGGCGTGACGGATAGGCCAAAAAATAATCGAGGGATTCTGATGAAATTTGGTATAAATGTTTCTAACTTTATTGTCTAAAACATTAGCCAGAACGATTTTGGAAATGAAAAAAAGTGTTTTTCATTGCAAAATGAAGCCTTTCTTTCGGGAAATTAATTTTTTTCGTTTCAAAGCGTACCATTTCATCGATTTGCAACATTTCTCACTTTTTCTTGGTTCATATTCTGCGCATGAGTGTTGATGAACAAAAAATCTTCGTCGGTTTCTTTTCAGATTCATCCCGCCGACGCTACGTGTCACGCCGTCAGACTACATCCGCCGCAACCTGTTTCGAAGACCGAGCCATACTTCCGCAATTTTTAAAGATGAACAAAAAAATACCTTGTAACAACCAAAATTAGTAACAAACATACCCTGAGTTTCAAAAATGGTAAAGAAAACTTTCCTTCAAAAAAAAAATCATGAACATCAGCAATTTTTTCCTTGCCTAAAGGAAATCTTCTCCCTTTAAAAGTCCCCCTAAAGGAAATCTTCCCCCTTTAAAAGTCTTGCTCTGACAAAAATGAGTTTGAAGAATTAGCATTTGAATCGCCGATTAGTCGCAGTTATTTCAGAAATGTGCGGTCTGAAAATCCATTTTTTTCACCCTGTATTATCTACTCGTATAACGACCGATTTAAAAATAAGCGAACTTTAATTCCGCTTCGTAATTACCGTACTCAAGCCCGTTGGACGTCGGACACGCGATTGTATTGACAAGTCGAGCCGATTATCGAAGAGACCTCAAGACCACATAACAATCCATTGGCGGAGGATTGAACATTGCGCTTCGTTAAGGGGGTATCCCTCTCTGAAAATAAAAAAAAATCGTTTTTTTGCATATTGTTATATTGTGCACTTTCAAGAACATTTAAAGACGAACAAGACCGTGAAATTCTAAAAATTGACGAAGTTACGCTTAATTTAGTGGAAGAGTGTGCGTCGGGTTTCGAAGCCAAAAAAGCATATTTTCTCTATTTAAAAAAATATAATACGTAAATTACTTTATTCAAAATGTTAAGTACATGAAAGAGCAACATTTCGACAATATTTAAAAAAAATTTCATCCAAAAATTTGGGCGATTCAGCCGGTGGAGCTTGGTTTCCGGAGAACCCTAAAAAAAGTGTCCTCGTGGTGGTCAGAATAACTGATGATGGCTTTATCTGAAATTGAAAAAAAAAATCCTGTTAGTAAATAAGTGTAGCTCGTGATTGAACGAAGGATTTAAAAAAAAATTGAAATTTGAATTTTTGGCAGAGTTGTATGTAAAAAAGTTGAATTTTTGGTGCAATTTACACTACGTATAGCCTTGTAAAATTAGTATTAATCGAAAAAAAACCTTCGTTCAATCACTATAGACAATGCTGTTTTGAAGAAGTGTGCAAACTTTCAATAAGATCGGGGCATTAGTTTTTGAGAAATCGTGTCCACCGACTTCAAAACTAGTTCCTCTGAGAAAAAAATGCGATATATCTTCGTCACTCCCGGCCGGTCTTTCCCAACGGGGGGAATTCCCAAAGGCTCTCTCTCCTAGACTTTTATTCCGATTGACTTAAAACTTTGAGAAAATATTCTAGACATAATGTACTATCAGATAACAAAATTTGAAACAGGAATTTTTTGATATTTTTAAACCCATGTAACCCCTTAAGGATGATTCGTGTGTAGCGAAAACGGACATCGAAGCACAAGAACACTCAAAAGAGGTCCGAACTGCCCGCAGATTGCATAGATTAGGTGTGCAACACGATCTCGATGATGAGGAAGGACACCTATATGGTGCCGGAATCGCTGACTAGCGGTAAGACGGCAATATTTCACAAGATCGTGGAAAATATATACCGAAACTTTCACGGCGGGATTGATATCTTGAGTAACTTTCATGCTGTTTTTCAAGAGAAAACTGAGGTTTTCTTTGAAGAAGCTGTCATTTTTCGTATTTTTCGAAATTTCGAAAAGTGGATCGTCAACCCATAGCCAGTTGGATATATTTAAAGAAATTTTTGTTTGTTTTAGTTTCAGATTACATTTGAGCCTGGTGGAGATCCCGCCGTTTCGGGCTTCGCCGCTGGAGGACTGCAAAGCCAACTGCAGCACCACGAACACTGAAAGATTGCCTTCCGAAAAAATTACATTGTAACCACAAACATGTGTACAACATGCTGGGAAAAAATTAATTTATTCCAACCAATGTGTTACTAGGGGTCGTCCATAAATTACGTAACGCAATTGGGGGGTCGGCCAGACGTTACGGTCTACGTACGTGGGGTGGGGGTCAACGTTTGCGTTACGTCACGGTTTTAAAACTTCCAGAAAAAGGAAAATTTCTGCATGTTCAAGTTTTCAATTTAAACCTCGAGTGCAATTTTACCGTGAACAGCTCACAGCATTTTATACGCAATGTTAATTAAGGGGGGAAATCACTGTGCAAGAAGTTGCACAGTAGCTTTCCCACATCCCCCAAGCAAAATTTGAAGGACATTTTTTAAAAACAATTCTTGAAAGTACATGTATTGAAAAATATGTTGGCAACATTTTTATTCACAAGTCCGAAAATTGACGGAGTTATAGTCACTTCAGTGAGAACGGGTAGCGCGACCGGTTAGTGGCCTCAGTCCCTACAGGTGTGGCATCATTTACAATAGATTAAGTACAGGCTCTTATTATTTTGTGAACTATCATGAAAATGAAGAACCGTCATATCGTCCGCGACTAGATACTTCAATGTAAGTATCAATATTCTAGAAAAAATCGTAACTTTATATCAAGAAACACGGAACGAAAACTTTGAACCCGTTTCCTCGAAACTAGGTTTTTCGACCTTGTCCGAGCGAGTACTTAAAAACTTATCAACCGATTTCCAATTTAAAAAAAACATTTTTGTAATCGCAGTCACTAAGGCTGTATGTATCCGCGTTTTTAACATTTGATAAATACTATTTTTAAAGACTGCTTGAATACAGAAAAAGGGCCTTGAAAATAGAAAAAAATGTTCGAACTGTCGGCATTATGTTAAAAAAAAAAACAAAATAAAAAACGGCCATGCCTAACGATAGCTACAGTTGTATAGATATCGATAAATTGTTGACCTTTAATTTACAGATAACCTTTCATAAAGATATCGATGGGACAATGAAGAGAAATTTTTTTTTCGTCGTCAAATCAAGCCATATGTCTCGGTTAATTTTCAAGATTTCGTCATAAAAATTGGTATAAAACTAGATGAATATATACTTCATAAAATAAGTATAAACCCGATCCTTTCATAATTAGTTATGTCTATGAAAAAAATCGCAATTATTGACGACAAAGCACCCGTTACGTAACGGAATAGGGGGGGGGGGGGGGTCTGGCCAAGCGTTACGGTCTCGTTACGCGAGAAGGGGGGGGGGGGAATTGGGAAATTTTGCGTTACGTTATTTATGAACGGCCCCCTAGAAAAAATGCATCATTCTGACCCTTCAAACTGGGCTTCCAGAGAGGGACACCCCGTTGAATGTCATGGGGAATGTTGATTTCCCTCCCCCACCCCCTGCCGTTTCAGGTCGTATGTACCGGTATGAGAGACCAAGACGAAGTGCCAGAATGGAAGAAGTAACGAGGTTCCCTCGGTTCACTTTTCCCCGGCATTACTCAGAAGAATGATCTACGATGCATACGGCACTTGCTCATTTGTGGTCGATTACATTGTTCCATTGCAAAGCGTTTGGAGTGAGGAAAACGTCTCGTGACCGGAGCAAAAAGAAAGAGCGAGAGAGAGAGAGAGAGAGAGAGAGAGAGAGAGAGAGAGAGCAAGGGCCACGAACCTCAACGAGTGACAAGGATGAAGAAAGTTGGTGGTGTGCGATCGGTGGAGGAGAAGGGGCGGGGTAAGGGCCCTGAGAGGTCCAACGTTGAATAATTCAATGGCCGTAAAGTTCAAGAGTCGAGAGTCGTAAAACGAGGCGGCAAGAGATATTACGAGTACTATATTAAATACATTATGCACAGTCTAGTCGATCTGTTCGCGAGCCACGACAGAACAGAGAGAAAAGCTTACTATAAAGTAGTTAGAAAAGTAGAAGGAAACATTAGAGAACGAAGAAAGGGAACAAGTGAGGCGGAGGTAAAGAGAAGAAGACAAAGAAAAATGGAGGAAGAATTGCTTACAAGAGGGAGAAAGAGAGGTCGATTTTCACAGAAAGAGTGAAGAAAGAGCCTCACGAGTTGTGGTGACCCTGATGTATTATCGTCTCTATGATGGTCTTTTCCCGCGCACGAAATGCCACTTCGTCTTTCTGCCTCAAGCCCCGCGTGGCAGCATCCCTGAAACGGCACCCTCCATGCCACGGTACCCTCGATACTGCGCCCGAATCTCTTTTCCAACTCTTCTTCCTCCACCGCTGTCTTTCTCTGTCAGACGATGCTTTCAGCTTTCCTCTTCTCGAGAACTCTCGCAAACGTATAGGGAGAAACGCCAGGCTGATGCTACCAACCCGTGAAAGCAGCAGCGGGTGCTTCCTCTCCCTCGATCCCTCGCTACCCACTTCCCTCGTCGACGGAGCACAACCCCTCCTCGCGCTTATTCCCCTCGTTCGTCTAGTTTCAAGCCAGCCGGATTTATACTCCGACAGAAGACTTTCGGTGATCGGGTGTTGCGCCATTGACTCTGACTCTGAAACCGTTTAAATTTTCAATTTCGAAGCTACACTGAATATCAGAACTTTCCTCATATGGGGAGGCGTGTATGTGGGGGTGTAGGTGTGTGTGAAGGGTGATTTGGAAGCTTCCGACTTCGAGAACTGTCTTTGGAGGAGGTAATATTGTATAGTATAGTAATAATGTCCCTATATTTGATATTACGTAAACTCCAATGCAGTCCCAAAGTCGCTTTTGGATGAGAGTAAGCGTATCTACGTGAAAGCCATTTCTAGGCTCGCCATGTCACCAGAATAAACTAGTCGGTTGGAAAAAATGGAAAGACCATATTCAAGACGTCCTCAATGGGAAATGGAATGATGTCTCATTGTGGGAGGTGATTCCAGAAAGGTGTCAGTGATTTGTCTCCCAGCTGAAGCATGATAAAAATGTACTGACTTTTTTTTAACCCAACAGCATGTTTCCGTAACAGTTGTGGAGATCTATTTGTATGGTCTTATCGATTCTTTTGAAGGAATGACAGTTTGACGTTTCAGTCATGCTCCTTTTCTTGAGAATACGTCAGCTTAGCTTTAACAATTCTTTTTTGTATGAAAAAGTGATTCACTCATAAAATTAATTACGCATCTATTTAGTATGAATATAAAGCTATTAAAAAAAAATATATATATATATATATATTTTGATGTACTACTATCTACTACTGTTAATATTTTCTATTTTTATCTTTTTTTTTAGGTGCTTCGCGACGTGACATTTAGCGTCCACAATTTTTTACCTAGAACAAAAAACAAAAATTCCCGTCAATCTACATTAGAATACCTAGAGAAGTACGTACGGAATTTAAAAAATATTGTTTTATTCAAAAGTTGTAGGTATTTGAACTTAAGAAATGAATTTTCAGTGAAAATTTTTGTTATAAACGCTCATAAACTGCTCATAAAATGAAAAGTTTTCGATTAATCAGAAATTCCATGCGTACTATTTTGCGAAATGCAATTAGGAACATAACTTTTAAATGTGAAGTAAATCGAGTGAAAATTGTTGAAGTTATTTGTCACGCCAATTAGAAAAAAGCTGTTTCAAGACGTTTCGAGTAGTCGGCCATTTTGTACATTGAAAAAAAAATATATTTTTTCTAACAGCTTGACATTCGTACTAAATAGATGTATAATTAATTTCATGAGTGAATCACTTTTTCATACGAAACAAATTTATTAAATTCGCACATGATTTTATACCCGTTACTGTGGCCTAAAGCCTTAAAGAAGACAAAAAAAGAAATCGATTTTTTTATCGTTGCAAATGTATATCTCGCCTTAAGGTTTGCTGGAAACCGGACAGTTTGAAAGAGTGTGGAGCAGTGTAAACTTACGAAAAATGTTACGGATTACAAAGAAAGTTATTTGGAGCTCTGCTACCAAGAGATCATGCCGGAGCCGCGCGGACAAATGGGAACGAATGAGCTGGTTGTAGAAGCAAAAGTTCTGTTTTTATGGTACGGTTAATTACGGTTGATATCAAAGCATAGTTCATATTTTAATATGTGTAAAAAAATGGACAAAAAAGTTGTATAGTTTTTTTAAGGAACCTCTTTTTAAGAAACGAGCGAAATAGTTAATGATTTGTTGATCTAATTGCGCAACGAATATTCCAAACGATTGGTAACGCTCGTAGTGGAACAACTCACTTACAGTTAGAAGAAAACGTGAAAAAGGAATAAAAATGAAAAGAATGGTTTTGGCATCAATTAATTGCATACCGTGGTACTAGAAATGCGACAGTGGCGAACAGATAATTCGAACTCCAAGATTAGTATCTTTATTTCAAATGTATTGATCATGTTACAAGCTTGTCCTGATTATGATAATGATTAAGCTTGCCCCATTGTATCCAATGGATTCCAGCATATGAATAATTGACTATTAATCGATATGTCGTTTTTACACAAAGAAACTTACTTCCGGTTGGAGAAGCGTCATTATGCAAGACATGCGACTGTTCACAATATTGAGTTCCAGTCTCTCCTTGCACAGCTGGAAATTTGAAATGTCACTGGGTTGAATGTAGACACAAAATATTCATTCTGCGTCTCTATGCAATGTACACTCAACTTCAATAACATTGACAATAATATTAAATTTAGTAATATTTCCAATAACATTAAATATAATAATATATAAAATAATATTAAATTCAATTATATTAAACATTATATTGAATTCAATTATATTGAAAATTCAATTAAATTCAATTATATTTACTGAAATATGAAACTGAATAACATTTACAGCAATACTAAATTCAATACTATTTGCAATAAAAATAAATTGAATAATATTTACTCGAATATTAAATTCACAAATATTTACCATGACATTCAATTCAATGATATTACATTCAATAATATTAAATTGAATAATGCGAACCCCTCGTCTTCACACAGGGACAAGCGGATCCATTGCCTAACTGATAAAGCAGCGTGTTTTTTTTTGCAGATTGACTTCTTCGCGTTTTTTTACCATTTTCTTCGCACATAATGCCTTTCAAAATATTTTACAATATTGAATGTACATTCATGGATTTTTCGTTGGAATCAAGTCGATGGATTTGATATTCTTATACGGTTTATAAATTTGCCGCGTCAATTTGACCCACCGTGTTGAACTTTTTCGACGTGTATAGTACCAAAAATATATACAAATACGATATAAGTATAGTAACTAATAGGACATTACGAAGAGCGCGGTGTATTTTTTAAACCAATTACTCGTTACTTTTCGGTGTGGAAATAAAGCGAGTAGTCTGCATAACAGTGTAACAAAATCGATTTATCGTTAAAAGCCCGATATTTCGAATCGAGCATCCAATTAGTACAACACAGTGCTTTGCTTCGAGGCAAATTCACGATCTAATTAGATTGTGAATTAAAGTTACACAACAGAGAGATGCAAGTATGGCAATGTGCATATAACTCACCAGTCTGCGTGCTTTTTCTTGAAAAACATCGATTTGCCGAAGCTGGAGCGAATTAAACGTCACGTGACTATGAGAATAAATAGTTTTACTTCAACGCCGCAGACACCGATACAAACTCCTTCCCGATCCTTTACTTTTTTTTGTCCTCGTCTTTTCTTTTCATTCTCTACTTGGCGTCCCTTCCCTCTGCATTCTCATCTTATTTTTCTCATCCCCCTTTGCCCTTCTACTTCTGTTCTCGTGCTTTTCCCACCCCCTTCAACCCCTCGTCCATTTAACCGTTCGCTTTTCTCACTCGCCCTTTCCAGACTTTTTTTCGCGCTTGGACGACCTCGGACAAGACAATCGGGGTCTGCGGCGCCTGTTAAACGATTTCTCCCGTCGCCGGCAGCAGTACCGCCGGCTCGGTGGAGAAAACTACCCCTTCTTCGCTTGGAAAAGGAGACAGAGAGAGATCCGACTTACGTGCTTGTGAATACAATTGTATGCTGGCCTTATGTTTAAAACGCTCTCCTTTCTCGGCATTTTCTGCAAATGAGAATAAAAGAGGGATGTAGGGAGAGGGTGGAAGAGGGAGACAAAGCCGGCCGAGTACGCGGGGCCGAAGGAGCGAAGATGCGAGAGCGAGAGGGTGAGTAAGGGTGAGAGAGAAAAAGGGCGATGTGAAAAGGGCAAAAGTGAGTTTATAGCGCTACCGGTGGCGCTGCTTCTTAGTCCTCGAAGTAACCCGATCGTTTATAAAGAACTCGCCTTTTCCTCACTCTCTTTTCCTTTTTGTTCTGCCTCTCTCACCCCGCCATCCCTCTCTCACTCGATGTTTCTCTTTTTCGCCTTTTTCGACCTCCACCAGTTTGCTCGGAGTGCAAGAGACCGTGTCCTTCGCTGAAGACTTTTAATATCGAAAGGCGATTTACCTCGTTTGTTTCACTCTGCAGTCCTCGGAATGTCTTCTCGTCCGAATCGACCACCTTGGCGCTCTGCTGACAACAAAAAGACGAGCAAGAAGAATGCTTCGAAAAACGATGGATCAATGTACCTTGCTTCGTATAAATGAATATACGAATTGTGGAATTCAATATAAACGCGAATGAAGAGTGGAAACAAACACATGCATACGCACAGACACACATGTATTAATTGAGATTGTGGAGAATTCGTGTATGGCTGAAGCTGATTTTAAGGTTGCTAAATCATTTTTTAAGGGCGGAGGGAGAAAAGAAGTTTCTATGCTACTTGTGTGACATCACCGGTGCCGACTTATTGTAGCAAAACATCAACGGGTTAGGCCACTTTAGAGGCCCAAAAAATAGGCTTTTTCGGGATTTTTTTTTCAGAAAAACTACAAAATGAATCGAGATTGCAAAAAAGGGTATTCGTCATACATATCAGTGACTGTGTACAATAATTTTTTTGAAGCGAGCAATTTCAAAATGGCGGCTGTGCAGCGTTAATCTCAAAACTGCATTTTTTAAGTTGGCCGGAAACATAACTCACAAGGAACATCCCTCAGGTGACACCCTTCGATTTTGTTGAAATTTGGATATGTTATAAAGCACCGAAAAGTAAGCGATACGTATTTTTTTTTATCGGCGGAAAAACGGTTTTAAGGGGTGAAACCACCCCTCGAAAAGAGACATCTCTAGGGGTAATATAGCAGTTTCACACACAAGGAGTCCACCGATTTTAATAAAACAAAAACGAAAATTCTTCTAATCCGAAGCAATGAAAAATCCACTATAGTGACATTGCAAAAAAAAGTTAAGGGGTGAACCACCCCCATATTAAGGGGTGATTTCACTCCTTAAAATCGTTTTTCCGCCGATAAAAATAATACGTATCGCTTACTTTTCGGTGCTTTATAACATATCCAAATTTCAACAAAATCGAAGGGTGTCACCTGATGGATGTTCGTTGTCAGACAATTTTCAACCGATTCACTTGAAATGTTGAATTTATCTTGGAAAATACATTGTCTATGGTAGTACGTAAGATTTTATTTAAATATTGCATGGTTTATTTGTTATTAACAATTATCTGACGATTTTTAGGCAAATTTTCGGAAAGTGCAAAATTTCGTCAGGTAATTGTTAATAACAAATTAACTATGCAATATTTAAAAAAAATCCTACGTACTTCTATAGACAATGTTTTTTTCAAGATATATTCAAAACTTCAAGTAAATCGGTTGAAGATTGTCTGAGTTATTTTACCGGCCAACTTAAAAATGCAGTTTTGAGATAAACGCTGCACAGCCGCCATTGTGAAATTAATCGGTTCAAAAAAATTATTGTATACAGTCACTCATATGTCTGATAAACACCTTTTTTTGTAATCTCGATTTATTTTGTCGTTTCTCTGAAAAAAATCCCTAGAAGCCTATTTTTTCGGCCTCTAGAGTGGCCTAAGGCCTTAATAATGTGAACAAATGAATATAGCGAAAATTTTCAAGTGTACGGTAGATAGGGTCAAAGTGGGAACAGTGGCAACAGTGGGTACACTGAACCTTTTCTGTTTCTCAGAAATGGACATGTATATATGTGCGGCTTTTTCACGTTTGAACCACCCTCGGATGCCAATAGGTTTAAACCTGTCCGTGAGTCGCTCCCGCGCAATTCGATTGTGAGAGGTGATTTTATATTTTTTTTTGGTGTAAGAAGTTGAAAAACCTGTTGAGTTTGTATGCTTTTTGCTTCTTTACCTATCGCAGTTTTGTTCGAAGTGATTGTTCTCCCGCAATATACAGCTATATTGCGGTATTTGAGCATTGTGTTTGTTAACCTAACAAAAATAGAAACTTGTCAGTATCCGCTTTAGAAAAAAGGAGAGGGTCGATACACAGTGGCTCAATTTTGCGAGGTACACAGAGGTGAGTCATAATATGAATGTTTTCGCGTTGTGATTTAGATAGGTACTGGTACTACCTCATTAGGTAGGTACTCATTGTTGATTAATATTCAATAAATGATTGTGATTAATCTCATAATATGCTGTTTTAAAAAAAAATGTTAATAGATTACTGTACAATACTCACTATTGTATAGAGAAAAGCACTCCATTACCTACAAGTGTACAGTGGGTCAGGGTAATTTTCTTCAAACTTTGCTTGATTTTGAAATTATTTTACTATGAAATTCAGCATCTTTCACTGTGTACTTGGGGGTGTTCACCCCTAAGTACACAGGGAGTCAAATCCCATTTGAAAAAAAAAATGGTTTTTACCGTAATTTTAATCGTAATTACTATCTTTATATAAAAGTTATTATATGAAAGGCAAAGTCCTGACTGACTGACTGACCGACTCATTATCTCCCAGTCTAAATCGCTAAAGGTAGGAACTTAAAATTTGATAGGGTGTTGATTTTATATTGGAGGCATCGTTTAGGAAGGTATTTCTCTAAATTCAACTCATAAGGGAGTGAAAGGGTTTTTACTTGAAAGTTGGAATTAATGCTCTGTGACACAATTAATGAAACACGTATTTCGCCGTTTCTCATAATTAAACCCTTAAGGGGAGAAAAGGGGTGGCAAAGTTTGTATGGAAATTTAAAAAAATCTGGTCCGATTGACTTGAAATTTGGTATTCTTGCTTCTTGACACAATTAATGGAACCCGTGTTTCGGCGTTTTCAGAAATTCACCCCCTAAGGCGAGAAAAGAGGAAGGGGGGGGGGGGGGGAAGTTTGTATGGAAAATAACAAAAAAGTCTGGTCAGAAGAATTTCTTGAAACTTAGTATTAATGCTTTTCAACACAATTAATAAAGTACGTATTTTAGCGTTTATCGAAATTCAACCCTTAAGCGAAAGGGAGTGGCAAAGTTTGTACGAAAAATTGAAGAAAAAATACGGGTCAACTTTACTTGAAACTTTGTATAACGGCTTCTAGAGACAATTAATTAAATTTCAGCGTTTTCCGAAATTCAACCCCTAAACGAAAGGGGGTGGCAACGTTTGTATGGAAAATTAAAAAAAAACGGGTCAAACTTACTTGAAACTTTGTATAACTGCTTCTAGACATAGTTAATGCAATTTCAGTGTTTTTGGAAATACAATCCTTAAGGGGAAAAAGGGGTAGCAAAGTTTGTATGGTAAAATAAATATCTGGTGAGATTTACTTGAAACTTAGTATCAATGCTGTTCAAAACAATTGTACGTGTTCCGCAATGAAACATTGCAGGAGCACATTCTATTAAGGAGCATTCGACACACGTCTGCGCGAGCGAAGCCGCGGGCGGAAAGCTAGTTTACATATATGTTAATTTGAAGGATATAGGATAATCAGAAAATTAATTTTAGCTGTTTGAAAATCCTATTAAAATACAGGGTGTCTCTTTTGAGACATTTTAATTTCTTTTTACCTGACATTTTTATTTATCAATAAACGTATTATTAATTGACCTGACATTTTTATTTATTAACAAAACGTATTATTTATTTGAAGAGTACGAATATTTTTATTTTAATATAAGGTTTACAAATATTGGTTGAGTACAAATTATGGTTGAAATTGTCAGATGTAAAACGTCATATCGTAAGGTTGAACATCTGGCAAGACCATAACCTTGAAACATTAGCGATTTTGTATCAGCATCACATGATTTTTTCGTGCAAAAAGGTCGAGTTTTGAGCCGAATAAGCGTCATTTGATTAGAATAAGCGTACAGACTTATTTGTACTCCCAATAGATGCCTCGTATCCAATACCTATCCGAATCACCCTGATGTTCTACGATCATATTCAGCTTTTGAGAATACAGCTTTTTTTTGTCTCTTTTGTGCATGCAATTCCCTCGCGATTTTGTTACTTGTGCGATCGCTGCAAAGTCCACTGTTAAGCAATAATAAATTACCAACTGAAAACTGACGTAAATGCCTTAGATTTTCATAAGTTTAAAAAATAGGTTTTAGCAGATCAATGAAATCCTCAGTTCAGAGTTCAGATGAAAAAAATTAAAATTCACACTAGTTTAGATGAATAGGAAAGTACATACACAAAAGAGAAACAAAACAAAAACCTACGCTACAGGAAAAGTTGGAAAAATGGTAAAAAATGCCTTTTCCTCGAAAACTAAAAAGATCGTACAACATACCAGGTGATTTGGATGGGTATTGATGCAAGGCCTCTACATTTCTTCTACATTTGCCTTCAGGACGTTTCTTTTCGAGCCACCCTGTATACCCACATACATATCAAATGCGAAGTAGAGCGAGACTCCGTAAATCCAGCCGGGTAAAATTTCTCATTTCGCGAAATAAAGATCGACTATCGATCGCGGATTTTCATAATAATGATGTGCATCTAGCGGAAAACCTCAGGCCCGGCAAACGGAGCCCCCTTATTGCTGTTAGTTGTTTTATGCATGAGCAAGTGTTCCCCCTGCGAGGAGAATGAGAATTCTCCTGCTGTATAGTACCTTCCCTCCATGTGGGTTCTCCTACGCGAAATCTTCGATTTTTCCGGTCTCGTTGGCGGATATAAAAAAAAGGATAAACAATTAGGGTCATTCAAATTATACTTTTTCGATCCGAATTTCATTTCTGTACTATTTTTTTTCTGTCTCCGGAAATTCAATGGGTGAAAAGGGATTTGCAGTGCGAAATACACCATGTAGGGGAACTTGGGGCAAGATGACAACGCTAAGGTCACGTTCAAATAAAACAATACATATACGAGTTAGTCAACTTCAATTATTCTTTGAAGGGGAGGGTAGGGGTTTCAGCGTGAAAAAAAATACTTTTTTGCGAATTTTTTTCATCTATATGGATAGAGTAAATTTATTGAAACCTTTTGTCCATTGTTGAGTGTCATTTCAAGAACATTCCGTGAAATTTGTACGCGAAAATATCCACAAACAAGCCGGTGGCAAAGCTTTTCCAAGAACGCCTTTGAAAAAACACGATTTACGGTGTTCACTGTATCTCAGCTAGAAATTACTTGAAATCAAGTACCATTAAAATGTAGTCAAAGTATCATCAAATCCTAAACCCAACGGTTTTTGACAATTTTTTTTTTTTCATTTCTAAATTTTTGGTGGTCATGTAAAGTGAAAAGTGCTATTTTTCACGAAAAATTCCGCCATGTTGGGGGTGGAAAACCCTCTCAATGTAAAAAAAATCTCACACTAACCGTTGGGGGGAGGTTTTTTTTTTATGTAGAATGTGTATATAAAGTATGAAATAAATGGGTCATGTAGTTTTCAAATGGCAGTGAACACGGACTTTGAAAAAGTGGTTTCGCGAAAAACGCGGCACCGGCTTGCTTGTGGATATTTTCGCGTACCAATTTCACAGAATGTTCTTGAAATGACACTTAACAATGTACAAAAGGTTTCAATAAATGCACTCTATCCATATAGATGAAAAAATCGCAAAAAGTGTTTTTTTTTCACCCTGAAACCCCTACCCTCCCCTTAAGCTAATCAACATTGATAAGTCTTTTAATTTTAGAAGCAAAAACTCAGTCTTTCTGATTGTTACCGTACAATATACATTTTTAATTAAATCTTCATTTGTCTTATCTTACCCCGTATGCGGGGCAAGATGAAACAGCGCTGGGAAAATGATGGGATACGCATTATTGGGATCTTTCGCATATAAAAGTGGTTTCATTTTCAATATCAGCAATTTGACAAGCCAATCGTCTAAGTTCTGTAGTTTTTAGTTCGAACAATCTTACTTCCATATCATTTTAATCATTTGTAAGTTCTTTTTCTAACGTTCTAACGCAAATAGTGGTACGTTGTAACATATTGCAGCTTTGCGATAGCTTGTATTCATCTTGCCCCATTAGACGGTTAACGAATTAACAAAAAATCACGCAATCACCTTGAAAATTTCTGACAAACCGTTCGTATCATATTAATAATAAGTAGGGTAGCGTGGTCCGAAACCGACCGCCTAATCAGCAAAGGCAATAAAACTGCATCAAATTAATTCTTTGGTTCAAACCATATTTTGATTCTTTAGAGGGAACGTTATTCTAAGTTTTGAGCAGCTTGACGAGGTTTTCGGATACTATTTGTTTAAGATACCGAGGCCGTAATGAAAGTCTGCATATTGGTCGTTCTCAAAAACCGTCGTCCGAAACCGACCTCCCCATGGTCCGAATCCGACCCGCTATTTTCTTACAGCGAATCACCGGAAAAGGTAAAATTTTGAATTTATTTCGCAACTTATTCGCAAAACAATACGATATGGGAATCGTTTTCAAATTTATTTTAGAACATTTGAAGACCTTTTTAGGAAATGAAATTGAATGAATACATTGATTACAATTTTACTCGCTTAATGCAAAAATTACAATTTCAATCGCTGTCTGAGCTGTGTTCTGCCTCACAATAACTGCGAATAGCCGACGGACGAGTCCTAATGCCATGGCAGCAAATGCTCGCCGCAGAATTGCCGGATCGGGTTTTGGCTTTAGACGATTGAACGATCGCCCCATTTCTAAAACGACCATGTGTAGTTACCGTCAGAAGTCATTAAATCACAGTTTGGCTATCAAAAACACGCTAGAAAATCTTTAGTGCGCAAAAACGTAGGGCCCAGGTAGGAATTGACGATGAAAAAAGGGCTCGCCAAGCTCTGAAACAAGGCTCACATTTTTTAATTCAGGCTAAGCACCAGCCTGATTTCAGGCCTCGCTGAACCTCTGAATGATAACGCGGTTTCTGGCTCTTGCACACAGGCTTGACCAAAGGCTGGTAGAAAAGCCCGTACTAAGCCTGAAACGACGAAACAACAAGGTTCAAAACGAGCCTTAATGAAGTCTTCACGAGCATTTATGACCAGGCTTATCCCAAACTCTTCTCGAGGCTATATGAGGCCTGTTTTTAGTTTTCTATATTCTACATTGGGGTAAATTTAATAAATTTGTAAAGAATTCATTTTATTTATTATATATATTTACTATTCATTATATTATTTGATATAAAATATATATAAAAAATATTTTAAACACAATACTTTATTTTATTTATTGTTTATGGGACACGTAATACACAGAGTGTACGCAAACTCCAGAGAGTGAGTATATACGAAATCTGTGTGTGACGAGAAAAAAACTTTTTTGTGTACCTCATAAATATCGATAAGAGAATATGTTTAAATGTTCTGAGCTGCCTCCTGCGCTTTCGTTTTTTGTGCCTTCGCACCCGACAAATTTATTGCTAATTTTTTTTTCATAGAAGTACTGAAAAAATATTATTTAAAATTTATTTTATTTTGTCACAACCTGAAACAAGCCTGCATCCAGCCTTGATTTTTTAGCCTTAAAATTTACTGGCTGAATAAAGCTTGAAATAACCCTGAGTTTAGGCTAAGCAGCCAGTCTTGGTTCCAGGCTGCTCCAAACGATGCAATGAAACCTGGTCCAGGTCTGTCTCACTCAGGCTCGGTGAAACAAGGCTCGCACATGTTTGTTTCCATCGTCAGCCTTTTGATTTCCTACCTGGGGGGTCGGGTTCGGACCACCCATTGGCGGTCGGTTTAGGACCACCGAGACTTTTTGTAAACAATGACTCGCCGTTTACTTACAACGATGCAAGTGATCTAAATTTATTAGTGCGTGTTCAAGTCTAGGCCATGAGCAACCAAAACAACCTTCGGATTTTTCAAGAAAAAATAAAACACTTCAAACTGCAGTTCCGCGTAGCTAAAAAATGAACTTTCGCGTTGTCAAAACACAACGCGACGCAAAACCATAGAATGAAATGAGAGAAAAAGATAGCTCTCTACCTCCAAATTGTCGGTGTTGTGAGAGCTTTCAAATGCCACCACCGACAGTTTCGGTTGCAGCACAAGTGCTGAGAAACATGGAGAGGTCGGTATGGGGCCACGGGTCGGTTTTGGACCACGCTACCCTACTTTCATTGGGTTTACCCAACTCCCTCTAATCAAAATCAGTAACTCAAATCAACTGAACCGATGATAAACTGTACCAAAAATTCGATTGTTTTGTCAAAAAATCGATATTGTTATCTCACACTCATTCATCTCCCTGCCGCCTCACCAAACTCAACGGGAGCACTGTGCTCGCACACACTGTTTTGTAGCTAGGCTTATGATTCATCTTACCCCGCGAATTCGTCTTGCCCCGGGTTCTCCTACACGAATATACATATGCGTGAATTTTATAACTCTGCTTTGCGAAGAGGAAGCGGTGTTCGGCACAAGCGCTTCCTTCATGTGTTCAAGTGTATGTGCGTCTGTGTATTTGTATGCATACATATATCACCATGCGCGCGCGCGCGTGTGTGTGTGTGTGTGTATTCCCGTTCAGCTGCTTAATAAAGTTTTGGTTGCCCTCAGGGCTGAGGGTGAAAATGGTATAGGGAGATGAGGGCGCGATACTTTGTATGGTACTGAAAGGGATGCAAATGTAAAATGTATCCATCCGCTTTATAGACGCTCGCGTAAGAGGGTTCGAGACTTTAAAGCCGATATGGTATCGGTAAAACATCATCTGCTGGCCAAAGAAGAAAATGTTTTTTTTTCCGTAAGAGGATCGAAATATTGGTGCGTACTCGCGTCTGAAATGAAAACTTTAATGAATAAATCATCGAACCCTTCTCGTACGAGAATATTGGCAATCCGACCAAAAATATATACAAATTACCAATTATCAGGTACAATGACTTATTCCATTTTCGGATAAATAATTCGCATTATTCGATGCCTGCCACTTTGCCTTGGCTGTCTGTATCGAGGCGGATAAAACTTTGTGATATCTTGTTCGCCATTATTCGCGAGAAAAATCGCGTCAACGAGTTTTACGTACTACTTTTTTTGCTCTCGCTTCGTCATTATCCAACAAGCTGGCTCCTCTAAAGGATAAATTCTGATAAAGTACGCTCACCGTGATGGAATATATGAATACGAGGAGGGCCATGACAAGAATTGAAAAAGTGGCGCAGTACGGGCTCAGATGAAGGAACTTTTTGAGCTCGTTGTCGTTGTACAGCATTCTCCAGAGCTGCAGCAGAAACGAAGTTCCAGTGATATGAAAATTTTCAGACATTTTCGAGGTTCCTTGCATATTGTCGTTGAAAATGGAAAAATCAATTAGGGATGGACGGCCGGAGAAGAAAGGCTGCAGGGGTGGAGAGAGAAAGAGTGAGAGGGTGAGGTCGGGTCAGGACAGGACCCGGCGAAGGGGGATCAGCCAAAGTTCGTTTGCTCTGCCAGGGGTGATGCTCATCAACTCCCCCTCTCTCTTTCGCCTCCCTGAGTCACATCCTCTTGAGGGCTCGTTCCCGGCCAATTCGCGGGGGCTCGTTGGACGTAACTTGCCCCGAAGCACTTACCATTCCATTGACATCCACGCGGGATGAGCGGTAATATTTGTGCACTTTCCTGATGTCCATATTTTCCTTTTTCCTCCCTCTTCCACCGTCTTATTTGTCTTTCCTCGCCAATGGAATTCCGTCTCGTTTTACTCGCATAACCTCCCGCGTACTTTCGACTTCACCTCTCCTCCGGACTTTTTTTCATGCGATTAAACTACTCGTTTGCACTGTGGACAAGCGTGATGAAGATGTTGGCCGATGATGGGATGGTACATCGAAAGAGAGAGAGAGAGAGAGAGAGAGAGAGAGAGAGAGAGAGAGAGAGAGAGAGAGAGAGAGAGAGAGAGAGAGAGAGAGAGAGAGAGAGAGAGAGAGAGAGAGAGAGAGCGAGAGAGAAAGAGAGAGAGAGATTCGAATTTGTAGATACGTTGGCAGGGTGAGATATCACTCGATAATTTATCGTTCTGGTCGTTCGGCGGATGTAACGTCAATTTAAAACCGTTGAAGCGCGTGAAAAGGGGAAATTGACAGGTTCGACGAATTATTTGACAGATGAACAGGGGAGGCATTGGTCGGCCATTTTTCTCTCACACAATTCTGCCTACATATATCGCGATACGAATCGATGTATACATGTATACTGACTGTAATATACGTATAGCTGCGGTAACGTGCCCGATTTAATACGTAAAGCAAATTCTCAACATGTCTTTTCTATATCCACCTGCGTAGATAGAATGACAAAATCGCCATAGTGTTCCTTTTTCGGAAAAATGATTGATCGTCTGTGTACGAACGAGAATATTTGTATTTTTATTTTTAGTGTCCCACCGGTATGGTGCCCTGTCCCTTTTCACGTCCCCACCTTGTTCCACGTTTATCCCTACGAAACGAAACGAAAAAGGAAGACGTTTGGTAGGAGTGCCTGTGAGTAAACACCCGTGAGAGGATTAACGTCCAACGTTATTGATAATGCTTGGTCACTTTACCCTGAAGTGTTGCAGCGACAAACAAAAAATTTTGAAGTTCCAAAGACAGCTATATGCGCTCATAGTCGTGCTAACGTTACATACATGTAGGTGTGTGTGCGTGGGTTTCAGTGCGTAGGCGTGTGTGTGTGTGTGTGTGTGTGTGTGTGTGTGTGTGTGTGTGTGTGTGTGTGTGTGTGTGTGTGTGTGTGTGTGTGTGTGTGTGTGTGTGTGTGTGTGCGCGTGGGTGTGTATGTTGTGGGTGTGTGTGTGTATGTGGGTGTGTGTGTATGTGGGTGTCTGTGCGTGTGTGTATGTGGGTGTGTGTGTATGTGGGTGTCTGTGCGTGGGTGTGTGTGGGTGTCTGTGCGTGGGCGTGTGTGTCGGGTGGTTGGCAGGGTTTGTCGTGCATATAGTATGTAGGGGGTCTGAATCTTGTACCTGTCATTGGTAACAATCAAAACGTCATCATCCAGCGTACGCTCCCCTGTCCAGGTGACTGAACAATTGCAAGATGGAACGAGAAGGGTGACGAGGAAGAAAAAAAAATACTTTACTCGTGGAAGCTACAGCAAAGGGGCGAGATGCCTTCATGAATAAAGCCGACAGTTTGCGTGTGTGTATGTTCGGTTGACTGCACGCGTATGTACGCACGTGAAGAAGATAGAAGATGGGGTAGTTCCGCCACTGCCGTCTGTCCTCGATTTATGGAATGCAAACGAAAGAAAAAGTAACGGCGAGATGATGCCAAGGGTTCATAAAAGGAATAAATAAAAAATAATTGCCCAAGGGGGAAAAAGTTTTGACGAATTTTCGTTCGAGCAAGCTCGAATACCTCGAGGTTTTCGTTCTTTTATTCGTTCAACGAGATACAGCTGACTTCTGCTGTTAGTGGAGTTTCGCGATTTTTTTTGCCGTTGCAATTTGTCGAAATTTTCGGAGGTCAAGCTACTGTGGCAGTTGTTTTCAGTTAATTTTTTTCCCAGTGAATCAAACGTGGAACGTGGTAGAAAAAAATATTCACTTTTTTTTAAATGAAAGCACCTACGGCTGCTTTTATTGCTCGATTCCATGACGAGCTCATTCAATCATTTCTGGTCGACGTATACGTCCGCCGCGTGAACTTTTAACAAGTGATATCATGCACGGATATTTGCTTTATAGAGTTGCACGCCTCCGGCAATCTCTCTTTTTTTTAAGGTAGACAAAAAAAATTAATTCGGCGACGCATTAAGCATGATAGAAGAGAGACAAGAATAAGGG